>JAEAOA010000476.1:65000-152500 GCA_016746295.1 Potamilus streckersoni
GTCTTGAGGGTATGGACAGCCATTATACACCGAAATCAGGGTACAGACAGTCATTAGACACCGTCACGAGGGTGTGAACAGTCATTAGATACCGTCACATGAGGTATGGACAGTCATTACACAGCATTATCAGGGTGTGGACAGTCATTACAAACCGTCATCAGGGTCTGGAGAGTAATTAGATACCGTCATGATGGTATGGACAGTCATTAGACACTGTCATGAAGATATGGACAGTAATTAGATACAGTCATGAGGGTATGGACAGTCATATGATGTTATGAGGGTATGGACAGTCATTAGACACCGTCATGAGGGTACGGACAGTCATGAGATACGGTCATGAGGGTATGGACAGTCATTACACACAGTCATGAGGGTATGGACAGTCATTAGACACCGTCATGAAAGTATGGACAGTCATTAGATACTGCCATGAGGGTAATGAAGGTCATTGCACACCGTCATGACGGTATGGACAGTCAATACACACCCTCATGAGGGTATGGACAGTTATTAGATACCGTCATGTTGGTACGGACAGTCATTAGACACCGACATGAGGATATGTACAGTCATTAGACACCGTCATGCGGATATGGACAGTCAATAGACACTGTCATGAGGGTATGAACAGTCATTAGATACCGTCATAAGGGTATGGACAGTCATTAGACACCGTCATGATGGTATGGACAGTCATTAGAAACCGTTATGAGGGCATGGAAATCATTAGATACCGTCTTGAGTGTATGAACAGTCATTTCACACCGTCATGAGGGTATGGACAGTCATTAGACACCGTCATGAGGGTACAGACAGTCATGAGATACGGTAATGAGGGTATGGACAGTCATTACACACAGTCATGAGGGTATGGACATTCATTAGACACGTCGTGAAAGTATGGACAGTCATTAGATACTGTCATGAGGGTAAGGAAGGTCATTGCACACCGTCATGACAGTATGGACAGTCAATACACACCCTCATGAGGGTATGGACAGTTATTAGATACCGTCATGATGGTACGGACAGTCATTAGACACCGACATGAGGATATGTACAGTCATTAGACACCGTCATGCGGATATGGACAGTCATTAGACACTGTCATGAGGGTATGAACAGTCATTAGATACCGTCATAAGGGTATGGACAGTCATTAGACACCGTCATGATGGTATGGACAGTCATTAGACACCGTTATGAGGGCATGGAAATCATTAGATACCGTCTTGAGTGTATGAACAGTCATTGCACACCGTCATGAGGGTATGGACAGTCATTACATACCGTCATGAGGGTATGGACAGTTACTAGATACCGTCATGATGGTATGGACATTCATTAGATACCGACACGTGGATATATACAGTCATTAGACACCTTTATGAGGATATGGACAGTCATTAGATACCGTCCTGAGGATATGGACATTCGTTAGATACCTTCATGACGGTATGCACAGTCATTATTCGTCGTCATGAGGGTATGGACAGTCATTAGACACCGTCATGATGGTATTGTCTGTCATTAGACACCGTCATGTGGGTATGGACAGTCATTTGATACCGTCATGAGGGTATGGACAATCATTAGACACCGTCATGAGGGTATGGACAGTCATTCGACACCTTCATGAGGGTATGGACATTCATTAGACACCGTCATGAGGGTATCGACAGTCATTAGATACTGTCATGAGGGTATGGACAGTCATTACACACCGTCATTAGGGTATTAACAGTCAATAAACACCGTCATGAGGGTATGTACAGTTATTACATACCGTCATGAGGATATGGACAGTCATTAGACACCATCATGAGGATATGGACAGTCATTAGACACCGTCATGAGGATATGGACAGATATTAAACACCGTCATGAGGGTATGGACAGTCATTAGAACCAGTCATGAGGATATGGACAGTCATTACACACCCTCATGAGGGTATGGACAGTCATCTGACACCGTTATGAGGGTATGGACAGTCATTAGATACCGTCATGAGGGTATGGACAGTCATTAGATAACGTCATGAGGATATCGACAGTTATTTGGCACCGTCATTTGGGTGTTGACAGTCATTAGATACCGGCATGAGGATATGAACACACACTGAATATAACATGCCGTTAGAAATTGTTTCCTAACTCGGTCTTTTAATCTGTCTCTAAATTACGCATAATAAAGCTTATTCCAAACACGTCTATTGGTTACAGATTGGAAAATGTAAACTCTGCTCAAATACTTGGAGCAGGGTGTTTAGTTGTGTTGTACGTGTTTTTCGGAGATAACGTTTTATTCGTAATCTAAGAGATCTGTGTCAGTTAAAATTTAACAAGTCTTTAAAAATGTTAGCTATTCCGAGATGCCCATTAACGTTCTAATAGGATGTTGATTGTTGAGAATCTAGAGTTAATCGACCGATTAAAGAAATGTTGCCACTAGCACTTTTCTATTAGATTACAAATAAAAATGCTATCACTAAAACACATATGCATATATATATATATATATATATATATATATATATATATATATATATATATATATATATATATATATATATATATATATATATATATATATATATATATATATACACACACACACACACAATTGGACAGAGTTTAATAATGTTCCCGTGTGTAAATATTGCTGCTTGAAGTGTCTGGCGTTTGGAGTGAATGGCGGTGGTAAATTAATGACGCAATGAGCCTCCCAAGTGCTGTGAGTCGTAATAACTATCGTTTTATACAATTGCTAAATTACGTGTGTTCGTGACAGGACTTTCATGGGAAATGACTACATTTAGTCATTATGTTTTATGCACATCGTACATGCCATGGAGGTTTCTCGCTTTATTCCGTATAATGTTATACCTGGAAAAGGATTGATAACGTTTTTGCTTTCTTTTTCTTTAAATAGAGGAGGTTGTCAATATCAGGAGCACACGTAAAAGTTGTATATACAAATTCTAATGCATTGAATGCATAAGGGAAACAAATTAATTTATGTTCATAAACTTTTGCAAAAGGATCCCTTTATTGGTTTACATTTCTGAAGAACCTCACAATATTCATTAAAGGCACCAATTATAAGGACAAATAAACATTAGGAAAGAAACATTTGATTTTAGATTACTTACACCTGATCAATTTTCGTTTACCCAATTTAAACAGCATGTTAAATTACGTAACATTTTAGCATTTCAAATTGAAATTATGAGACCCAAATTAATTATCTTCATTAAAAAACATTAGTTAAAATGTCAAGGAAATATTAACATTATTATTATTATTATTATTATTATTATTATTATTATTATTATTATTATTATTATTATTATTATTATTATTATTATTATTATTATTATTATTTGGCTTTATCACTCACTAAACTTTTTTACAATAATGTGATCATCTCTGCATATTTTGACATAGATTTTATGAAAAATTATTTTACAAAAAATGTCACAGCATTAAGGAAGAGACAATTTCTTGGGTAGTAATAACTTGCCGGTAAAAGTAAGCAATCCCACTAATGGTACGTACGATAAAACTCATCCGTGTATGCTAATATATGGAAATCAAGCATCCGTTTATTCAAATATCTGGCTAGTGGTCAGTATTTATGCCATTTAGAATTTCGAAAGCTGTTCTTTCTCGTCATCATATTGAGTCAAAAAGGGGTCACTGGACGGCAGGAACTTAAAAACTGGGTTCAAGAATGGATAAATGTTACGCAACTCAGATGTATTATCTTGTATTGTATAATCCTTTATCGTGGCTCTGATAAGGTTAAAGAGTGCATTTTATGGATCTGCGTCCTATAGGGTACTTTTTAAGTTCAAGATTTTAATCACGCGCAGATTCTCTCATAATAAAAAGATTTTCATGCATTTGTGTTTCTTATGGCGTGACATGGAAGGGGTGGGGTTTAATGATATCGTGTAGTATGTTTATCTCGTGTATAAAACGTTAGTTATTAAAACGGTTCTCTTTGTTTTCTTTTTTATTAATGATTAATAAATGTAAATTTAGCACTGATCTAGATAACACAAAAGCGTTTATATGTTATTAATGATTAATAAATGGAAATTTAGTACTGATCTAGATAACAAAAAAGCTTTTATATAATAGTTCAATACCATAGAAATATTTTTTACAATCCGGAAACCACGTTATGAAATAGAGTTTGCAACATCAATGATTGCATTTACTTCTGTCTTCAAATCTTGTAAAAATAAGGAACGATGCATGTACCAGTTAATATAATCACATATGAAATGCGGATTCCAACATACGACAGAGGTGGTAATTTTTACAATAACTGACGATCGAAAAGAAAGACGGTTTGGCATCATATTAATTTAAGCGAATTGGGATTAGGTAAATCTTACCTGCGACCTTTTCTCTCATTTCCGAATTGATAATACGCATATAAAATGCGTACAGTGCCATATACGTATTAATGGAGTTATCTCAAAGTCTCCTTTCCTAAAATTTAAGCGAAATATATTTGGTAGAGAAATGTTGTTATTAATAATGTGTGAAGGAAAAACAATTTCGATTACCAATTAAAGAATTAACAATAATATATCGTAATAGATCTATTAGATAAGGACTTCTTGTGTGCACGTGAGTTCTTGAAGTCAATCAATCAATCAATCAATCAATCAATCAATCAATCAATCAATCAATCAATCAATCAATCAATCAATCAATCAATCAATCAATCAATCTCCATAAATACACTTTTTCCCTTTAACTACACAGCGTGTAGCATAAGAGAAATGGTAATAATACATCTGACATACGTGGCATGCTGGATTAGAAGAAAAAAGAAACAAAATGGTAAAAAAGTATTAATTGATATAAATTCAATGGAGAGAATGGTGTCATTAGAATTATAACATGCATATCGTGTATCAGTCTCAGAGATAATTCTTTCCAATTATGATCACTTAAATGGATGAATTTAATACAATATAACTGTTCTACGATTAGCAATACAAAGTAATAATACAAGATGTTAAGTTTCTTTTACCCATCGTTCACGTGCACTTGTATTACGATTCATACCTAAGGCAAAAATGGAAACGTGATGACCGAAAGAAATGTAACATTATTGATAATTCTGTTGTTTTGCTGCGGGGGGAGGGGGTCAGGATGAACAAACCGAAAGTTCGACAATTGTGTGTGATATATTTCTGAAGTGTTGAGGTCCACGCTTGAGACTGAATTGATGCGAAACATTAAACAACATGTCTTTTTTTAGAATGAATTGATGTCAAATGTCAAATAACATGTCTTAATTTCTTACAATTCCAATATTTCATCATCTAATAAGTTTTAAATTTTGTTTCCTAAATCCATCTGAAAATTATAAGAGAATTACTTCAAATATATTTAACTAGTGGGTTGCTAAGGTAGAGTTATTATAATATGTAACGTGGGTAACACCAGAAACTAATCGTGTTACCTGTATAGATCACGATGTATGGACTTTTTTAAAAGTAGCCTGAAAGCAATAGTATTATGATTTTTATCCCAAAAGGCAGAGTTTGTAAATCGGCCGGTTGGCTATAAAGGGCATTTATTCTTGCATTGCACATAAGCAGAGGGAGCATTTGCAGACTGTTCCGCTGGACAAGAGAGGGTACTTTAATGTTAGCTACACATGCGCAAACAATGCGGAATCATGCTATTGTCAGGCCAGATCGAGCAAGGTGTGAAAGATGTAACATTTCACAGAGGTCATATGGTGCACAGAGCTTGCTGCTGATAAGCGAGTATGTATGGTGTTTTGCTTTAATAATAATAATAATAATAATAATAATAATAATAATAATAATAATAATAATAATAATAATAATAATAACAGCAATAATAATAATAATAATAATAATAATAATAATAATAATAATAATAATAATAATAACAGCAATAATAATAATAATGATAATAATAACAGAAATAATAAAAATAAATTTATTATTATTATTATTATTATTATTATTATTATTATTATTATTATTATTATTAGGATCAGCATAATTTAATGAGGAAGGTCGACGAATGAGACATAACAAATAAAAGCAGATCATATTACAAGCGATATAGCAAGCCCACATAACAGCTCTAATGCAGACATGCAACACAATGATGGTGTATATACTGACAGTAATTTGCTAAGCAAACCTCTTAAATCAGCCACACTTACTTTTTTCTCTTTTGACACTGATGGACGATCAGTCAGATGCTTTTTTTAGTTTGATGGGTGATTAATCTCGTGTCAGGTGTCATCGACAAAAACAGTTTGGTTTGAATGGAATAGCATAGTCCTAGAGGTATCTGAGTACAAAGCTTCTTGCCTATTCGAAGTTTAGACTGAAACAACGAGCGACACTACTGTTTTGAACGGATTCATAATAAGTTATCTTTGTATGTCAAACCAAACAATGCAAAATCCAAATAAAGAATAGAGAAACTGAATAGACTATGCACATCTCATTCTCGGTCCCACGAGGAAACAATTACGGCATTTCGTCCGATCAATGTGGGTTTGGGTTTTATGGGGTAGGGGGTGTGTTTTAATTTGTTTTTTGTTGTTTGTTTGTTGTTTTTTTTTTGTTTATAACTTTGCTTTTGTTTTTTGCTTCAGTTTTATTGTTCTTTCTTTCTTTGTTTTTGTTTCGTTTGTTTGTTAGTTTGTTTTGTTTTACTTTGAGTTCTATTTAATCTATCAAGATTTAGCACACAACCATTGGGCACTATTCTTAGTTAACGACCAGTTTGTTGTCAAAATTTGTGTTTCATTACAGTAAATATTTGTTTTTCTATCTCATGTTACTGTTCTTTGGTTGCAGTTGTTTTTTTTTTTTCTTTAAAATTAATCTTTCGTCGAGCAATTGTTGATCTCATAAGCACAGAATTTGCAAATCGATGGGCATGCATTACCTTGGTTTGATATTCCCATATATTTCATATGATGAAATCTTCTTTGATTTTTATTCATTCATTTCATTGTGTGAAGAGATACAAATGTCAGATGTACACCATTTCTAGATGAATTGAGATGTATTGTATTATCTACAGGGGAAATTTGATGATGGATCCGTTTTAGATTACTTAATATGCAATACCAAATTTTTTTTTTGTTAGCTCATCCACTCGAAAGTTAATATGTCACAAGCTTCTCTTTCTTAACCCGTCTTTCGGAATTTAATATTATGTCACACATTCCCCTTTTAATAATGGATCTTCACAGAAGATTATATTATGTCACGCAAGCAATTTAACTTTAATTATATACGATATAAATCGTCGCGTTTGTTAAACGTGTTATTGTTTCGCAGGGTACAAACACCTGGAACGAATTTGTTGTTATTGCTTTTAACAGCGTGAATCTTGCATAAATCATGGTCCCTCGTAATAGAGTGAATTTCGCTTATGTCATTGGTGCACATAGAAAGTTCAAGTTGATGTAGGTGATTCTGCATCGGCATGAAAATATGCAGCATGTTTAACGATATTTGCTCTTTCCGACATCTGTTATGGACTTGGATGACTCTTAATGAGGTGTTTGTTTGATAATTGTGTCGGGCGAGGTTGGATAAAGGTGGAGAATGGATTTTGTTTATAGAGTTAAAATGTTGCAAAAACCGCGTTTGTTCTTGCTGAAACATTTTGCCTTCAGTTTAAACTTTACAGAGAACGGTATATTAAAGAAAGCGGAAAATGTAAAAATCTTTCACAGTGGCGTGAGTTAGCAGTGGCATTTAGATAAAAATAAATTCTGAGTAATTTCAAGTTTTGTCGTGCGTTTCACAGGCTCAGTTTTGTATTTTATAAATGTCTTACACCGTAATATCAGTCAATCAGTCAGTCTAGTTTTTTTTTTTTTTTGCGCGAGACGAAATGTCCTGACTCCCGGGGATGGCGAAAACCCTTGTAGTTAGTTGATCTACTAAAAAAAAAAAAACGTAACTAGTGGTGTAAGAAGCCGGTTCTGCTAAAAGGGGAAGAAAGAGAAGCGAACCTCAAGGCAAAACTAAAAAGGTACGGGGTCTTAATTTCATACATAATTTTTATTCATGGGAGCCTTAAGATAAGTGTTCAAATTGATTTGTCTTATATGATGAATTAATCGTGTGTGTTAAGAATTCATCGTTATTTGGTTCATGAGATGTTTGTGCAGATGAAATTTTAATTAGAAAGAGTGTTGTTCATGTAAATAGTGAATCTTTTTACCCATTTGTTTAAGATGTGAATCCTTTTAACCCATGACTCAGTTGCATTAACGTTTGTGCAACATGACTAGATATACGATTTTTTTGTCGTTTTATGGTTTCATGTGTCCGACGTCTAGTTAAAAGATAATAATTAATTGTTCACTCTGCAGTGGCTTAGTTTTCGTTAAGCAATGCTATCTATCAATTAGCTATTAAAGTTGGTTCTCTTGGAGGAATACATTATTTTCCCTGTTTTATGTTACTTGTCTATTGAATGAGAGAAATCGAAAATATGTAGACAAGCACGGCACTCTTGTATTGAATGATAGGTTATGACCTGAAACCAATTAGAAGTGAGTGACTGCTGTGGAATATGTTACATGCTAATTCTGAGACTGAGAAGAAATGTAGATTGAATTCATGTTTTGAGAAAATTTTCCAACTATGCTACATTTATTCTACTTTTATCAGGAAAATAGCTTTTAGGCATAACACTAGAGATTCGAAGCCTAAGACAAAGGAATCCCCGACCGACAAAGTGAATAGCTAAATGAAAAGCGAACGACCAGAGGGGAAAAGAGTATTCCTATGAAAGTAGACCCCAACTGAAAAATTATTTTTTTTCTGAAGAATGAGCAGCATCCAGTTATCAGGTTATAAAGACGTGTCGGACAATTGAAGTTCGAAATACTTACTAGATTCGTGATGCAACTTATCTATGAAAAACAGAACTGCTAATTGCATTATATCGGGGCCCCGAGTGGTCTAAAGCGCTGTCCGTTACGGATTACTGCTATCTCACCTCTTTCTGCGTGTGTTCGAGTCTAGGATTCGGCGAATGTGGATATGTGAGTAGCTTCTCGTGGGTCGGTGGTTCTTTCCGGTGATTTCCCGGTTTCTTCCTCCACCATTAATACTGACCGCCATGAATAGCCTATCGTGTGCTGAAAAATGGCGTTAAGCACAACAACAACAACTAAATTGCATTATAGAAATATAGTTAATTATTTTATTTTTTGGTAGAGACACATCTTAAAATTGGACTTGTGCAATTTCATTTTGTTTATCTAATTAATTAAATTTTTATAATTTGTAATCGAGGCTCATTTTGGTCTATTCTATATCACTAATCAGATTTCCTTTTAATCCATCCTTTAAATTCAAAATTTAATATTCGGGCTATAACGCAGTGGTTGATCATCCTCTAAACATCGATAGCTACCACAAAAGATATAATCCACCATATTGCTGTTTCAGCCGGTACGTACATCAATGATTAATTGTATGAATACGAAATCCTTTAATAAATATGCAAGTTATATTTCATGTGGAGTTACGTTACAATAAAAATAGTCTTTCTGTGTTAAAACGTTCTACGGAGTGCTACTTCCAGATTTTGAAAACAAAAAAAAAAAACCTTTCCAGCATTTACCGCCTTTTTATTTGGAAGAATTATTCGTATTCTGTCAATATTTTAATCACATAATCATTAATATCTTTAATAATGATCACATGCTATGATACGATGTAATCTTCTTACTAATTATGGATACTATCTCTCTATGTTGCAAGTGGCAATTTATTTTAATTATGAGCACTCTGTATATGAAAGGGGATGATCTTTCCGATTATGGATATTCTACGAAAGGTCGGCAGAGAGCTTGGATCTCTCTCTCTCTCTCTCTCTCTCTCTCTCTCTCTCTCTCTCTCTCTCTCTCTCTCTCTCTCTCTCTCTCTCTCTCTCCTTCTAATCTGTTTAATTATGTGCATTCTATCGATGACAACAACGATTTAATTATGTTCTCTACCTCTGAAATTGGGTTTCTTTTTCATAATTATTAGTACTCTCTCTGGGAAAGGTGGTAACATTTATAATCAAAGGCTCTCTCGATGATAATCGTTAGAATTAAGGTCACTCATTCGGTGATTGCTTTTAAGTTTTTTTTACTTATCTGCACTCTCTCTCTCTCTCTCTCTCTCTCTCTCTCTCTCTCTCTCTCTCTCTCTGACGGCTGGTATTGATGACAGGTAGAATTCTGAGTAATTATGGGTAATAAATCTCTGACAATTGTTAATTGTACAGTTATGGGCAATCTTTTGTTGACTGGTGGTAATCTTTCTTGGTTTGCCGTTTCGTGGGTTTTGTTTTTCGTATGAAGACAAGACAGGGCCAGTGAAAAACCATGAAAGTGGGATTATATCATATCATATAATAGAAAAAAATTTTAAATTTATCAAAAGAAAATACTTTTGTAGGTTTAAAATGGTTAAAGAATTCTGAAGCCTTCTAGTTTCTGTTGACAGGTTTTGCGTCTCAAGCCAAATAAGTTAGTGAAAGATACAGAAAGACAGTCACAGAGATAGAAGGGAATAGACAAAGAACTAACAACAAGTGCTGTGGAATATCTTTAATATAATTTCATCATTTTGGAACAATGCTATTAAACTGCATTAGAGAAACATATCGACAGGCATATACAAAAACTCGTGTACAAAGTGGATCATTTGTTTACTCATCAGATTAAATACATTTGAATTACTATGGATTGGTATATGCATTTACAACTTTTGAGAAAATTCTGCATCCCTTAATCCAATGCTATTGCCACAGACGACTGTATAGCTACTGATGAGTTTTAAATTATAATCACTGATGTCACACAGCCTTCGAAGCATTCATCAACAAGACGCGATCATCCAGTAATTTCCACAATAAGCCTCTTAATTCCTCTGTCACTGTGACCTGGTTAAGCGGCTTAGCTATGTTTATATGTAAATCACATGAACAAAGAAAAACAAACATGTCTGACATATTCAAATTATTAAATGAATTCGTCAATAAGGTACTGGATGCAGTATTTTTGCAAAAGTTATTAAATGTAAACTTTTAAAAATGTAACACTGACTTAACTATTGCGTTGCAATTATCTGTTTGCATTTATTGGGATTCTCACCTTCAAAGGTGAAAAAATACGATTCTACACCAAAAGTACAAATCAATTAAATATAGATATATATATAATTTGTTGGAATGTAAGGGCGTGAGGTTAGTGGATGAGAAAGAATAAATTTGAGAGACTTTCTTGTCTAATTAAGTGTCAAGGTATTAAATAAATAAAATTAACCACTAAGCAAAATGGAAGATGGATACAAACGTTACGTGAAACGCTCATCTCAATACGTTGAGGGTAGATACAAATTTTCAGTTTGTAAAAAATGTATCTAAAAAATTCTCTATGCTGTTTAGCTCTTTAATTTCTATACATTTAAACCTTTTATCATCACACAGGTTGCTTCCCCTTTCATACAGGACTCTACTCACCAACGAAGGAATTTCTGCTAATAAAATTTAAATAGTAAAAACATGAAATCGCTATTTTTTTTATTTTAGTTGATTACTGTTATGATATAAAAAAATAACTACAGGGGCAGCATGATAAGCATGTACAATGTGAATCAAAATTAAAACGAAAAGTAGTAGCCGCCCAAAATTGTGATTGTGATTTATATCACTTAATACTAACGTAGTCACGATCCCAAATTAAGTATTGTTTAAATGTAAAGATACACTATTACAGTTTAGTTCGTTGCCAACTAAACGGAAGATACGTTTTAAAACTTAAAAAAATTATCTGCCAACCTGACATTCTACTGTATAATTCCTACTATGGTGAGACAAACCCGTGCCGCGTATAGAAGTAACTAAAACACAGAACAAATGTCGAGTCAACAGCAACTTTTGCTTTATAGGGTGGAAAATTTTACATGGTTTAACATAGAAAACTTTCATCACAAGAAATAATTATGCGAATGGTCATTCTGAAGTATATAAAAATGCTATGATCTGTTTTGTGTCTCTTTTTTATTTTAGGAAAGATGAAAGTAATATTACACCTGAGAATGAGTACCAAAACAGCCATGAACACCACACACTCTGTGCTGCATCTGTGTCCACGCATTGCTATCAACACCACACACTGTGCTGCATCTGTGTCCACGCATTGGTATCAACAGCACACACTCTTTGCTGCATCTGTGGCCACGCATTGCTATCAACACCACACACTCTGTGCTGCATCTGTGACCACGCATTGCTATCAACAGCACACACTCTGTGCTGCATCTGTGGCCACGCATTGCTATCAACACCACACTTTGTGTTGCATCTGTAGCAGCGCATTACTATCAACACATCACACTTTGTGCTGCATCTGTGGCCACGCATATGCTATCAACAGCACACACTCTGTGCTGCATCTGTGGCGACGTTGGGAATACGTAGGCCTCACAGCAAAGTTTGGCTCAACAAAGATTCTGACTTACACCTATGACAAGTAGAGTGCTACGACCCTATAGGACTCGACAACAAATCCACGCATATAGTAAGTACAACAATTATTTTGTAAACAATAGGATGTAACTTTTAAAAGTGTCGAATGATCAGGAGGTGCAAGAAGAGCCCATATGTCAGAGACTTGGATGGCCGCAGATGCAGACGTATGAAAATTCATAATAAACCTAAGTATGTATCTGAAAGTGCTGCGAGATAAAGTCAATATGATGTCTATCGATAATAGGGGAACGTTAATGAGCAAATTTAACGTTTACATGCATCAGAGCAAAATGTCATCAATCAAAACAACAGGTAAAAAAGCTGATTCGCTGTATTTTCTATTTTGTTGAATCTGGTAAGGTTTTTAACACATCGTTGATTAACTGATGCCAAGGAAATTGGAATTACCATTTAGCAGGACACACACATAGACACAACCCGGGCTGGATCTGGCGGGTTATTTAACTCGCGACCTTTCGATTAATGGTCCAATTTTTTTCTGAACTACCTTTATCTCTATTCATTGTGCTTAAAATCCATATAATTCACAGGTTATGTGTTCTGCATTTTTTCCGCTTGCGTTAACAATAATACCATTTATTCAATATCACGTTGTGTTTAGATTGGGGATGTTATTTGCTGATGTTATTATTTTAAAAAAAGCAATTATTGAACTTCCATTCCACAGTGGTATATACAATACTTTTAAAAAAGAAAATAAACGAAACTACCACGAGTATATTTGTTTCATTCAAACTTGATTTTATGAGCGTTTAAGAAAACAAAACAAGACTAATAAACAAAACCAAACCTTTACATATTTTGAATTAAACTGAAAAACAGATACAGAACTCTAGGATCTATGACTCATAATATATGCCGGTTCATCAACGGGTTGTCTTAAGCATTTTAGGAGAACATCTTTGATACTGGCCTGGCTCGCTGTTTTGTGTATTATACGGAGATATACAAACGGTTCTTGTTCGTTATCTCATTGCTTAAGCTATACAAATGGTACTTGTTCGTGACCTAATTGTTTAGACTATACAAAAAATGCAAGTAGTGCTGAAAATCGTTCCCGTGCATAAGAAATAAAACGTGCAAAAACATTGTCAGTTAGTAAAAAAAAAAACGCAACCATCTTTGCCCTATCTGTAATTGCAAACATTAAATGGGTTAATCAAATATACAAAAAATACATATAAAAAAGGACTGGTGGAAAGTTATTTATACATCGACTGGAAAATATAAAAAAGAACAAATATTTGTTTTCTTTTTCGTTCTTTCTCAATCTTGCAATGAAAGACGCAGCAGGCTCTACTAGTACTCACTTTCAACGCCAAAACGTGTTATGATAATGAAATATAAATAAATTTATTGTTCTTATGAGAATTTGCTTGCCGTCTCTAGTCTGATTTTTATTGTATAGCAAATAAAAAAGCAATATCTGTAATATTTAACGTTCCTAACAGCGTACTTCAGCCTACAAAATCAACGAATTTCGATGCAAAGTTTACGCATAAACAACATTAATACGATATAAATTGACTAAGTTATTTGATAAGCTTTACTAGCAGTCAAACAATAGAACTCTGCGTTTATATATTATTACACCTCCAGATGGCATATATGTACTATCGACAACACGAGTTCCTGTTTCACAAATCATACTGGCGAAATTCTCCAAAATGAACAGTTTTTAAATCCAAGTAGTACACTCGCGCCATCCAGAAATAAGAAACAAAGACCAGCCTTGAAATCTAACTAGTACGCCCGCGCCATCTAGCAACACGAAACAGAGACCAGTTCTAAAATCCAAATAATACACTCTCGCCATCTAGTAACATAACAATTGCGACTGGTCACTTTCTTTGGACAGTTACAAGTTGAAATTTTGTACCTACTCATCTCATTGCGAAAAACACTTGTTGTCAGTTTATTCAGCGGAGTGAAACGCTCAGACTAAATGCAAGCAAGAGAAGAAAAAAAAATTGCTAAACTTTCAATGAATACTGAAATAATATCCTAATGCAGATAAAAGTATGAAACGTGCTACGATGCTTACAAGGTAGAAAATTCAGTTCACAGTATACACTTTCTGGAGAAATAACATGCAGCACACTTCCTGCATTATTTGCATAAGATGTACGTACATACTACTCTTACCATTCTTATATGCATAACACGAACGACTACAACGAGTAGGCAAAAAAAATCATAAACACGTGACAAATTTGACTATACACATATTAATAAATTAGTCATATCAGTATTATGCAATTCAACACACAAAACGGCATACATATCTTTTCAAAAGGTAATGAATATATATATATATATATATATATATATATATATATATATATATATATATATATATATATATATATATATATATATATATATATATTCTAGAGATAAGGAAATAACCTCTAATAAATAATTGTTAAAAATAAATATTTATATTTGTTCACATTAATTAATACTCGGTAGCTAATTGAACATCAATCTTCAATCTTTTTGGCGTCTGTAATCGGACGATATGCATAATTTTCTTCTTACGTTAATAAAATCCTGTGAAAGCCTTCAGGTAATTATCTCACAGCACACACAAATGATCACTAAAACATGCAACCTAAATTTATTCAAAGCAGATCATGTTAGCTTCTCCTATTAGTCTTTGATTTCCTGAGAGAACATTTTTTTCTGTTAAATCATATGTAATATGCTAAATTTGAAAACACAGTCCATAATATATGTTTTAAACTGCAGACACTGACGCCTGTGTTGAAACCATCTATGATAGCTCTAGAGCTGGGTGAAGTGACTTTCATTCAAATCCGCTGCTCTGGCATACCTTATGGACGCAAAATGGGCACACCTTTGCATTTAGGACAAACAGAACACTATTAGAAGACTCTTTCTGAAAATCTCGCGCCAATATTACTCTCCAGAACTGCGAACACCTTGTGCCAATATTGCTATACATTCTGGAGAATAGTGACAACAAACTTTATATCTGCGTGGCAAAATTTCCATGAAAGACCAACTATTTTCCATCCGAAGACTTTGGGTGAAAAATCTATGTAAATATGGCAATCATTTCTGGTGAAGTAGCAATAACGCTATATTCAAGAAGTATAAAAGCCTTCAGTTGTTATCTAATCTTAAATGAAACAGTGCTGATTTGCTATCCAATATGGCCACCTAAAGAGGTTCTCTGGTAAAAAAAAAAAGACCATATTGATATATGACATTATGACATTCTATAGAGGAGTAACAACACAACTATTTGAAATGGTTGCCAAAAGCAACGTCATTTTTACTCAGCATCAGTTATATATCATAATTAGTTTTCAGGCTGTACTATCTGTCTTGGCAGCACCATTTTCAAATTAGAACCAACAATACTTTGAGATGAATCATTCGAGTTTGTTTCGGGCAATCAACCCAGTAGGTAAAGGGAAAGCATGAATATCAAACTTGTGTTACCTGACGTGTATTTGAAGACAGACGTTGCACAAAAGATCGTTCCATAAGCTAGATGACTAGCCGAGGTAATAACGTACAAAATAAACAATTGTCTTGAAAAAAAGCCCATCTTCAAATTATCACATCTAGAAGTATTGAGTTCCACATCCTGGTGTATACATTATCCCTTATGTATCGTGTTCTACGTGTAAAATTAAAAGTAAATTAAAAATCAGAATTTTGCAGCTAGATTTTTATTTTAAAAAATAATTTTAAATAAATGCAGTTGTTTTGGCGTAGTTAAGTTAATCGATATTTTTCTGTTGCACTGATATGCGTGTAATATTATGGTTATTTAACTGGTATTGTCCAATGTTTCATACATTAGGCAAGCAAGCATATTATTGTAACCAATATATCAATATGTTACCAGAGTAAACAATATTTTTCTTGGATTTTTTCAACCCCAAAATTACCGTCCTATTTTTGGAGAAATTATCACGTTAGTATTCAACTCATAAAATTTCTTTTCTCATAGTATGCAATTTAGAAGGCCAAGTATCATGTTGTTGAACATTGTGTAGCACAAGTTTTACGTCTGGGGATCAAATGCTTTCAGAAAGTTTGGACATTACTGATTCGATTTACAAACGCATTAGCCTAAAATACAGAAACCTCTCATACGGTCTCGCGCACGCTCATTCTCTCTTGTAAACTATATTCAAAAGGTCATTGAAGGCTGCTTGCCGACGATATGAGCATAGTTCTATTTTTGTTTGAACGTTGTTATCAAGAAAATCGTGCTGAGGAACTAGAAAGGAAACGTTTGCATCCATGAAAAGCAGCAATGTTCATGACAAATGTTCCATATCCATACATTTTCATCCACCAAGAAATCCTAATGAGGTCATCCATTTGTAAAGACGCTGGTGTAGAATCCAATTTACAAGTGTCGGACCTCTCCATATTAAATAACACACCACTGATGTCCTGCCATGGAATGACAAATTGAGAGAAGAGTCATCGTGACACAGTTTATACAAACATGTTTATTGATATCCTGTTAAACTTTGCACATATGTCTATTGCCGAGTAAGAACAATCCTAGATTGCTATGAGAATTTGCACTTGTATAAATCTAGGTACATGTATCGTGAAGTACATAACACAGTTCACTTTTTCATTTCTTGCCATTGTGATAAATATTTCTGTAGTTCCCATTAGGTTGCAGGATTTATATATATGTCATAATAGTATAAAAATCAATATCAACAATAAAGAAAAGAATCTCAACAACAAAAAATTCTGTTCTCATCTTGTTCATGAACCGAAATGCTTCATCAATGTGGAAAATTCTGAAAATGAAAGAGCAAAAATTGCTATCATAATAATACGGGCATCGACAGAGACTCAAAGGGCATAGACAGAACTTTAAAGGCAGAATTAAATGGGCATAGACAGAAATTCTAAAAATCATTGTATAATCTGCAGACCACATAAAATTAAATCTTAACATTACAAGTGTTTATAAAGCAGTCCATAGCAGGAGTTGCAAATGATGATGATGATGATGATGATGATGATGATGATGATGATGATGATGATGATGATGATGATGTGCTGAAGTCATTATCAAATATTTATCTAGAGGTAGAAAGCCTGACTGGATTTTGTCCTTATTAATGACGTTTATAACTAATTATTGCTTGAAGTGATTTTAGAGGGCCTCAAGGTGTGGATAATAAAAACAAGAAATGGTATTTTGTTTCTATCTCCTACATGAAAATGCTATTATCAAGTATGACTGAATGAAAATATTTATTAAAGAAACATTTAAATTCTTCGTACTGATTTTTATATCTTGACATATGCTATGAACGATTACTATGTCTGATATTGCAATATATTATGAATGATTACTGTTTCTGCTATTATAATATTATTCTATGAATTATTACTGTCAACTATTACAATATCAGGCAATGAAAGAATACTATGTCTGATGATATTGTGCTATGAATGAATACTATGATATCACACTATGAATTAATACTGTCTGATAGTACAATATTATGCTCGAAAATGCAACAATACTAAATTCTAATGATTGTATCTTTCAATAAAGATTTCATGACAAATAATTAGAATAATTAGAAAAGAATTGCACGGTGTCTCCACCAACGTAGTGATGTAACTTTTACTACTCCTATGTGCTTTTTTTAAGCATTCTTTTCTCTTCCTGATGCATGTCGAATAACATTAATTCTCTCAAATATACACTGAGGCAATCCCAGTAAGATACTTAGTAAATTTATGGCCGATGAACATCCATCTAGATAAGCAAGGTAATGATTCTTGTGAATTAATCTGGTGTTTCAACAATCAATGAGATACACGAATATTTAATTTTAAAAATGATATCCGTGAAATATAAAGACAAAATTGATGAAATCAATCTGACTAAATGTCATCTAATGACAAAATTTATTAAATTAATCAGTTTCGATCGCAACTTATGATGCTGTCAGTGGTGACACATCTAATAATTGTGACCTCAATAAAGTTATTATAATATAACAACAATCACAGGCTTGGGGTTGGATAAAATGACCAATACTTAAATCAGATGGGGTCCTTTTAGGTAACAAAAGAAAATGTCAAGAGTGTTCCGAATATGATGCATATATGATCTGCCTTTACTACTCCGTTCGGTACGCTTCTATGTGTTCAAATTTTCAGCTACATCCTGTGATTGCACCAATGACTATATGCCTGAGCAAATAAACCCTAGTAATCATGACAACACGTGACACAGGATAAAAGTCTGTGGTTGTTTCTCTAGATAACTGCATCCAAAGGAATTAGCATACCAAGTAATAGTGACAATCAACTTAAGTGTTGCGGTGTCAGACGTTTGTAATTAATCATACCTATGACAATGTAAAACATCCTTTTAAACTAAACAAAGTATTTGCAAGCAGTCTCTTCCTACTGGCTGAGCTTACAATTTGAAGGCCATGGGATAATATTTATTGTAGTTTAACAGCTGTCTCTTACCGTCATAATCTATTAATCCATCACCATTTAAATCCGCCTCTTTGAACATTGCCTTTATGTCGTCATCAGATAGGTTTTCGCCTAGACGACGCATGACGTAACGAAGTTCGTGCTTATCAATATACCCGTTGCCATCCATGTCAAATACTCGGAAGGCCTCGCGTTTTTCTGCGTCTTTGGGATCTTTACTCAGGTCATGATCTACCAGAATGTTCGCCTTTGCTCGCCTCATCATGGTCAAAAATTCGTCAAATTCAACGTACCCGTTTTCTGTAAAGTAAATGTATACAATTTCACTTTAAATTTAAGAAAACGAAAGAAATAGAAACGGTGATTGTAAACTTGCATGCAAAAGAACCAGGACTGCAATGGGTCCCACTCACTAAGTCTTGCTTTTGTGGGCTCAAATAACTGAGGAACTTTTTGCAGAATCAAATGGCATCAATTTATGTTAAAGAGTTGCAGAGCTATGGTGGTTATAATAAACATGGACAGACAGAAGAACAGACGTATAGACGTACAAGACATTAATATGGCTCATTTTCTAGGTGCAGGACCCCAAATAGGTCACTAATATACATGCAGACGAGGCAGATTAGTCAAAACTGAGCTTGACGACCCACATTTGTGAACGGATGATAATACAAATCAAACCCGAAGGGGGGGGGGGCAGCATTTGTATCAGATGTAAGGTTTGCCCATACCGGGTACAGTTATGCCAATCCTGTCCAACACATGGTAAGAATTTTTCTTTCCTCCACATCCAATTTCTTCGCCATAATTTTGCAAATATGAAATCATGGTGCACTGGTTTTCATCATTACAAGTGCGTCAATGATGACAAATGACCTCACCGTGGTAGCACATTAAAATTGTTTTACCTCTATACAGTACGAACGTCAGCGGACTTTCTCACTGTATTGTAGAAAACAAAAGTATTTTGTAAAGGCCATTTTAAACTTGCCGCATACCGGTGGTTTCCGTCATGCAAACTGTACAATGTCACAATGAACAGATGACGTGGCATCACTAACAGAATCCCGGCAATAGTTGCATACAACGGAAACCGATGACTTCTCTACGTTTTTACTTAAATGGGTGGTTTTACTTTATTTCTTTTGCATGATACAAGACCTAGAGTTATAACACCCTTATAGAGAGAAAGATATACTTAGCTAAAGTTTTACAATAAATCTCAAAATCGTCTTCGTCAAGTTGCGAGTCGGCAGCAATATATTTTTTAATGAAGTACAATTACAATAAGTGAATACTCTCTTGAATTATCCTTGATAAAAACTCGGCAAAACGTGAGGAATTTCTCGACTCGGATTTTCTACCTATGAAGGAAATTCCAGCGTTATCGGAAGTATTGCAGACATCACCACACAAAAACTCAATTTCAGGAGATATTTAGTGAAGCAGAATCAAACAATGATGCTCGATTGCAATGCAAAGTGAGTTAGAAATTACTTTTCATATAAAGAACATTACCTAAAACAAAACGTGTCAATATTATTCACTGAAGCAGAAATCTTACTATTTTCAAACTGAAAATAATGACCGTGCACATTTTAAATAGTGGTGTTTTGAAACAACCTTTAAAACAAAGTCCAGGTTCGTTTTATTTTTCTAAATTCAGTAAAAAAGACTATGTCGTCAGCTAATGTTCTGCGATATATATATATATATATATATATATATATATATATATATATATATATATATATATATATATATATATATATATATATATATATAACCAATATTCCATGATGCAAAAGCCTTTTCAAGTAGAGATGTAAATTTCATTAGTTTCGGAATTACAGCATTAAATTTGAAAGATCTCCTACTCATAGAGCATTTAAAACAATCTGACAAGAGATGCAAAGAATACAAAATAAAGTAAAGAGATCCTACTCACCATTTGAATCTACATTTCTTATCATATCTTCGATCTCTTGTTTGGAGCAACTGTGACCTAAAGTCCTAAGAACACATCCTAGTTCTTCGCTGGAGATCCGACCATCTTTATTTTTATCGAAAAGCTCAAAAGTCTGTTTCAATTCTATAAAATAAAAGAAAATCAGAAAAGTCCTTGGATTAATAAAAACAAAAATTAAATTCAACAAAACTATTTTTGTAAACAAAACTTTAACTAACTCGTAGCATTGTAGTGCATCCTCGGGTTTTCATCCACAAACGTTCATTCATATTCATCTAACATGCATCATCTTTCTCAAGGGAAGCAAGTGGCGTCAGATTCGTAATAAAAGCGTTACGAGTACAATATCTGCTGTGATGTGTCTAATTTTGAAACTTGTTTAACCTTAAAGTTAAATAAATTATGTTTTCAAGTTAACATAATTATAGCAGAAAGATCTGGAGACAGTTCAATGATTATTTCTTTATTTCATCTCTAAACATAACAGGATCTACGTTTACCTTCCGTAGCATCTGACCCGGTCATTTTTTTATGGTACACGTAATCATAATCAGACCCATATCAGTTTAAAAAGAGCGCACGTCAAATAATCGATTTTTCAAACGAAGCTAATTACAGCATGTTTTAGGCTAGTGAAATCAATGACAGGCACGTTATTTGGATTGAAAATTTTATGAGCAGCTATTTCTGATTGGTCAGGAGAAACTAAAGGGCGTACACTTTGAGAAACAATTTAGGAACTATCTTTTTAAAAAATCCTTTAGTTAGATTTTTCTTGAAAAAGGGGCCAGGTATTTGTCTTAGAAAAAGCAAACAAACTAAAGGCTAGGACTGTCTGTTTGGAAAAAGATAACGGCAGTAAGGCACACAATTTTAGTTTCAAATTTTTAGTATGCTATTTCATTTGTTTGATTGTTTGCAAATAGGATATATTATGATTCACACATGAATCGTATTCATTTCGTAGGACTATATTGATGTGTTAGTTCTATACCATCTAATTCCCTTATTTTTCAATTACCAATTTATTGAGAGCATTAATGGATCGCATGTAATTAAATATACGATATGCTTAAATATACGATATGCAGAATTGTGTAGGGATTTCATGAATTCACCATAATATACGAATGTGTCATATTTCTTAGTATATGAATCAATGCTCAGTGTAGGATATGTTCTTATGAGTTAATGACAAGTGTATATTTATATATGAAGTCGCAATATTTAATTGCTCACGCAAGTTACTTTAGGATAGTTAAATTTAGTGGATATCATGCCATAAATAATTGAGCATTAAACTGCACTGAACAGCCAAATGTTGTTGTTGTTGTTGGGCTTAACGCCATTTTCAGCACAAGATAGGCTATTCATGGCGGCCAGTATTAATGGTGGAGAAAGAAACCGGGAAATCATAGGAAAGAACCACAGACCCACGAGAAGCTACTGGCAAGCTTTCTCACATATCCACATTAGCCGAATCCTAGATTAGAACCCACGCAGACAGAGGTGAGATGGCAGTGATCCGTAACAGACAGCGCTTTAGACCACTCGGCCACTCCGGGCTCCGAATAGCCAAATGTAAATAAGTCGAATTGTAATGTATGCTGGCATATACGGCCAAATTGTGTGTAGAAAGCACTTGGGAATTTACGACTTGCCCACAGAATGGATGAACTTTTGTTAAGGTCATCTCTATCAATGTATTCTTACCACAAAGATAGAATCTGTGAGCAGTTAGTTATTAAGGTCACGTTAGATATGAATTGTGCAGTGTAAACCATCGAAATCGGAGCACGGGGAATATAGTTATATTTATATGTATATGTGTAGTGGTATTTGTCTAGCGTGAAATATACTATATATTTAAGGGGACAGCTTCGTACTTCGTGCGTCCCACTCCGAACAAGAGAAGGAGAAGGAGGAACACGGAAGGAACCCAATGATTTAAAGGGGAGATCTACATCTACGGCATGTCAGAATAGCGAGGGTCGGAAGAGGACAAATGTAAATAAGTCGAATTGTAATGTATGCTGGCATATACGGCCAAATTGTGTGTAGAAAGCACTTGGGAATTTACGACTTGCCCACAGATTGGATGAACTTTTGTTAAGGTCATCTCTATCAATGTATTCTTACCACAAAGATAGAATCTGTGCGCAGTTAGTTATTAAGGTCACGTTAGATATGAATTGTGCAGTGTAAACCATCGAAATCGGAGCACGAGGAATATAGTTTATATTTATATGTATATGTGTAGTGGTATTTGTCTAGCGTGAAATATACTATATATTTAAGGGGACAGCTTCGTACTTCGTGCGTCCCACTCCGAACAAGAGAAGGAGAAGGAGGAACACGGAAGGAACCCAATGATTTAAAGGGGAGATCTACATCTACGGCATGTCAGAATAGCGAGGGTAGGAAGAGGACAAAGCACGTGGTTAGATGCGGGAAACAAGTCGTGAGAGTATCATTGACAGGTGATGCTATCAAAGCATTTGAAATTGTGCTCAAAGTCAACACTCATACAATATGATGAAAGTCTTACACTGTAATTAAATTCTGTCACTGACAGTCAAATTGTAGGTGAATTTTGGCTATGCTAATTGAGTATATCTAATTTAGTAAATAGGTTGTACGGGAGTTGATTTTTGCTTTTGATTATATATTAAGTTATTAAAATTGAATGCTTTTATTTATTGAAAGGGGGCTCGTTTTTATTTCTTTCAATACTTTGCTCATCTATATGAATCGTTGCATCTATCCGTCCACATTGGGCAAACTACACCGTGGGAGATCATTCCCTAGTTAACAACGCCGACTAAAAGGAGGAGGGTTTTAATTTTTAAATTCCCCTCCCCCCTTTCACATCAGCCAAGTTCAGCCCGTCTAAACTGTCTTGGGGTTTACTTAACTATCATTTCCTTATATGATATAGACAATAACACGCAGCGTTACAACATGGAAAAATCAACCAATGATCCTCTTTGTCCGCTTCAAGTTGAAAACATTGGACTATCGAATTCACAACTGTAAATTCCTTATATGATAAAATGTCCATGACTGAGTCCTTGTTCAATCGAATGGGAGATATTCTTGCGCTAACACACACACACACACACACGCACACACACACAGAGTCTAATAAACACACACACACACAGTCATGCTCATAAAGTAACTGTTGTCTGCGCAAGGCGCTCAGAGAGAAATACGAACAATCTAACTATTTCAAGAAAACTAAGTACTTTGGACCATTAGATTGCATCTATAGGGTATGTCGATGTGGGCATGTTGGTGAATTTAGTTATTTGAAATTAAATATTAATTGGTGTTCTAAAATTCAATACTATCTACTTTAACCAAAAATCTATTCAATCCTGATTAGTCCATGTACCTTAACTGTAATCACGAGGACGAAGATTTTATCCTTATGGTCTATAGTAATGGCTACCAGGGTCAAGAACAGAGCACTTCGGGTCTAATCATTACAATATTAGGTAGCACGAATTTGTTTGAACATGCTTAGCTTTCACTGTGACATCTGAGAGCAAAACACTCAATCCGGTTTGAACTGGATCACACCTTTTGGTTGGCCTCGTCCATAAATGTTTACGTAGTTTAGCATTGAGTTTTGATGTATGTGTTTCTCATGGCATGCAAATAATGACCTTCGAAAGGAATATGGATCTAGGAGGGTCCGAATAAAGTGCATAATCACCGTTTAAAGGTATGTGTAATATAATTCTTAAAAAAAACAAAAAAAAAAACAAACGAAACAAGAAAAATAAACACCAAACGAAAAAAAGACACCTATTACTGACATATCAGGTATTAACGCATACCTGACACAATTTTTGCTATGAATATTGCATAAAAGCTCTCCATTTTCCATTTGAATAAATGTCTCTGCCTGCATATAGAGCCAGTTACAAATTAAAAAGAAATCAATAAATATATTAACATCGAATTCACTTCTGTCTAGCTTTACATTACAAAATTTACATCTCCATACTGTCTAGTCTCATAATTCTGAATTATAAAAGTCGCCCCTAAATAAAATTGACACAAGAGTAAGATGATCATATAGTATTCAAAATGACTATATGGACTACCTTGCTCTTCCTTTTCAGTAAGACCATTTGGAACTCGGTCATTTTCGTTCTCAATACTTCCGTGCGCATGATCCATTTCTTTGGTCACTTGATGTAACTCAATGACCGCCTCCCGATTTTTACTGTTCTTCTTCTTGAAATTCGGACTCAGCCGAGCAAGTTTTCTACACTTTGAAGACTGTAAAAAAAAAGAAGCAAAATATAGAATACGCATGCGTAAATAAGATCAACCTCCAGTTAGAAGATGCGCAATGACATTTACCTTAAAGTTTTGTTTTAACGCTAAATAGCTACGCTGGTGTCATGCTTAAATTGGCAAGACAGTATCACAGGCCGATAACTTGTAGACGTGTCCCCATCATTGTATAGGCAGTGACGTCATTCGCACAAGAGTAACGTCATTTCCACAACAATTTAATCGAAACTTTTCCCTGAACACGCTCTGATTGATTCTTATCGTCTCATTTGTGCGGTGCATCATGGCGGAAACAGTATGGGATTCTGTACTTTACTAAAATGAAATTTCAAAACCGACAGCAAAACGTATCCTTGGTCAATATGCTTGCGTGGCACCTGATAATAAAACTGTTCTTTCTATATCCAAACCATCTCCCAATTTTATCGGTCCACCAAAACCTTTGCATAAAAATTTCTAACGCAATGCCAAATCGAAGTTTTATTTCGCTTTTAATCAGTATTTTTGGGAAGGGTTGGTGGGGGTCCCTCCATCGACATTACGTGGCTTTTTTGTTTCTTTTACTTTGACTTTGTGACTTTGACCTTGATATTTAGACCTTTTGAGATTGTCTGCACCAGTCTGAAATTGTCTGCAAATTGTGATGACAATCAAATGATTATAACTTTATGATGAAAGTTGGCAATTTAGAAATGCTTCAAATATTCACACAATTTCTGAAACGCTTTATTAAAATGAAATTTCTGTAAAGATAGTAAAATATTTTCATTTGTTACATACAGTTGAAAACCGAAACTGGAGTCTACCAACAAAGCTAATGTCCGGACTTGTATATATGTCTACAATCCAGCAAGATGACTGGATGAACATCAAGCCGAGCTTGAATTTAACCAATCAAATCCTGTTCGCAAATCCCCCTTTTTAAAAAAAAAAAAAACAGCGCTAAAGTTTGTGAAATTTGCGCCAGGACTAAATGCACGAGCATAAATGTACTGTCTTGCAGACCCAAGCTCAGACAGCTTTAGGTTCGAGGTCTTTTCTGGTTTCAGTTATACTCCTCATTTTAACAGTTCTTCATCAAACTGAGATTTTTAAACATCTTTTACAATATTTGGGTGGCAACCATGCAGCTTCCGCTAACACTTAGCCGGTATCGCAAATAAATCACGGTCACAATGCCCAAAATTCCTATTTATATATCCGTTTCTATCCTTTTGAATAAATTTACCATAAAGACAAATACGTGTCTGTTAGAATCATTCTAAGAAATATGAAATTTCCATACAAGAAACTTGTTTGCGAAACTGAATATTGACTGCGCATGTCCTTATTTCTTCGCGTTTATTGCACAAACAGGTAGCAGCAGCAATCACTTCTGAGGGTATAACGGTTATACCATTTTTTTAATTTTCGTAGGTGAGGTGAAGGGTACTTTCTTTAGAGCCGCTTATTTTACTTTTTTTTCAAGTTTATCTCAATATAATGAATGTTTGTCAAACTAATTTAATGGTTATAATAGGTCTTTATTTGCAAGAAATATCTTTCAATATAAACGAGAATATGATAACATCTCTCTCTCTCTCTCTCTCTCTCTCTCTCTCTCTCTCTCTCTCTCTCTCTCTCTCTCGTACGAAAAGGCTTGTGAGTCCCTCTACGTTCGGCAAGACTTAAAGACAAACTGCCTCTGTTGTTTATGCGAAACACAGAATGACGTCATACTTAAACCAAACCTTAATGTTGAGCAGACAAAGAACAAGTGAAAGATGTTTTGACAAAACTATACATGGCAACGAGAAAGACAAAGCTATTATAAACACTATAAAATACACTTCTTCCCTATGTTTATACAGCGGAATCGATTGTATCTATTTTTGGAACTGCTCATCATCATCAAAGCAGAAGAACAGACATAATAGTTTGTAATCTATCCCATATAATTAACGATAAATAACGGCAAATTGCGATGACGAAGCCATCCGCAAAAATTGGAACTACCACACGTAAAAAGAATGCAGAGAGAGAGAGAGAGAGAGAGAGAGAGAGAGAGAGAGAGAGAGAGAGAGAGAGAGAGAGAGAGAGAGAGAGAGAGAGAGAGAGAGAGAGATTTTAATATCTGCAAATATAAAAAAATTACATGTGCATGCTAAAACATCGTCCGTTGGAGACGAAAATCAGTACACTCAATTAATCTGTTTAATTTTTTGTTCACTGTATTGATCCATTTATCGTGTGTGTGTGTGTGTGTGTGTGTGTGTGTGTGTGTGTGTGTGTGTGTGTGTGTGTTTCAGCGCTTTTGGTTTCTACTCTTGCTTTTCCGGTATACCACCACCTTTAATAATTGGTATTTTACATAATCTCTTATATGTCTTTTTATGCCTGAGTTTGCAATAGGAATAAGATAAAATACGATAAGATTTTATCGATGGTCCGCAACAGTTTGAACAACAATTCAACATAAGCTCTAATGGACTTTTTTGCTCGCATGATTAAATAGAACCAATAAGAACCAACAAATCAATCATGATTTGTAAGACCTACTGGTCAGTATAATACATAGATAATATTGGACGAAACACATAGGACATAACCAAAGCCTAAGGATGCAAAGCATTTAATAAAGGCCGTAATTAAACAGAACTTAGTATTAAGATCAATAAGCAATTATTGGTTAGGACCAGAAGGAAGGTCTAATGAATGATACGTTACTTATAAAACCGGTTAATATCGAACTTTAAATTAAGCTAACGGTACATGCACCGTTTTTAGGCTGCTTACTGAGATATAGATTTTGTTTTACTAAAATGAAAGGAGCTGATGGTAGGGCACTTGATGGAACATAACAGTAGGGCATTTGATGGAATATAAAAGTAGGGCACTTAGTGGAACATAACAATAGGGCACTTGGTGGAACATAACGTAACAGTAGGGCATTTGATGGAATATAACAGTAGTGCATTTGATAGAACGTAACTGTAGGGCACTTGATGGAACATAACAGAAATGCATATGATTAAACTTAACTGTTGGACAATCGATGGAACATAACGTATAGCAACCCTATGGAACATAACAGTAGGGTAGTTGATGAAAACAATAAAAGGGCGCTTAATCAGAACAAAAAACACAAAGGCACTTGATGGGACATAATATTAGGGCAATTGATAGAATACAACAGATAGGCACGTGATGGAACGTAACAGAAAGGCACTTAATGGACCATAGCACCAAGGCACTTGATGGAACATAAGACGATACTTAAAACAAATTAGAGGAAAACGGTAACGGTAAAAACCGTTATTTGTTGTCATCCTGAGAAATGCAGGGACGGAGGTATTATATTGCTGATTTTACATTTACGGTGTGTACCATTATAGCACAAAATGAACGTTTTTATAATTTTCTGCATAACGGCGTGACTTCACAACTGCTACTGAAATTTTATCAAATGTTCTCAAACAATATGTACATGTATTTTTTAACATGCAATCGAGGATCTTACCTATTTTATCATCTCAAATGCATTTCATTAATCAAGTTCAATATATTCGATATTTTGCGAGTCATGAATTCAAACAATGAAATTACCCCACTAATGTTGTAAAAGGAATACGAAAAAGGGTCAGTTTTAAGATATTATTTACCACATGACGAAAAGATTCAAATAGTATTTAATAAAATTGCTAAAAAAGATAAAAACAAGCTCTGAAGGCATAACAACTTTGCCTTTGAAAACGTCACTACAGCTTTTACGGAGGCCCGACTGGCCGAGTGGACTAAAGCGCTTTCACATCAATGCCATCCAAACTCTGTCTGCGTGGGTTCGAGTCTCGGATTTGACCAAGGTGGATACGTGAGAAAGCTTGCCAGTAGCTTCTCATGCGTCAGTGGTTCTTTCGGGGTTTTCCCGGGTTCTTCCTCCAACATTTATACTGGCCGCCATGTATAGCCAGCCTATCGTGTGCTGAAAAATGGCGTTAAACCCTACAACACTAACATGCTTTGCAACATTCATAATGTACAACGGATGCATGCATGCATGAATCCATATGCCTCTATGTCTGTGTGCGAGCGCATGCGTGTGTATGGTGTACATGCATGCATAACGTTTACCGACACATCAACAGAACAAACAAATACAGAAACTTTGTTAGAAGAAGAATAAAAAAAATATGGGAGCGATCTCAGAGCAGATAGGTTCCCACAACCTCCGTGGTGTCTTGCAACATACTCGAAGGCATATGTAGTTAAAACAATTAGTCTAGCGAATCAGAGACAAGTCGGCTAAAGTATTCGCAACAAGTATCTGCCAAGAAAATTCAGAAATGAAAATTATTAAGATGGATTTTTTTCAAAACCAGAATCACCCAAAGGGATTGACACTACAATGTGCTAAACTAATTACCAGGAATTCAAGATTTCAAACATGTCTGATCTTGGTGGCCATACTGCACATCCGATGAGCATAATTTTCACCAAAGACCAACTAAGCATCATAAAACGTCTCTCATTGACAACCTTATTTTTACATTATCATCCAACCCAGCATGGAACCGCTCCGGTGGTCTAGTGGTTAGAGCGTCCGCCTCAGATGCGGGAGATCGTGGGTTCGATCCTTGGTGGAGTCATACCAAAGACTTACAAAAATGGTACTAACAGCTGCCTCGCTTGATGCTCAGCATTAAAGAAGTTAGTATTAGGACTGGTTCGCCTGGTGTCAGGATAATGTGACTGGGTGGGGCATCATACTACATGTCTGCGGCATGATGCCCCAGTGCTAACATCACTATAAACTGCCACACTGCAGACATCGTCGTGTTAGGACTGAAAAATTGTTAAAGTTACGTTAAAAATCAATCACATCACATCCAATACAGCATGAGAAGCAATGACAGCCATAATGGATGCACAAGCAGCACCATTTTTATTTAGAACAAAGAAGACCATAGGTGTAAAGTTTTAGGAGTATAGATAACGTGCTTGTGCTAACGAACGCACGGACAACGGAGAAAAGACCATCCTTTACGCTCTTCTGATATATAACAAGTAGAGCTATAAGAAAAACTAATTTAGACTACCAGTAAGGGAAATAAAATGGCGCACGTTTAAAGAGGGCTTCTTCAATGAGGTTTTGAATCACACGCAGTAAACCTAAACCCATCTATAAAATTATTATCTCCAGCCAACAAAGCTGATATATTAAAACACACTTTCCCTTTTTGGCATTCAAATTATCTAGAACTTTTCTATGAAGATCATTTGGCAGCACGCAATCCTATATTTGTTTTTTTTTTTTTGTGGTTGTTGCAATAAATGACATGCTTTACATCTGCCTTTATTTACAACGATCGATGAAGAACACCGAGCAAATCAGCTAACAAGCACAAGTCCACCTACACAAACAGGATTTTAAAGAATGAATGACTAAATCTAGCTTAACATGAAAAAGAACTGTACACATCTCTCTCTCTCTCTCTCTCTCTCTCTCTCTCTCTCTCTCTCTCTCTCTCTCTCTCTCTCTCACACACACACACACACACACACACACACACACACACTCACACACAATCTAAACGCAAAATGCTTTCCCTAGGTGTAATAGGATATTGCTTCATAATACTAACACAATTGCTCTAAAGATGAATAATTGTATTATCATACTGGCGAGAGATGGGACCGCTTACCCGCGGATCCGGGTTGGAATCTCCATATCTCTTTACACACACACACACACACACACACACACACAGACACGATTGCACGCACGCACACACACACACGAATCCAATTATAGTGCATGTGCACCGAGGCATAGGCAAAAGCTTCTGAACAGACGCACGTACCTTGCGAAGAAGAGCTACAGACAGACAAGCATATAAAAAGATTCTGCTTTGGAGAACTTAAAAAAATTAATATTTTTAACACCCGAAATTTTCACTGTCAACTGAGGCAATACGTAAGTAATAAATAAACATAGAACCATCTGGACTGGTTCATTGATAATTATTCCATAAACTTGTCTGCAGTTCCATTTCGAACGGCATTTCTAAACATGCATCAATGCTTTTTTTAGCACTTGCCTTTTTTCCACAGGGTAAAACCCAAATGATGATAACTTAAGCATATAATTTGTATATAAACGTCACGACCTGCTCATTTGACCTTTCAACAGCATACTGATCATGACCCAGACTACTGACCATTCATTGGGATACTGGTTCGAGTCTAGTCCACAGACTGACCTTTCGTTTTCATACCGATTAAAGCCCAGACCACTCACCTTTCATTGGAATACAGATCAGGACGCAGTTCATTGAAATACAAAACGATTACAATTTTTTGACTGGGAGTAAACAAGATGTTCCTTCCATATTATGACCGCAGGATGCATCACCTATTATGTTTAGAGAACCATGTCCAATTATCATAAAATATTACTGCACTCTAATCTTACTAAAACAGCCTGAACAATAAGAAGATCGGATAAGCAGATATCGCAGACGATTTGTAAGGCTGGAGCAACATTTCATATTTAAAATACTGGTCAAATTCTATTACTGATCCGAGTGGCATCAATTCACCAACACATTTTCTAGAGTTTTGATCAAACACATTTAATTACATCAATTTTGAGTCAGTCTGTAATATTAGCCGATCATATTGATGAAGTCTAGACACAAAGTTATGTCCAAACTTAATTTAAGTCAATACAATGGAGACCTGGTCTGGAAATTAGAAAACGTCTACGACTGAGCTTGACATTTATATTTTGTGTCAACTACTTTTGATTGGTTGAGAGTGAAAACTTAAACTCGCACTGAAGTTCCGAGTTGTTTTATTTTAGCTCTAGGCAGGTAGTGTTTGTACGATAAGAATTTTAAGTCTGGACTTGTTGTTGATGTTGTTGTTTTTGTGTGGCTTAACGCCATTTTTCAGCACACGATTGCTATACATGGGGGCAAGTATTACTGGTGGAGGAAGAAACAGGGAAATCTGCAGAAAGAACCACCGACCCACGAGAAGCTGCTGGCAAGCTTTCTCACATATCCATATTCGCTGAAACCTAGACTCGAACCCACGCAGAAAGAGGTGAGATGGCAGTGATCCGTAACGGACAGCGCTTTAGACCACTCGGTCACTCGGTGCCCTAAATCTGGGCTTGAACCTAACCGATAGGTTAAAATCAAATGACGACTTATAATTTACGATTAATTTGTCTTTATCGACTTATAAGCGTATCTGGTATTGATGGAACTGGGGTGTGACCTTTCTAAATATTGCACAGAAAGGTTCCATCTAAAAAATCATACAAATTAACTATTAGGATTGTCTCAAACCAGCGCCATACCGTGGAGATAAAACTTATACAGACCAGTTTATTATTAAATAATGTCGCATTTGCCCTGACACATTAATACTGCAAATGCTATGGTGTGATCCTACCTTTCCACATGTAATCGTCAACAAAGGCATGACACGCCATCAGTGTCTTTTGAAAAGGGCAAGAAACGTATCCGCATTATGGATCTACCATGAGAGTAAATATAGATTTGAGTGCTACACCTAAATGTTGTTGTTGTTGTTGTTGTTGTTGTTGTGCTTAATGCCATTTTTCAGCACACGATAGGCTATTCATGGCGGCCAGTATTAATGGTGGAGGAAGAAACCGGGAAATCACAGGAAAGAACCACCGACCCACGAGAAGCTACTGGCAAACTGTCTTACATATCCACATTCGCCGAATCTTAGACTCGAACACACGCAGACAGAGGTGAGATGGCAGTGATCCGTAACGGACAGCGCTTTAGACCACTCGGCCACTCGGGGCCCCCTACACCTAAATGAAAGGATCTAATATTTCTTAAAAAGTAATAATCAGTAAATGTTATCTTATATTGCAGCGTTACATAATATGTTATACAAAAGAATATGTTATATAAAAGAATATGTTGTGCACTTTGAAGCTGTTATCGTATGAGAACTATTATTAATCACCCATTCACACACCCTCAAGCACTATCTGACCACCACCAAGGAGTATCCCTGTAAAATGTATTGGACAAATATTTGCACATGAATGAGCTACGCTGTTGTATGGTTTAATGCCATTTTCAGCACAAGACAGGCTATACATGGCGGACAGTAATAATGGTGGAGGAAGAACCTTGTAAACTCCGGAAAGAACCACCGACGCACAAGAAGCTACTGGCAAGCTTTCTCACAAAAACACGTGGATTCGAATTTCGGTTGACAGAGGTGAGATGGCAAAATCCGTAACGGTGAGCGCTTTAAATCACCCAGGCCACTCATGAATGGGTTATAAAAAAAACCTAAAGTTCATTTGTAGTCTTTTGAAGACAAAGGGAACAAAAAGACAATTTTAATTAAAAAAGTATATAAGCACAAAAGTGGCCAGTTGGAGGTAAGGCTGGATTGCAAAGCATCATTTTGTATATTTCATCAAAACTCATCTTGAGATTTTGTTCAATGACAAAAGCAAGAGGAAACGAGTTTAACGTAAACTTTTCCATTGTGCCGGCACTTTATGCGAGGATGCACGGATGGATTGACGAACTCGGCTCCCAATTGTTACTTTCGTTTAGTATCCACGAATATATACTATTCTCCTCTAATTAAAAAGTGGTGATCATTGGCTTATATCGAGACATTCTTGACAGTGATGTAAAGGTAATTGGTTTGTTCTAAAATGTGTAGGATCGCGGTGTGATCCTCTAAGTGTATTCTGGTTACAAAGCGTGGTGCTTAATCAGGCACTGAAGTTATCTCAAACGTGAAATGTGTAACCTATGACAAAAACGTCAGTGTAAGCTTTATCTAAACTGCCACTTTGATTAAGGCCTGATTTATTTGGATTTTAACAAAACTGTTTTGGGGCCCCGAGTGGCCGAGTGGTCTAAAGCGCTGTCCGTTACGGATCACTGCCATCTCACCTCTATCTGCGTGGGTTCGAGTCTAAGATTCGGCGAATGTGGATATGTGAGAGAGCTTGCCAGTAGCTTCTCGTGGGTCGGTGGTTCTTTCCGGTGATTTCCCGGTTTCTTCCTCCACCATTAATACTGGCCGCCATGTATAGCCTTTCCTGTGCTGAAAAATGGCGCTAAACCCCACAACAACAACAACAACAACAACAACAAAACGGTTAGCTTAGTATTGAAGAAAAGAAAACAGAAAATATACAGAGTAAATACTTGTGTACAAAGACCGTCAATTCAGCGGCTGGATTTTATATGACTTGGGAACAAGTTGGGGATCCCCCCCACCCAAAAAAATAAGACTTAAGTTTGCAGTATAAATATTGATTACTTCTAAGAATAATTTCACTCCATGATAAAGACAATGAAGCTACACTGCTATTGCAATAAACATGGATGACACTGCCGTTAAAAAGTTACTTTCATATGCAGTCTTTGTTATAAAGTAATGAAGTATATGAGAGATACGTGCTTAACATCAGTGACACATCAGAAAGTATAAATTAAGCCTTTGACATTTCTATATAAAGCTTTAAAATTATTCTATTATGAGACTAGTCTTGGAAGAATTGATTCTATAAATGGCATATATCAAAGAATTGATTCCATAAATGGCAAATATCAAAGAACTGATCAAACGGTAAATATGAACAAGAAGATGAGATTTCTAAATCTGTTCCGAGTTTGTCTATTTTTTGATAGAAGTATAGGAAATAAGTTTTCCGTATCCTGTGATTTTCATGGGAAATGTTTTTCAATTAAACCTCATTTACTTCCTGCTTGGTACACGAAGACCATTAGGATTGACTGGTCGGTATCAATTGGATAGGAAAGTAGTGTTCGGGTACCCAAGAAGTACAAAACATGATGGTAGGTTCAACGATTCGATTTAATTTTGGTGTTTAACGGCACATAAACACAAGTAGGTTACTTAGTACTTAGTACCAAGGCAACTGGAGAAAAGTATCTTGCCGAAGAAAGCACAACGGTAGCGCCAAAACTACACCCAATTTTGTGCAGTGTGTGTATGTATGTATGTATGTATGTATGTATGTATGTATGTATGTATGTATGTATGTATGTATGTATGTATGTATGTATGTATGTATGTATGTATGTATGTATGTATGTACATACGTACGTACGTATGTATGTATGTATGTATGTATGTATGTATGTATGTATGTATGTATGTATGTATGTATGTATGTATGCATGGATGGATGCATGCATGCATGCATGCATGTATGTGTGTGTGTGAGCGCGAGCACATCAAACACAAGACGTGCTAAGGTGCACAACATAACTTTGTGTGCCATATTAGTTTAAAAATAATCATGGAGCACTTTGATGTAAAATCGATAAACTCTGACAAGCCAAATGACGAATATGTGACTCGTCTGCATCATATTAAACTCAACAGTGTAATGGGAAATCGATGAGCACTGACATAATCCAAATGACGAATGTGCTACTGTCGTCTGCGTTGTAAGCTCAGCGGACGACAATACTGAGAACCTAATTATACAACGGAAATTAATGTAAGCAAACAACCGTTTTTAAAACGAAGACAATGTTTTCTTTAAATATTCCTGCACAAACGTTAAAATTAAATAGTGAAAAATAAATCTATCATTTATATCAAAGTAAAAAATGACGATTTAACCTTACTTAGCCATTGTCATGAATGAGGATGGTTCCAGTGCGAGAGAAAATAAAACGACGGCATTTACTTTTGTATGTTATTATCATTTTTTAAAAAAATGTAAATTTAAAACTTTAATATTATACAATAGTTTGATAAGACTTGCTAAGACCATTAAAGAATTCATCATTAAAGTTCATTTATAAGATCATGTCCTTTAATTATCACAATTTACCAACCAGTAACGGATGACCGAGTATTCTAGTGTGCTCGCTTTTACCGATCACTGCCATCTCCCTTCTTCCGCGTGGCTTCGAGTCTCTGGCTCGGTCAAGGTAGATATGTAAGAAAGTTTATTAGTATCTTCCCGTGGGTCGGTGGAAGTTTTTCCACCATTAGTTATACTGGACGCCATGTATAGCCTAGCATGCTTTGAATAATTACATTAAACCTGATACAACAACAACAATAACAACCAACAACAGAACACTTATTCACCGAACAGCTATGCTATCAAAATGTCCAATAATGATTCTCTGACTAATGAAATTCTTGTAAGGTTTGATGAGCAGCTATTAAAACAAATCTTTCAATATATTCTGCATCACTCACAAATATAATTCACGGAAAGGCCAAGACATATCATAAAACGTGAAGTATCAGAAAGACAAAAAAAAAAAGAACAAGCAAAATTAAATTAGAATGTAAAGTCATGAGCAATTGTATATTGTTTCGCACTCTGAGAATGCATGTCATCTTAAACTTTTAATTAATGCCCAGTTCGTCTCATGTACACAGAATTCTACCCACCCCAACCCGCACCCAAAGAAGGACATATTTCTTTTTCCTGATGGAACAGGTTTAGTCAGGAATATCCCCCCTCCGTTAACGATATAATTTCATTATTTGGCTATTAAAGGAACACGGAGAGATATATCCAAGATAACGCCTTCCAAGACAGACGTACACCATAAAGCGCTGAGTATGTTACGACATACGACAGGTAACTAAAAGATTCATTTCGCATAGCATTCTAATGACAGAAAACTATTTTCCTAATTCCAAAACATGATTGTGGTTCATTGATTGTGGGTTGTTGTTTTTTTTTTCCTGACCTAAAGATAAGGTAGACAGATGGGTGTTTTAGTGATTTCACACGTTTCCTAAAGCAGTGACTCAAATTACCTACTTATTTAGATTGTCTTTGTCTTATCAGTCTCATTAGAAAAGTGTCAAATTTAGCAGTGGATAAGTAAAGTGCGCGCACGCGCGTGTTCTAGGTCTAACAATACAGTGAATTAAGCGATGAACCTACATGTACGAGAAAACCTAACCTTAACGATGTGTACAAAAACTGAATCACTAATCGTGGTAATTTCGCATAAGTGTTGCGTAACGAACACAAAAGTATAAAAGTTTATTACTAGGATTCACAGTAAATGACAGAGACTTTGCGTCATTGATTTACCGACAGTATATGACAGAGACTTTGCGTCATTGATTTACAGACGGTATATGACAAAGACTTTGCGTCTTTGATTTACCGACAGTATACGACAAAGACTTTGCTTCATTGATTTACCGACAGTATATGACAAAGACTTTGCGTTATTGATTTACCGACAGTATATGACAAAGAGTTTGCGTCATTGATTTACCGACCCATCAATTTCAGATTACTCGCCATTCACTCTAAATGCCATATAGTTCAAACAACAATGTTTACAATGATGTGAATAAAAATGATAAATTTCACACTAATAATAAAGAGACATCTCGGGATAAATGATAATAATTTAGTCTCAATGAACTTTCAATCGTGTTTTCTTGATGACGCACGACTAGTAAACAAAGCAGCTTTGAGAATAAGTATAAAATGTTGTGATGACATAAAGTCATGTTTTTTTTTCGAGACACGGTTTATTATAATTACACAAGGCTTATTTTGCCAAAATTAGTCTAAATAATACTCTCTTACACTTTGATCATGTACTTACAAATGAAAAAAGAAACAAAACAAACAACAAGAAAAAGAAAAAACCCAGTAGTCCCCTAGAAGCGCAAAATTACTGCGATAACAAAACTTACAACAAAAAAAAAAAACACAACAAAACAATATGAATTAGTACCACCATAATATCTACCAATCTCAGCAAAAATATTTAAGACAAGGCCATCTAAATCTGGAAAGACATTTACGGGAGAAATAGACAACCCTATGGAAAGATACTCCTCACATAATAATTACGTTACCATAAGGTTTATAAGGGGGAGATAACTGATACTCGCAATTTGCTGATTTTGATGTAACCAATTTTGGCATTATTTATACTCCAAATAAATTGTCAATTACACAAACCAGGTATATTAACTATGCGATGATAAAAACCAAACCCGGTCTAAAATCACCCATATTCTTGTAGGATTGTTGGGATGGGGTGGTTTTATTAGTCTATCACTTAATCAAAATGGCCTTCGATAGTTCAATAGTCTACTCAAATACGTGTTAGAAAAACTGCAAATTGCAAATGCAGATCTGAAATGAGTTTGTGCCCTAAAATCACGATTCTAAGTCACTTTATTGCATTTTACCACAAACTTATATTTTTTTATTATCAAGCAGTGAGTGTGTCTCTGTGTGTTTTGAGCTTGCTGAACAAACTTTGGAAGTTATGTGATACTTAAATAGGTGCCTGATCACGCATAACGAACCTTTGGAACACCCATTTAAGTTTGGGTATTTGTATCGCTTGGCAGCATTAAGAGCTTAGTGTTAGGACTGGTAGGCCTGGTGTCAGGATAACTGACTGGGTGGGACGTCATGCTACGTGTCTGGGCATGATGCCCCAGTGATAGACATCACTATTTAACTGCAGACACTGCAGACATATCAGTGATATGACTGATCTCGGATCGAACCCACGACCTCCCGCATCTGAGGCGGACGCTCTAATCACTAGACCACCGGAGCAGCTAAATTTGTTTCAATAGTGATGTTTCAAAATGCACCGCATTTTTGCCAAGCAGCAACCAACACCACCATAACCCCCATCACATCCACGGACTCCAAGATATAGAATAGGCTCAGATACGTCATCCCGTCTCTACCGAAAGGAACGATTAACACAAGCTTGATTACATACACAAAATCTACATGTAGCTTGCCATACACTGTACGTACACTTGGTTTGCCATACACTGTACATACACTTTGCTTGCCATACACAAAATCTACATGTGGCTTGCCATACAATGTACAAACACTTTGCTTGCCATACGCAAGATCTACATGTGGCTTGCAATACACTGTACATACACTTTGCTTGCCATACACAAGATCTACATGTGCCATGCACTGTACATACACTTGGTTTGCCATACACAAGATCTACATGTGGCTTGCCATACACTGTACATACACTTTGCTTGCCAAACACAAGATCTACACATGTGGCTTACCATATAGTACATACACCTGTTCCCTACATACACTAAATTTACATGTAGCTTGCTATACTCTATACATATGTATAATACCGTTAAGGTACTTTCATGATGTCAGATATTTCGTCGTGCTTTATTGATAAAACTAAACTCCTTTGACTAAATTGACGTGTGGCTTGCCTTGCCGTTCACTAAAACTAAATTTGGCTTGCCATATACTATACAGAGACGTGGCTTGCTATACAATAAATCTACATGCAGCTTGCCATACAATATACATACACGTGGCTTACCATGTACTAAATACGCAAGTAGCTTGCCACATATGAAATCCACACGTGATTTACGTACACCATGTATACACGTGGTTTACTTTAAATCTGCATGTAGCTTACGTATTAAATCTATATATAGCTTAACATACACAATATCTACACGTGGTTTACATACTCTAAATGTACATGTGGCTTACACTAAATCTATGCTTGGCTTAAGTCTATTGCTTAAATCTACGTTTGTTTTGAATACACTGAATCTACAAGCTGTGCCTATCAAATACTCCGTTTGCTGAAAATTGTGCATATTCAGAGATGTGATAGTAGAATATTATAATCCTTCAAAATATAGCACCCAAACCCCACCCAAAAATAAAATCTCATAGGGCTGTTCTTCAGTGTTGTTATGGTTCTTATCGGCATCTCGTTGTTTTAAAGAAATCCTATTTAAAATTCAGTTTCAACAGATTCTTTGAAATTCTGGAAATGATCTTTCTAAGGACAATAACAAAGGTGTTAATTGAACTAGGATACCAAAACATAGTACCTATTACTGATTTAAATATATAACTTGAAACGTTCAGACAAGTGAAAACACCATATGCCCGACAACTGTCGTTGCAGGGAAGGGAAATCATATACTGTTATCTGTATTTTTGCCAAACTATACAAGGTAACTGTAAATCTCCTATGTTAGTCAACAACTACAACCTTTATTGAATAATGTGTTGGATTTTAGTGCTTTACGGCAGAGCAAGACAAGTATTTTAATTTTTGCCAAAAAAGCTGGAGGAAGTGCTTTGCCCAACGACACACCGAGTTAGACGACCCAGGCTGGTTCGATGGTTGGATTCGAGTCACAACCATTTTGATCAGAGTCCCGCCCGCTAACTACTAAGCAACCACAATATAATACACCATATATTGATGAACAATTACTTTTAGAAGGAGGAGGAATCAAAAACGGAAGTATGTTGTTGTGAGGGTGGGAAAATGAATATGAAAAAAGAAAAACATTGGATCCATTTGCACCGCTGCAGAATTCTTGAAGCCGTTTTCTTACATACTTTTCTTACATACTTATTTTTCTTTCTTCAAATTTCTTATTTTACCTCTGGTTTTAATGAAATATTTCAGAGAGAGAGAGAGAGAGAGAGAGAGAGAGAGAGAGAGAGAGAGAGAGAGAGAGAGAGAGAGAGAGAGAGAGAGAGAGAGAGAGAGAGATGGTCCGTAATCTCTATTGCTTAAACGTTTCATCTCCATAATCGTCAATACATAAGGCCCTGGAACTAAATTAGACCTCCAACATGATAAGAAATGTATGTTCTGTCTACTCCTAACAACATCAAGCAGCCGTTTGCTGCATCTTTCATCACTTAATGCTTGTGACTCATCGTCGGAACGAAGATTCTCATGTATGCGGCCGATACCGTATTTGTAATGAGAATATATAATCTAGCAGTACATTCTTAGAAAATGTGTTCTTAGAAACTTTGTGAGTCTTATTATTATTATTATATATATATATATATATATATATATATATATATATATATATATATATATATATATATATATATATATATATATATACACGTTCAACTTAATACCAATATCAACAAATCAAATCACGGTGCGTAATGTTTGCATCCACTAATAATATTTAGTTCTACGCCAAATTTCATGTAAATAACTGCGAGAAACATGTGTCGGCACTTTGGTATATAGTGGATGGGACTTCCTGCCCGGCCTCCGGTCACAAACCCGTTGCTCCTATACAAAACTAAAATACATTGTCACCAAACTTGTGGCTCCGTTTGTTTTGGGGGGTTTTTTTGTTGTTTTTTTTTGAGTGAGATCTCAACTTCTTGAGTAGCAATTATTACACAAATTGCTGATAAAAGTTTTACTTCGAATACGCCTGGACCTGGAACTCAAATTTACCTAAATAAAGCTGATGTCAGATTGGCGTGTGTTTTATTATACCGCAATGATCACGTACCTTCGAATTGAAACTTAAGCATTATATGTTCCAAGAACAATTCAATTTTACCACCAGGACTTAAATATGGGATTCAGCAATCTGGCTCCAGTTTCGCAAAACATATAGATAAGTATAGACTTGAAACATCTAATTGGTCAGTTTTAAGTCATATCTCTCAAATCGTTAGATGCTACAATTTTGTTATAAAGTCAAAATTTAATAATGTTACTGAAACCTTGTCCTGTGAGTCCAAAATTCATCATCAATAATTAAGAAGAAGGATCAGTCAAACGAATATCTGAGTTCCATTTCACTGAAATTATTTGACTATGCTTACATGTTCAGACTAAAAATATCAGACCGGCTTCAATTTTTCGTCCCGGAAACTAATTGGAGAAAAACGGTAATATAAACAACTAACCTTGTATTGTTAAAAGGAAGCAGGTACTTGTATCGTTTTGAGTTGTCAGCTATATTTTCTTGGGGTTTTTTCTCAAGCACTGCTATATTTCCCTTTTGAAACACAAGGCTCCTGTAGTGCTCATTTGCAGATAGGATCATGTAATTTATTTTATAGGCAGTCTACTCAGTTAGTTTTTCAGTGAAACGAATATATATATATATATATATATATATATATATATATATATATATATATATATATATATATATATATATATATATATATATATACACACACACACACACACAAACGCATAACTGAGTTTGTGTGTGTCAATATTCTTGGATTCTATATGAGAAAGCTTGATAAGGTAGAATTTAATACAAATAATACTATCATACAGGTCAGGAAATTTTTAATCCACGGAGATTCGAACCCAGGTCCGCCGGTAAGCAGCACCCATCACCTTGCCTGCACACACAAGCCGATATTCTATTACGACTAAGCACACATTACCAAAAATTATCTAACTTAGTCGGTGATATACGCACTCGTGTGTAGCAGACACACTCGAATGTCGACCTAGTAATGAATTCTCATCTATCTACGCAGACGTTCCATATTCCTATAAAAAAAAATCAATGTATATAAAATTAATTTTAGAGAAGTATACATATACACCAGACAGAAAGGAAAATGCTATTCCTGGATTCTATAGGACAATGCTCGATACCAGTAGACAGAATTTAATATTTAATACAAATAATACAATCTCTACGGAGATTCAAAGCCAGTTTGGCGGGTAAATGGCACCCATCGCCTTGCCCAGTCGTGATGGACTATGGACTTGTGTGTGCAGGCAAGTCGATAGGTACTGTTTATTCGCTGTAAGTTGCATTTAGTATATGGTACCGTGCTTTATCCGACCAGTGACCTGAGAAATAATTTGCAGTGACCATTTGAGAGACGACGATCGACGATTTTGATACGTCCATAAAATTAAAAACTCACTTGGTATTACGACCATCAGACGACTCCTGACAAATGCTGTACCAAGCGTGTTTGCTCGCCATATAACTGACTTAAAGCAGGGCTAGCAAGATATATACCAAAAGAATATTGTATTGAAGCGAGAGCCTGCGAGGGTAAAATATTTATACATTTTTATCTTGCTAAATTATTGGTTGTCAGCCCCTACCCCTCGCCATAAATATACCTAGCAAAAGAACGATCAATGGGAGAGGGTGTTTGAAAGCCATAATAGCCCCCACACCTATCCCCCAAATGAATCCTGCTTTACCATGACGAGCGCGCACGCGTGTGTGTGCGTGTGTGACGCTTGGATTTTAGTTTTGCCCACTCCCATTATTATCCCCCCCCAAAAAAAAAATTCGTTTGCACGTCCATGCTTATTTCATCCCTGTTCAACAAAAATAAGTATTACACAAGTTTTCTTCTAAAGCAAAAATGTGAATACTTGATGTATTGATTGTGTTTAATTGTAAAGGCTAATTACACCTTCGTGTTGGGGCACTGGGAGAAAATTATCTTGTTTGCCAGAATATACACAACAGTGTAAATGGAAGACGGCCTAAGTCAGTCAAATCCACAACCAATTTGTTTAGATACTTTATGAGAATTTTGAGAACCAGAGATACCCGAAGACATTGTAACAGTGTAGCATATCCTGTGGTGTATTTTGATGTTACAGTAAACTTTACATTCTTTCCCAGTTTACATGGTTTGTACAGCATCATAGTTAATATGGATTCGTAAGGCCTCACAAATTGTATCAGTATACGAGTCAAAAAATAAGTATATATTTTATTGCGGAAAAACTACAATGCACTGGTAATATATCAAACTTATTAATGATCAACCCTTAGCTGTAAAAGTAAGCAAAAGAAGGTGTATTTGTCAATTATTGCTCAGACATACAAAAGACTTTAGGTGTGACTTCCATATCTAATGCAAACGCATGACACATTTTTCATACTCTTATTACAAGGACTAGATATATCATCATGCGGTATTGCTGTTCATTGCCAGATTGATATGACACTTAAGAAAAACCAAACAAGCAAACGAAACATATGACATTGTACTAAGCTAAGCATGATTATATAAGCGTTTGACTCGGTAGACCAAACACTTTTGAACTTATTATTTAGCAATGATACACTTAAAAATTTATACACATATCGTCAAAAGTTGCTGGCGATATTCCGCTGAGCTTTTTTATCATCCGTGTCTGCCTATTCAGTGACCTACTCGTTTGTCATGAATATGCACTACACCTGTTTAACCAATCGCTTATTATAGTCCCCAAAAACTTCTTTCTCCTTCCTGAGCCATCAAGACCTTTCGGGTTCTTTCATTACGTAATTACAAGTTTCTCCTCCAAACGATGTCAACTACAGATTGATAAAAAGGACATTTTCATTTGATTTAAGGATTGTTACATCATTCTGCTGACGACGCAATTTGCTTTATGACTACTTGTGAAAGAGGCGTATGTTTCTACACAGACAGCTATAATTTGTAAAGCAGATTTTTGCCGTTAGCTTGCGACGTAGATGCTTAAATTGCTCAAGGATTTAATTCATTACGAGAAAAAAAAAATGAAATGTACCATATTTATTCAAAAATGACCCCATAGTTTGAGAATGTGCAACGGATTTTGTTGAGGTTTTTTTTCAATATCGAATTCAGATAATCAAGGCGTCAAATGACACCAAAACCACCCGAAAAAGTCATGTCTGGGCGAGTCTCAATCTCACCGGATTACCGCCAGTCATACACAAGTACGTGTATTAGGAAAGATAAGATTTCAAAAATACGTCAATATTCATTCACCGTCTCGAATCTAATTTTTTCAGAATTGTCAGTTACAGAATTGTCCGTTGGGTATGTTTGATGCTCTCCGTGAACGGCAGAGAATACCTTTAACATTGTCTCATTAGACTGTCGACTTAATCTGCAACACCGGCCTGACACCACGATGTATAAAGAAAGGTGCCAGAAGGCAAATATAGTTGATAAATTCTTCGCTTCATACTATAAAAATAACATTACTCTCCATTCTTTTAAATTTTCTTAAAATAATACCAGGTCTTACTAAAGGAAACTTTATGCTTTTCTGGCAAACTTGTAAAAAGAAGCGTGTTTTAGCACTCGTTTTGTTATAGTGGATGGAACGTGATTAAGCATGGTTATTTCGAGTTCATAGTGATCGATGTTATACGGGAGTAGCACGTTCTATATTGGGATTTTGATCTAATGAGATTGACAACAGCATCACGTAGTTGAACATAAAACACAGCGAACGTACTATGAGGGTTTCGCAATTTTAACTGATTGGGGAAAAAATATTCAATAACCTTCCAGTCAGTGAATAGTTTGTGGGAGTAGTATGAAAGGCTCCTTGAAATTAAATTGAGTTTTATTTTGAATTTATTACTATGTAGAGCGACATAATGAGGAATGGGGGGGGGACTGAAGCACCGAGGAAGAGTTCAAGATTCATATAGACTATGAAAAACAGACAGTGAAGATGAATCAATATATCTCTAAAAAAGATCCTACAAAGTTGATGAACTAATGAACTCATATGCCAATGAGAAAGCACAAAAACACAAAACGATAATTATAAATATTTCAATTTTCTTTTCAAACAAAACAAATTCTTTTAGAGAGAGAGAGAGAGAGAGAGAGAGAGAGAGAGAGAGAGAGAGAAAGAGAGAGAGAGAAGAAGAAGAAGAAGAAGAAGAAGAAGAAGAAGAAGAAGAAGAAGAAGAAGAAGAAGGAGGACGGAGGCAGGCAGAACAGAAACAGGCATGTGATGATACAAAGAAAAATTGTCCGTCAGGAACCTATGCAAACAAGCCCGAATGCAGTACCTGCTAATCCTCATCTAACATTTACAACAGTAACTTTCTTCACTGCATGCACAAGTACCTTAACTAGCTGCTGCTAGAATCAGTATAGAGTGCACGGAGTTGTGCTGAATCATTATTTGGTACTACGTGTTCCAATGCGATAATCTTCCGAAATCTTACTTTTCAAACCAATACATACATACATACATACATACATACATACATACATACATACATACATACATACATACATACATACATACATACACGTGAGTACATTAAGAGTATGTGTCTACAAAAATCGCCTCTTTGCTCTCGCGCATGGAATAACAATTAGAAAAGGCCTTAAAAAGTACTGTTTTTGCTAAATACATAACATCAGTATGAAATCGTGCGTACGATGACCAAGTACGTACATGCGTTTTCGTTTACGCTAGTTGTACAAAACATTGAACAGCAAATTTAATGCATATCAAATTCATGTTAATATGAATTCAAACAGATGACAATATATATATATATATATATATATATATATATATATATATATATATATATATATATATATATATATAATGCATATCAACCTTTGATAACAAAAATTCCATACAAAAAAAACAATGATTATCACCAACAAAACAAATTTAAAGATGTACAACTAACTTTTTTAGATCATTGGCGCATGCTAAAAAGATTACAAGATTAACAATACATACAAGTATTTCTTTGAAATTTCATTATAAAATGGCTTTAGAATGATAAAAAACGAGTTTTCGATTTTTGAAACAGCGTAAGGCAACTTACCGTTTCCTTCATGACCATGTTCCTTTCTGATGTGAAATGCAAATGCAAACTGAGAATAAGAGTCACAGGTTTACACTACATCATCAATTTGAACGTCATGATCACGTGATCCCGTCAGTGGGAGAGAGCGAGAACTCGTATTTGATCAACGAACTGGTGATTACGCACGTGCTCTATCACCTTGGTAACCCAGAACAGACAAGTCTTCAAAGAAACAAAAGTTGCAGGTAAAGTTACCGCTTCAGCAGCAAACCAAGCTTGGGATGCAAACCAGATAGACTGCTACATTAACTAAGCGCTACGCAGTCATTGTTTCTCGAATCAATAAAACGAGGTTTAGTGTAAGGGCATTTATCTGGTGTTGTTCTGCTTCTAAATGTTGTTTACAATCTATTCTGCATACACAGAACAGTCATCTAAAAATATGTTCATTTCGAAATTAATGCGAAATGCATTCTCAATATGAATTCATTTGAAAACCAATCTGATTACTAAGTCAGAACTTCGAATATTTCCCCTGTAATGTCGTGTGTGTGCATCGCACTGGTAAGTTCATTAATTACCAAAACCATGGTGTAACGCCTCTTTTTTATACTCCCAATGCGTCACTGTCTAGTGGTGTTTTGGTGGTGAAATAAAGGCTATTTGGAATCTTATTCAAGTTATAACAAAGAAATATATCTGATACATCTAAAACATCAAATAAAAAATTACAGGTAAAAGTAGCAAGATCGCTTGGTGTTTTATGTTATTCCGACCACACCGAACGCATTTTATTGTTTGTGTACACATTTTTCAACATATTGTCTTTTGCGACAATTGAAAAATTGAAAAATTGAAAAATAAGTTCCAAAAATGTAAAACCATGTAATTGTAAAACTTGACAAAATACAATTTTAGGAAGATCAACCCCTTCAAATAAATGGTAGTAAAATAAGTAAAATAAGACAAAATAAGACAAAATATAAAAGGTACAAATAGTTAGCCAGAAAGAGTCATATAAGAAAGACAAAATTTTTAACATTTGCTTCATAAGCCAAAATCCATAAAATGGCCAATATTGTCTCTGTAAGTACATCATTATGAAGTTCAAAATACATGAAGCAATTTATGATTTTAAACATACAGGAAACGAGTTTTTAACTTCAGCACCAAAATAGCAAAAAGTTTAGCTTATAAAAAGAAATTTACTTACAATAGTATTATATACAAACTGATGTTGAAAATGCAAAATTTGTTTCAAAGCAGTTGTGAGAAGTTCCTAAAAAGAAAGATAACTTAAAGAGACCCTAAAATGACGAACTTTGAGCGATGACTGATCTGATATTTATACATGCAATAATATATCAATCCCCTAATGTCATTATTGGGTTTGTGGTATTGCTTTTGTTTTAAATTTCGTTCCATCCATATAAATATTTGTTTGCTTTATATACATTTGCTCTTCGTATGTCAACTGCTGGACCTGATTAAAATAAAGCTAATTGAACTGAACTGATTATAATGCACTGATAATGATTAAAAAAAAATTATTCTAGATTGTTGTGTCGTTGGCAAGCTGTTTACGCATTAGATGCTTTTCCTCGACAAAGATGTGTGAAATTTTATTTTACATATACTTAATATTTTCAATTTATTTTACATGTCAAAATAAAGTTCCCACATGTAAACTGGAATTTTACATATACGAAATAACAATGAATTTCACGTCATAATTACAATAAAATTAATAAAACGAATTTTATATGTGTCAAAAAAGTTTGCATATGTAAAATAAGCCTCAGAAAAATAATTTGCGTCCCGTATGAGAATATTTGGAATTGTTGAAACTGCTCGTCATATATGTTGCACTGAGAAAGATAATATTGCATTGTATCGTTCCTTGCTCATTTCATAAGTTAGCGAGAGATCTCGACAGCATATAAATATTAGCCATTCATTTTCGTTTAACGACAACGTATTACATGTATATCATTCCTTATTGTGTTTCGTCCTGATTTAAAAAAAAAAAATTGTTTGACTCAATCAATAAATCTTCGTCATTATATATTAAAGCTATAACTTATACTCATAAGTCGAGTCCAGTTACAAACAACATAGATCATGACCTGCCGTCACATAATGGATAAGCATAGTATATGCTCATTGTGCATTAATTGCTCCTGACAAAGTGCATAGACACATATCTGCCTGCTCATGATGTGCCGATAGATCTGAGTCTGCGATGTTTGCAAACAACTTGACTTATAAGCGAGTACAGAAGGTACGCTGACCATAAAGTAAATAAAACTGATAAAAGCATCAGAATTGAGTTTTGGTGTCTTATCGTGGAATGTTAATATCTGACACATAAAAACCGTTTCTGCTTTAGCTGTTTTATTTCTTGCCCACTGACACTGCCATATTCAGAACGTCGAGAGAAGACCATGCTTCAAATTAGAAGCAACGACGCTATTCTGCAGGCAGTTCAAAAAGTACATCTATTATGAATGATGTGATCCCCACACTTTAAAAAGGGACAGATATTCTGTGACGCAGTCTGTTCCTATGAATGGTCGAGTGTGTTTAATATCATAGAACTGCTTTTTTTTTCAAACAACAACAAAGAACAGTACAAAACTAATTTTCAACTAGCTTTAAAGATTTCAACTTTCACGGAGTCTTTATCAAAAACAAACAAAACTGAGACAAAATAAAACTTTAAACAGGAAATATTTGAAAGTAGAGCCATCTACATGATAATTTTAATGGAATTAAAGACTGAAAAAGTTTGATGTCGTTGACTTCTACCTGAAATATTTTGTTGATATTGTTGCAGTACATTATATCGTGGTAAGCGTGACAAGTAACCATTACAACTGACATAAGGGGACGTTGGTTGACCTTTCGTGTTTGGGATCTGGATTGGATGTTACTTATGACCCTCTGGAAGGAATAACGGTACGTACATGTCAACGTATGATCAAATGGAGGAAATGACGAAGTATAAACAAGCCAGAGACAAATTTTGGGATATCGTGGGCCATATGAAGTAGGCGTCATGAAATGATATTTTCCAGGAGAGTTATTAATCAAAGCAGACCAGAACGAATTATTACAAATTCGATGGGAGTTAACATTTTGGCGGTTAGAGAAAAGAGAAAATCAATCCTTATTGACTAAGCTAAATAAGAAAACATGATTCATGGAAGAAATTGAAGGTTTAAAGTAATTTCCTTGCGACATTTACAGGCCAAGATTATCGGTGGAAGAGGAAGCTGATTCCCGATATCAGCAAAAAACAACTATTTCTCGTTAAACTGTCTAAGGGACAAGATCTGGAAGAAGGTGAGGGAAACCGAAATAGAGATTCGGCTTCATATAAAGGGCAGTGCGTCTTGGGTGGCGCTCTACAGTTTCGTATTTAGCATAGGGTTAAAATTTTAAAGAAAAAGAGTTTCCCTGGGTTGCCTCACTAGTTATACTGGTTATTTAAAAGAGACTTTGTATATCTTAGGTGTTGTTCAAAGAACCTTTAATTCCCTTTATTTTGATGTATGATTGATGGGTGTAATATGGGTTAGAGAATATACAGCTTGGCCTTACTCCAGATGTGCACCTTTCAAAAATGTGCTAGCTCTACTTGCTCATTTTCACTTCTCGCACTTCAGAGGTAAATTGTAAAAAAAAGAGCCGATAACTTTTTTTTACATTTTATGTATTTGGTAATTCAGTCATTGCACTTTTAGAAGCTGGTATTATCTAGTTTGGCAAAATTCATTTTCCATATTTTAATAGCTGCCAAGAATAGTGTACTTTAGACAAATTTAGGTTGATTTTTGGAGCACAAGGGAGCAGTCATTTTAGTTAGCAGTGTCCCAAGATCATTTAAAATTTCCAAAAGTACAATATCCAAAGAAATTTCATCCACATTACATGAAAGTAGTATATAGGTATGCCAACATTCTCTGCACTGTGCATGTTTAAAATGCAAACAACTTCACCTTACATACATCACTCTCTCAAAAGTACATAATAACTGGTGAGCGCCACCATAAAGAGAATATAGGTATTATTATTGTATGATTTAATTTTGATTGTACGACTGAAATATTTAAGTCGCAAGCATCAAGACAGTCCTTTGTAATAATTGTCATGTATTTTCCCCCTCAGAACAGCATTTATTAGAGTCAGAGTCTTAAACCGGTACAGCCCCCCCCTCTCCTTATGATAAAAAGTGAACTATTTTAAAAATGCGCATTGAATTTTGTCAACATAGCAACCAGTGTTACGCTGATAGACAGGAACATGAAACTAGCCATATTTATTCCTGAGATATCAACAATAAATTTTACAGTTATAAAAGGGATATAACAGGTGAGGTTCATAAAGGTCAATGGTCAAAGGGTAAATATTAACTAATTCTTTGATATGGAAGAAAGCAAATTTGCTTTGTTATCATTTATTTTTTAATTTCATTGCAAATAAATGAAATAAAACATTTTCACTATGGATTTCTTTTACTTAATGCAACATTTTTCAATTTAAGTTGACTTTATTTATATATTCTAAGACTTCTAATTTCCCCATAATGAAGGTCACTACTCACCCAAACATGCCTCATATCAAATTATGTATGATAGAGCAAAAATAATCATAATTAGCTTATTTTCATGAATAAAATCATTGTTAATGTACCATTTTACTCAGAACATCATACATAATAATATGAAAATAAGAAAAATAATTTCATATATGTTTATATTTGTTTTTAAGGTGGCGCTCTACAGTTTCGTATTTAGCATAGGGTTAAAATTTTAAAGAAAAAGAGTTTCCCTGGGTTGCCTCACTAGTTATACTGGTTATTTAAAAGAGACTTTGTATATCTTAGGTGTTGTTCAAAGAACCTTTAATTCCCTTTATTTTGATGTATGATTGATGGGTGTAATATGGGTTAGAGAATATACAGCTTGGCCTTACTCCAGATGTGCACCTTTCAAAAACGTGCTAGCTCTACTTGCTCATTTTCACTTCTCGAACTTCAGAGGTAAATTGTAAAAAAAAGAGCCGATAACTTTTTTTACATTTTATGTATTTGGTAATTCAGTCATTGCACTTTTAGAAGCTGGTATTATCTAGTTTGGCAAAATTAATTTTCCATATTTTAATAGCTGCCAAGAATAGTGTACTTTAGACAAATTTAGGTTGATTTTTGGAGCACAAGGGAGCAGTCATTTTAGTTAGCAGTGTCCCAAGATCATTTAAAATTTCCAAAAGTACAATATCCAAAGAAATTTCATCCACATTACATGAAAGTAGTATATAGGTATGCCAACATTCTCTGCACTGTGCATGTTTAAAATGCAAACAACTTCACCTTACATACATCACTCTCTCAAAAGTACATAATAACTGGTGAGCGCCACCTTGGGAAGGCAAACGGTAATGTTTCAATAATGTACAATATATTCACCGATACAAATGTCTAATAACTGTTGCAATTATTCGTTGTATCTGGTCGAGTTCGAAAGCTAAGGGTTTACATGCATTTGTCTCAACTGTTATATGGCTCATGTCTTGTATAAATAGGTTCAAACTGATACGAATTTGTTCCAATTACCTAGAAGTCAGGTAGTGAAAGAATTTCACGCATTACTATATTACGAATTGCGAGAATTAATGTATTTGTCTTAGTTTATACGTAGAATGTTGCTAAGAACTGACTTTATTAGGTCTACCTCAATGAATTACTTGCTACCAAGTAGCCTGTTAAGATAAGACGATAAGTCCATTGATTCATGTGTGTAATTAATTTGTGAAATCTCTTAACCGAGAGCATCGGCGTGTGTCGATCGACATCGTTCAGCTTTTAGATTACAACACCGGGTGGGACGTAGTAATTATCAACGAGGTCATGTTATGTTATGGTCCCCGTTAGGAATGCTAGTAGCCGCTAGAGAAATATTAAATTTATGATAATAGGATTGTGTAACAATATCAGATTGCGAACTGACCATAGCCTTAGTTACGAAAAGACAATTACTGTCCTAACCTGAGTGGGAATATTGTTCGACGCCAGAAAAGAAAACCTTGTCGAATATTTAGGTTGCGTTTCATTTATTTGAAGGAAACGCTATCTCTCTGTCTGTGTCTGTAGGGGAAGAAGTACAAACTATAGTCAAGTTATGGTTGAAGAGAGAGAGAGAGAGAGAGAGAGAGAGAGAGAGAGAGAGAGAGAGAGAGAGAGAGAGAGAGAGAGAGAGAGAGAGAGAGAGAGATGGTAACGTTAACTTGTCACCAATAGTGATTTTGAAAGGACTGGAAGCAACAAGGTTATGATGACATGTAGGCAGATTCGTTTCTATGATGAAATTTGATTAACCGGTATTACAGAACGGCTAACTACATTTAGCGTAAATTTTGTAATTCGATTTCTAAGAGAAATGTATCATTGAAATGTCATATTAAATGTATCATTGAAATGTCATATTAAATTTCATTTCATTTATGTAATTGATTAAATTGTTTTATTTCATATACCGGGACAGTGTTTGTTCTATTCGTTATCTTCGCTCAGATCTGTTACTCCATTTATTAATTTAATAGTTGATTTTATTGTTTGCCAGATCCGGACAATAACACCGTGGTCTATCACCCACTAGGCCTACATATGGATAGACAGTTCTGAAGGACACACTCAAGAGCAACTATATACTTCCTGAATGGAAAACGACATTAGTTCCAAACGGATCTAGTTTGTACAATGTTTAACTGCTTCAACTGCCTAAATCAACTATATTGCATATATCAACGATGATATGTTTCATGTATATTTACATTAATAATCGATTAAAACAATATTGTGTGAATTTATATGTAATACTGAGTACTAGTTTTTGGATTTCGCGACATGTTCTAGTTGTAATAGACAAGCATGTATTATGGAAGTGTAAATTAAGAAATCAAAAAGAGAATATATGTAAGAGATTGTCGTAATAAGGCGTTGCAAACGCGTGCACTTTCCGATTCACTGCCTTTCGATTATTTACAATAATTTCTTTAAACTGTTGCACCGACCCATATAGTTCAATAACCTTGCCATATACAACCTGTGATTTGTCGAGACTGGATGCTATTCTTAGTTCGCATCAGGGTAATCCATTTTAAAAGCCAGATTTGTTATATTGGGACCGCTATTCTCCCCTCGGATAAATATACCCCATTCAAATGACTTGATTGGTATTAAAAGAACTAAATACCGCAGTACAATCAGTCCGGATAATACCCATCAATGTAAATGTGCAATACCTAATGGATGACTGTCTGGTTTGATTGGTTTGGCCCTGATTCAAAAGATCAAATGACGTATGGGTGATTAATTTCACACAACTCTACCGTTCACGGTACAGACAGGTACTACAATTATCCCTAGATTTTTTCCGTCGCTAATGACGCCACGCTTCGTAAACCTTTTTGTGTTCAAGCCGCAGGGTTTTCCGCGAAGCCCTTATTATGCTATTATTAGTACAACTGCAGTCAATGAACTGAAGCAAAGATAATAAAATCTACGTATAAATTAATGAGTGTGTTCGGAGAGATAAAATTTACAGCATACGGTACTACATAGATTTCATTTAAACCCAATAACGTAATTGGAGAGGGCACCAGAGATAGAAACAGTGATAGCTGAGCAACATGTTAAAATCTAAACACACAAAAGCAGATTTTGAGGGTGAGAGGTTTATGGAGGGTCAGCGGAAACACCTTTTTAAAGTCAAAATAGTACACTTTTAACGACAAAATACAGAAAAACTGCAATATCTTACTAAAACTAATCATCAGTTCTCAAAATAGAAGTAAAAAAGTTATGGATCCGCCCCTGATATAGCAAACCTAAAAGGTATTTTTGTTTCTTGTGGGATAAAAAAAAATAATTGGTACGAAAAAAAAAGTATATAAATTTGTTCGTGGTTTCTTTTGTATTTTTAATTTTGTTTCTTCTAATGTACAATTTTTGAAAATAGAGACGTGTCTCTCTCTCTCTCTCTCTCTCTCTCTCTCTCTCTCTCTCTCTCTCTCTCTCTCTCTCTCTCTCTCTCTCTCTCTCTCTCTCTCTCTCTCTCTCTCTCATAATGAGATTATGGTGAGGTACGATTGTTCTGGACTCCTACATAGATATGTATATAAAATTGCGGTGTGTTCACTCGTAATAATCCAGTCGCGAATTACCGCAATGAAAATAAATAGGTCAGTGAAGATACCATTGTTTCACGTACCTCTCCAGATGTATGGTCGAAAACGTTATTAAGGTTGTCTGTACTATCAAGACGCAATATAGGAGCGTATCTCAACACCTCAGCAAAACAGTAACCTTATGGGGTCAATTATAGTAACGTTCGAAAATTTACAAAGAACTGCACAACTTTCAGGAATATTAACCGTTTCAAAATAAAGGTACGCATGAATACAAAATCCTTAATATAAATGGTCAAGCTTGTTAAATAAACCGCATTTAGTCAAAACGTTCAAGACCTGAGTTGACTCAATAGTCATTGTGTTGGCCTCCTGACCAAAAGTGTGTGGGTTCAAATCCTACTATCGGACGAGCCTGGGCCAACCAAAATGGTGTGTTTTGGGGCAAGGCACTTTGCTTGAATTGCACTGGCACTAAATAACCTTCTTGCGTTGCTGTGTCATAACGCAACAACCAAACATTATCATACAGTTTCTTAATCCAGTAAACATCAAAATAGTTTTGTCTCGCCGTGTGGAAGCCGACAATTCACATAAAACATGGCGCGAATGTAAAATTCGAATTCAGAATGTACTTATCTAAATGTATAACAGTATATCATGTCATCTTCATATGGATCCAAATCATTCTATCTTTTAGATCTACAGAGTGTTTTTATAGATTGGGAGATACGCAGATATGTGTTGTTAATTGTTTAGTATACAGATGTACATTTAAGAAAGAGATTTTCAAAGTGGAGGCTTTCAAGGATCATAAAATATCTTTTCACCTTTGTACCATACTTGTAATTCTGCCAGTGTATCTCTGAGTTTGTTTAATAAACAATTACTGTTTAACGCGAGATGGCCCGATCTGATGACGTATATAAACGTTTAGGCCCTTAATATCCTCATCAGTAGTGAGAAATATCATCTTATTGACATATGGCTGAGATCTCTGTATGGTTCAAGAGCAGCTTTTGCTAGAGAGTAGAGTGTGCAAAAAAAAGCACAACTAAAGGTCTTACTAAGAGCAAGTCATGCTGTTTGCACTTGACGCCAATAAAGTTCTCATTTATTGCTAAATATCATATATACTCAGGTCCAACTGCACACACAACAGATCCTGACCGGTACACCAGCAAATCAGGTTCTATGTTGTTTGTTCTACCGATTACTCCATTTGATTACTTCATCTGAATCTTGCACCATAACAGCGCAAGTCGGCCAGATTCAAACTAGTAATATGAGCTGAAGTAGACCTACTGACCCTAAACAGGATCTGCCATTTTTCTTCGTAATCATGACTATATCCATCAGGAATAAGTTTTTATTGCACAACATCTGTACATCTGTTGAAACAAAACACTTTTTCTCTATGTTCATGAAAGTGTACGTCATCGGTTTGAATATGTAAAAGATAATAAAATGAGACAATGATGCATTTCCTTACTGTTCGCACCGAGTTGCTCTTGACCCTAAGGTTTTATAAACACTTTAAAATATACACACTGCTTTGTAACAACGCACTCTCATTTAGTGTTAGCGTCCGTGAACGTACTTATTTATCGATGTACTTTTGGAGGCAATCAGATGAGCAATCGTTTACTCGAATTCGTACCTAGATGCCTTTTTTAATCACTGTTGTATCTACGGAATGGTACTGTATATTGTATAACAAATATCAATAACAGCAACGAAATACTCTCCCTGTTTTAGTGAATGTGTATAACGTACAATGAATTACGAAAAACCTAAAATGATTATCACAGACTAATGATCAAGTTCTTACTTCTATTTTATAGGATAGGATTATTTACTTGCGTCACATTTGAACCCTATCAGTTGAGAATAAAGCCAGCTTATCGCAGAGGCGTCGATTTAACTGCACCATGCCTTCTGACTCGAAACATTCACCAAGAAGAAGGAGAAAAGGTCATTTCGTACAAAGTTATTCATTTGTGAAGGAAAATTTAATTCTCATTTCTAATCGGACATTTTGCGTATGTTAAAATGTTAATCAAAACATAAACTCCATTATAGCACAGAAACTTTCATAAATGGTACCATTCAGAACACATCAATCACAAAGCTTTGTGTAGCAAATGGAGCCAAGGACCCCTAAGTTGAATCACAGCAGGATATCAGCAAAATGTCCCTTTACTGGTACATGTCAAGCCCTTTTAAACCCAGTCCTTTCCTGATCAAATAAATTAAGCTCAACGAGTTTCAATTGGCTCGAGCAAACGCTCATAAATTACACACACACACACATATACACATACATATACATACATATATATATATATATATATATATATATATATATATATATATATATATATATATATATATATCGAAGAAACGTGTGTGTTTATATATATATATATATATATATATATATATATATATATATATGTATATGGAAGAAACTTGTGTGTGTTTATATATATATATATATATATATATATATATATATATATATATATATATATATATATATATATATATATATATATATATATATATATATGGTTCGGATATGTTAACCCTATCTACTACTCCTTAGAGGATGGACATATATTCTACCGTTTTGTCCTAGCGACAACTATTGCATTTTTTAAGTTGACTCCTTTAGTATGTAAAGCCAACTAAACAATAGCGTGTAACATCGATAAATTATGTATCGACCAAAAATGGTGGTGGAAATTAACTTTAGAAAGTTTTAAGAATTTTTCAGTCATATCGCTACAATAACTGCAGTGTGGTAGTTTATAGTGATGTCCAGATTTGGGGCATCATGCCACAGACATGTAGCATGATGTGCCACCCAGTTACATTATTCTGACACCAGACCGACCAGTCCTAACACTAACCTCTTAATGCTGAGCGTCAAGCGGGGCAGTTGTTAGTACCATTTTTATAAGTCTTTTGTATGACTCGACCGGTGATCTAACCCACGACCTCCCGCCTCCAAGGCAGACGCTCTAACCACTAGGCCACATTAGCGGTCTAAAAAAAGATAATTGTTAAGTTTAACATCAAAAGTGTGACTACTTATTAGATGGAAGCCATTACAGGTGTATTTAAGTAAGATGTGTTTGTACAAACACGGACCAGCAGTGGAAAAGTTCTTATTTATGAGTTCGTTCAAGTTGTGAGCTACCCTTGTCTAGGACATATAGGAACAGTGTTAAAATCTGATCAACTTAATTCGATTGGATATGATGGCGTACCTCCGCATCCAATAAAATTTACCCATCTGAAGCATAGAAATATTTGCTTGATCCTTCAAGGTGTAGCTACAGTAATTATATCGTTACCTCGGCAAATGCAAAGAGCATAAGGGGCCCCGAGTGGCCGAGTGGTCTAAAGCGCTGTCCGTTACGGATCACTGCCATCTCACCTCTGTCAGCGTGGGTTCGAGTCTAGCATTCGGCGAATGTGGATATGTGAGAAAGCTTGCAGTAGCTTCTCGTGGGTCGGTGGTTCTTTCCGGTGATATCCCTGTTTCTTCCTCCACCATTAATACTGGCCGCCATGAATAGCCTATCGTGTGCTGAAAAATGGCGTTAAGCCCAACAACAACAACAACAACAACAGCAAAGAGCATACCACAGACAATTGACTTGACTCCATAGCTATTCATTTCAATGCATGCATAAATTAGTCTCAGTGGTGTTTATTGCTTTAAGAACTTCTTTCTAATGGATGCAGAATCCAAGTCCTAAATCCGAGAATGTTTATTCTGTATGGTCTAAAAAAAATTAAAACATTAGTAAACAGAGTACGATGAATCAAAAACAAAATCATTGCAGCTGAGTTTAAATTAACATACAAAGAAAGAGAAAAGTTGGAATGGCGGCCAGAATAAATTGGTGGAGGAAGAACCAAGGAAATTCCCCGAAAGAACCACATAGTCACGGAAAGCTGGCAAGCTTTCTCACATACCCACGTTGGCGGAGCCAGAGATTCAAACCCACGCGACGGGGGTAAGTTGTCAGTCATCTGCAATAAACCTGCCTTGGACCATTCCGCCACCAGGAGCCTTAGAAAATGAAACCATTCATAGTATGATATAAAAAATAAAACACACAATATCAATTTTTTTTCTGATACATCATAAACAATTTTATTTGTATCTTATGTTATGGTAGCCACGATGTATTATTTAGGGAAAGTGACTTATGGGTTGAGCACGACATATGTCGGAACTAAACAAATCTTCATCTGGTATTGCAATTATCTTTTCACAACCAGAAGACATACGAAGGCAGCCTCGTGCATAGCTGTGTTAAGTGGCAGTGTGTGAATAGAGTCGTTATAACAATTTGTAAGGTCTAAGTAAATACCTACTAAACTGATGCATGTATTACAATAGTATCATGCAAAACACAACATAGACAGTACATTATGAAAATAAAAGTTTTATTAGTGCGTGCGATTTGGATTTTTACCGTAGCTTTACAATTTTACAGTCATAAGGTTACAAGGCTTGCAGTATGGCTGTCTATAACGAGGTCTAGCACTGGAGAATCATGCCACAGAAATGTAGCATTATGTCCAGCCCAGTCACCTAATCTTAACGCCAAGCTGACCTAACAATAACCTCTTAATGCTGAGAACCAAGCGAGGCAATTGCTTGTAACGTTATAGTAAAAGTCTTTGGTATGACTCGGCCACAATTCGAACCCGCAACCTCCCGCATCCGAGGCAGATGCTCAAACCACTTACGCTGCCGGAGCGGTCTCAAATTGTATTAAATGACAAGTACAATTATAAAATGATATAAATTTTCATTTCCCTCTTGAGAAAAAAGGACAGACAAACAATTGTTGTTGTTGTTGTTGTTGTTGTTGTTGTTGTTGTAGGGTTCAACGCCATTTTTCAGTACAAGATAGTCTATATATGGCGGCCAGTATTAATGGTGGAGGAAGAACCCTGAAAAACCCAGGAAAGAACCACCCACCCACGAGAACTGGCCGTCTTTCTCACCCACGTTAGCCAAGTCTGGACTCACACTCAACCCGACTGAGGTGAGATGTCAGTGATCCGTAACGGTCAGCGCTTTAGACCACCTATAGTAAATCTTGTTAGCTGTTAAATCCCATCTGGTAACCGGATTAAACTGGCAACCTTATAGTATAGGCGTGCAACTAGTAGAGCTCAATCGAAACAACGGGCTTTGTTCCGTCGCGTGCTAGAAAAACTTCCACAGTAGACAATTGATATTCTGAATTTCACTTAAACCCACGGTTGTTATTACGTCATAATAAACTCACGACGTTGCAATTAATAAAGTAAAAGTCTCATGAGCCATATATGCGCATTTACTCATTTTAAATTAAATATAAATTGTTCTTTTAAAATTGAACAGTAATTTGGTGTTGTTTTTTTTATCAGTCATTTCAACCCGGATTATTGAATGCTCTGCACTTTAACAGTCCCCAAGAAACTTCCAGATGAAAATTGTCTATCGATATGTATTATTACAATGTAGGCAATTTACCAAACTAAGATCAAAATAATAACGCGTTGACTAGAATCGTCACAATCCAGGATAGTTCGAATTCATTTATCGTTTACTTAACCCTGAAATTTAAATAACTATTTGTTTAACTCGGCTTGACGACAAAAACGGATTATATATATATATATATATATATATATATATATATATATATATATATATATATATATATATATATATAATGTACGTTATATCAGTAATACACCACAATAAGCATAATTTTTTCATTTAAAGGTAGCAAAGCTCACTGAGTTACCTTTTAATGAAAAATTTATACGGTGAGTGTTATATCTTTGATACAACGTACATACTGTACATATATTTTATTTATATCATATACAAATTCATCTATTTGACTTTGAACGGACATGAGATTTACTACAGACAGCCGTATATCGACATAGGGAATAAACTCTTCACATCCCCTGAGTGTGTCCGCTACAAAATGTATTTATCTGCCGTAGTAGCAACCAAAAATCACCTCTGGATATTGATGCCTTGATTGTTTTCTTTTCTTGGTTTCTATTTTTCTCCGCATTGATCAAAACAATATAATACACATTTACGATTTAAACAGGAAACATGGTTTTGATAATAAAGGTAGAGCAGTATCACAACTTGATATCTACATCATTAAAATGATCGCAACGCTTTTCACCTTCAGGCGCATGTAAATTAATGTGGAATAAAAACTAAGCCAACTGACGAACCAACAAGAGGTAATTAAAATATTTTGATATATTTACACTTGATCTAAGTCAGTATTCTGCTTTAGCAGCAGTACAACCGATCTCTCTCTCTCTCTCTCTCTCTCTCTCTCTCTCTCTCTCTCTCTCTCTCTCTCTCTCTCTCTCTCTCTCTCTCTCTCTCTCTCTCTCAACTTTAACATTCTTAAGTCCAGAGATACTGTCGGAGAGAGACCATTTGACATTTTCAGATTTAAATAATAATAATAATCTATTTTTTTAGAACATAATGTTATGTTTACGAAAAAAACCCATATAATATATCACAGTATGTGTACCACATAACCGACGAATATACTGGTTTGCAGCACTGTATCATTGATAAACGCTGCTGATAAATCCCAAGGAAAGTACATACGTATCGTTACGACGAGACACATTTCTCGTAGGTTAATTGGTGTATTTTCTATTTCAAGGTTTCAATCCAGCCCAAATTCCTTCTTCTCTCATTTTTATTCCACATTTCAGCGCAGTTTGTCTGTTATGCATGAGAGGGAAGGAGAGAACAGAAAGCAGAAAGGATTATGATTAAAATATGTACCATATTAAATTAATTTAGAAAACGGGGATTATGAATTCTTTTCATCATTATTTTCATATACTATTTGCGACTAATTTGTGGAAATTGATCATTGATCTAGAATCGAATCAACTGCAGACGCTTGCGAGAATGTTTATATATGCGTATTATTGCGCCAAGGGCGGATCACACTTTGATATAGTAATAGTGTTGGAATATAATTTTTTTATGCCAACACTTTAAATGCACGTTAATATATATATATATATATATATATATATATATATATATATATATATATATATATATATATATATGCAATAAACTGACGACGAACAGTACGAAACTAGTAACTAACAAGCCTAAGCGGTTTCGACTCTTAATGAGTCTTTTTCAAAGGCAAATACAAAACATATATACGATAAACAAATAAACACAAAAACGTTGTGTTTGTTAACCTCTACATGGCTGTCTTCACATGTGCTAAAGCTATAAATACAACCAGCTTGTATAGACTAGATGCGGAAACTGAAAACGTTGTATAATTCCCTAAAAGTCTACAAGCCAAAGCGACACCTATTTTTACTTTTTGTACATATGTAACGCAGATTATATCCCGGATATTTGATTCTATACCGGTTATTCTTATAGTAAAAATTGAAGGATAATAAGATTTAGAAAATGTTAAATTTTACTACTGCATAGTTTTCATTTTCTAGTCTTCTTGGTTTATACCGCTTGGTTTCAATGTTCTAAGGCGGCGTATCCAGTATGATTCCTTTTCCTTCCTGGTTTCGGAACTCCAGCTGTGGTTGTTAGCAATAGCGATAAGTATTATATCACTGAAAGTGTGGCCAGGGGAAGAGAAGTGTTCTGCGACCGGGCTTCTGTACAGCTTTTTTGTCATCCAATCAGATCTATGAAGGTTTATCCTTTTGTGTAGCTTTTCAGTTTCTCCGATGTACTGAAGGCCACAGTTCTTACATGTGATGAGATAAATCACATTCTCTGTTTTGCACGTTTTGTTTGGACAATGTATGTTTAGTTTTTCTTTAGTCACTGTGCTAGTGAATGTCTTGGTCTCTATCATATGTTGACAGGTTTTGCATCATTTATCGCCACAGGGTCCAGATTGACTAGGTTGGTTTTGACTAGCGATTGGCGTTAGCTTTGCCCTGATTAGGATGTCCTTTAGGTTTTTTGGTCTCCGGTAAGCTACTACAGGTTTGTTCGGAAGTATTAGGTTTCGTATGTCTGACGATTGCACGGTTGGCCAGTGGTTTGCGAAGATTTTACCTACTTTGGGATTGTCTGGGTGATAGGTCAGAATAAATGGTATCCTATCAACCTTTTCTTTCTGTCCACACCTGAGTAGGTCATCGCGGTTTGTTTGTTCTGTTTTGTCCATTTATTCTGACCTATCACCCAGACAATCCCAAAGTAAGTAAAATCATCGCAAACCACTGGCCAACCGTGCAATCGTCAGTCGTACTAAACCTTATACTTCCGAACAAACCTGTAGTAGCTTACCGGAGACCAAAATACCTAAAGGACATCCTAGTCAAGACAAAGCTAACGCCAATCGCTAGTCAAAACCAACCTAGTCAATCTGGACCCTGTGGCGATAAAAGATGCAAAACCTGTCAACATATGATAGAGACCAAAACATTCACTAGCACAGTGACTAAAGAAAAACTAAACATACATGGTCCAAACAAAACGTGCAAAACAGAGAATGTGATTTATCTCATCACATGTAAGAACTGTGGCCTTCAGTACATCGGAGAAACTGAAAAGCTACACAAAAGGATAAACCTTCATAGATCTGATTGGATGACAAAAAAGCTGTACAGAAGCCCGGTCGCAGAACACTTCTCCTCCCCTGGCCACACTTTCAGTGATATAATACTTATCGCTATTGCTAACAACCACAGCTGAAGTTCCGAAACCAGGAAGGAAAAGGAATCATATTGGATACGCCGCCTTAGAACATTGAAACCAAGCGGTCTAAACCAAGAAGACTAGAAAATGAAAACTATGCACTAGTAAAATTTAACATTTTCTAAATCTTCTTATTATCCTTCAATTTTTACTATAAGAATAACCGGTATAGAATAAAATATCCGGGATATAATCTGCGTTACATATGTACAAAAAGTAAAAATAGATGTCGCTTTGGCTTGTAGACTTTTAGGGAATTATACAACGTTTTCAGTTTCCGCATTTAGTTTATACAAGCTGGTTGTATTTATAGCTTTAGCACATGTGAAGACAGCCATGTAGAGGTTTACAAACACAACGTTTTTGTGTTTATTTGTTTATCGTATATATGTTTTGTATTTGCCTTTGAAAAAGACTCATTAAGAGTCGAAAGCGCTTAGGCTAGTTAGTTACTAGTTTCGTACTGTTCGTCGTCAGTTTATTGCATCTATTTTAATTAATCCCTGACACACGTGATCCCTTGGTGGATCCAGTACGCTTGAAAGGGTTGTTATTCGCCATATGATTTGTATTCTTTATATATATATATATATATATATATATATATATATATATATATATATATATATATATATATATATATATATATATATATATATATAGAGAGAGAGAGAGAGAGAGAGAGAGAGAGAGAGAGAGAGAGAGAGAGAGAGAGAGAGAGAGAGAGAGAGAGAGAGAGAGAGAGAGAGAGAGAGATTTGGTGATTAGGCTCCAGTGGATTGTACACATATGGTTCCAATCTACAGTTATTACGTACTTATAAAATCGGACTGGCATAAGGCGAAACTGCATTTCCTACAAGCACAATGTAAAGAATGCTGATTCTAGGCGACAGCTGATTGATATGGCTGCTTCTATGAGCTCCAGAAATGAACCTGAAATAGTTCGATCTACACTAACTTGTGCAAGCTATTGGAATACTCACTTTTGAAAGTGCCATAAATGAATTACAACATTTAAGAAAAACCCAAAATTATTATGGGATAGTTTCTCTCTTATTTTCCTTAGAATTTACTTTCGAAGTAAAGGAAACGAAAATCGCTTAGCGGATTTTGTTTTTGTTTATTTGCTGCATACCTTATGCAAGAAAATGCAGTATATTTCAGAACCTAAATTGCATCCAACAATCGTACACCAAACTACCTAACATACAACAGTTTATTATTTATAGCAATCAGGATAACTAGTAAGGCAAACCTGTGAAAATCTTTTTCTTTGAAAAGAAAACACTATGCAAACTATGCAAGAGAGCGGAAGCGATGTAGAGAAAGAAAGCGGACAAGGGTTTAACTGTCTCCTTTAGCTGTCGTATTGTGAAATGTGAACAATCGTAGTTCCTAATATGGTTATCAGTTGCAGTAAATTACGTACGAGATTTCTTTATATTTTTGACTGCATACGCTCAGGAAGTTCTGACTGGACAACATGATCATCAGCGAAATTTTGCTGATGATTTTATAAAGTACTGATGCCAAGGCTATTTCATTTTACGTAATATGCGGTGAAAGTGAGTACTAATGAAAAAGCCATCTCAACTATTGATTTACTTAATATACACTGAAATTGAGTACTAATGCCAAAGCTATCTCCACTATTGATTACGAAATATGCAGTAAAAGTGAGTACTAATGCCAAAGCCATCTCAACTATTGATTTACTTAATATACGCCGAAACTGAATACTAAGGGCAACGCCATCTCAACTACTGTTGTATTTAATATGCATTGCAATTGAGTACTTTTTTCATAACCATTTCAGCTACTGTTAATATCCAAGCAATTTCAGCTACTGTTTTATATAATATACAATGTAAGTAGGTTCTTATGTCAAAGCCATTTTAACTACCGGTTGAGTTAAAATTGTCTATTATTGTCAAAACCGCATCAACTATCAATTTATTTAATATGTAATGAAAGTGAACAGGTACAGAGAGAGAGAGAGAGAGAGAGAGAGAGAGAGAGAGAGAGAGAGAGAGAGAGAGAGAGAGAGAGAGAGAGAGAGAGAGAGAGAGAGAGAGAGAGAGAGAGAGAGAGAGGGGGGGGAGGATGAAGAGGTGAATATAATGTGCCCAAGAAAGAGCTTTAAACATAATTATACACACCATCTGTTTATCGACTACCACATGTCCACTTACACCGCAGTGTGGAAATTGTCGAAACTATTATCATAATGCTGATGCGGTGGCCATTTGCGAGGCGAGTATCATTATTATCTCCAGCGCCTGGATTCCGTGGCCTAGAGTCCATGGCCTGGTTGGTGTTCATGGGGTTCATGGAAAGGGGTCCAATGTCAAAGATACAAGATGGTTTGAACTCATGCGATATTTTTACATATTTTACACAAAACTAACAGATGCATCCATCACAAAAAGGTGCAAAATATATTTTGATAGATTTGCATTATGTGGTAGGGAAGATGGAATTTGAATAATCAGAGAATATAGTTGGGATTTACGATGGCAGAAACATTTTCATTTGCTTTCTTTCAAGCGTAAAAGAAAGTTATAATCTGGAAAAATACGGCCACGAAACTAAACCTCTTCCTATGATTTTGCAACACTCATAAAAAAGTCATACACAAAATGACAGTAGCAATAAAAACATTGCAGCAACACTCGTTCTGGATACTTTATAAAGTGTACAAATAACTGTTTCATGTACTCTGTGGTATCAAGTACCATGACTGAGGTTATTCGGACGCTACGTGCAGGTTTTTTTTTTTTGTTTTTTTACTTATTTTTGAACTGTTGCATCTGCTTATTATTTGACTGGATATAAATGAATCATGGTTTATTAATTGACTGGAAATAAATGCATAGCTGTTGATTAATTAACTGGATAATATGAATAACTGTTTATTAATTGACTGGATATCAACTAATAACTGTTGACTAATTGACTGGATATAAAAAAAAGTTATTAGCTGACTGGATATAAATGAATAAATGTTTATTAATTTACTTGATGTAAATGAATAACTGTTTCTATATAACTGGACCTCATTTACAGTAATTTTTATTGTAACATAAACTGTTCTAAAAACAAAACTGAAGCTGGTGGGTAAACCTGCTGTCTAGGCCTATGTTAAGTATTTTATCGACGTTGAAGGCATTAGTTTTAGTTTATTTTTACTTTCTTCGTCTGAACAATCGCATTTGGCGCAAATATCTCATGCTGTTATAAGGAGGTTCTTTATTTTAGAATATGTACAAGCTATAGTTTTCTTGAACGTTGTTCGCAGAGTTCAACGGATCACGAACTGTTCAAGAACAGCATAGACTGTTTCAAGTTGCTATTACCGTCACTATCGCAACCTGCGATCGCTTTGTTTGTATGAAAGCTTATCTTGTGTCCGCTATGTGCCCTAGTCTACTTTCACATAGGCCCGTATTATGTATACACAATACTAATCAATTGGGGGGGGGGTATTTTAAGGTGGTGTTTTTGCCGAGTCAGCGGGAAGAATAATGAGTATAATATGGGTTGGTGGTGCTATGACAAAATTTCCTGGGACAAAAAGGCACGGAAAAAATGTCAGGTGGACACAATGCCAGTGTACCTAATGGCACTGACACCATGTCATGCGCACAAAATGTCAGTGGTATAAAAATTGGCGGGAAAATAAGATGGAATAAGCAACAAAACAATTCACTAATCTAGTTATTCAAATTTAGTCCAACTTTATTAAAATAATTATATATAGCCTAAGTAAAAAATAATGAAGTCAAACAACATTTATGTTTAATCCACGTGCAGATCTGCTTTCAATATCAGAATATCGTGAGGCAGATGTTAATGTTTCTTCTTGAAGACAGTAGTGCATATACTACCGAGAAAACTTCGCCATTAAAAAAACCATAAATCATGTATAGCTGGTCATATCCATTTGGACTCACTCGAAATGTTCCATCTGCAAACCAGTGCTGACATCTGGAAAGGATTTCCAAATCATCATCAGCTGCGAAGATGATCGTGTCGTCTCTCCTAATATGGATGAAAGGTCTGTCGTTCTGCGTCAAATGATATCTCATGATGTCATCTTGATTGATCGCAGCCTCTGACGATGTCGTCGTACATCTCGTGCCAATGTTGTTGTTGTTGTTGTTGTTGTTGTTGTTGTTGTTGTGGGGCTTAACGCCATTTTTCAGCACACAATAGGCTATACATGGCGGCCAGTATTAATGGTGGAGGAAGAAACCGGGAAATCACCGGAAAGAACCACCGACCCACGAGAAGCTACTGGCAAGCTTTCTCACATATCCACATTCGCCGAATCTTAGACTCGAACACACGCAAACAGCGGTGAGATGGCAGTGATCCGTAACGGACAGGCCAATGTTGTTCATTTTGGAAGCAGATGCGCTGCTGAAACTGGAACAGTCATCAATTCATTATGAACAATTGATTATTCACGAAAGAATGTTTTTCTCTCTCTCCCTCTCCAGAGTTGGTTTCTCCGTGCCATTATGTCCCCTGATATTGTGTCCCTGCTCTTTTGTCTGTGCCATTTTGTGCGTGGCATTTTGTCCATAATACATTTTGTCCGCAGACGTATTATCCGGCCACCTGGTTGCGGAAATGACAACATGTATCCATTGACCGTATTAAACGAGCTATCTTCCCCAACTCAAAACAAAACACATGCGCGATTTTATATTTAGCACATACCCCTATTACGTCTTATTTTACATATTTATATATATATATATATATATATATATATATATATATATATATATATATATATATATATATATATATATATAGTTCGATTACTGCCGTTTAAAAGTTTCGATGCTTTGATGTAAATAATGTGATACGCGGCGTGTTAGATGTGGGTGAGTGTGCATGTGGAGAGGGGAGAATTAATCTAAATCTGTCTTCAGTATTACAACAAAAAATATCTTTATACCGCGAAGTATTAGCATGTATTATTCTTAATTTTATTTTAGTATCCGAATACATTAAAAAAACGTCTTTAGCGTGCTTTGTGAATGGTAACTACAGTGCTCACCAATCTGACCAAAATCGTTAGATACTATTAATAAAAAGATTTGAAAAGTACCGATGATAAAGTTTCGTGTTGACAAAACGTTTGGAATTTACTGTCCACTTGATTTTAGTAAACCCTATCAGATAAGATTTGCATTTCGTGGTAGGGGGAGTTACCGTCAGAAATTATGTTCCGAATGAAGTTTTCACTTTCATATAGTGAATTTTTTTTTTTTATTTGATTGGCGAATCAAAATGGTCAAATAAACACAACACAGAACTGGTGTTCGTAAATCGGCAGATCTTCAAGATCTCGATTTTAATCATATTGCAGTACTTACGCGCTAGCTCGTGATACATACATCCAAGGCATATACTCCGCCGTATGATAATATTGTTTTAAGTAATATTATTTGTGGAATAAATCTCAATATTGCCAACAAAAATTACAAATCCACTAAAAAAAAGTACGCTACGGCAAATTATACTAAGATAACAATAAATACATTCGATCAAACTCATCCTGCAAAAGAGAATTAGAAAATCCACTTTCGTTTTGTGGTTAATTTTTCCACAATAATTCACCGAAATGTCGGGGAAATAGACAAATGTGCTTTGTGCTAATGTCTTATTGTCCACAAACACGAGAGAAAAAAAAAAACTTATGTACGGTGAAAATTTCTCGATACGAATTAAACTATCTCAAAGTGACACGACTCTAGTAACTTCACATCAAGCGGGAAGTAAGCAAGTGAAATATTTTACTTTGGTATGAAAAAAAGAGTGTTCAGCCCAATCTTCCATTCCCCTTGAACTGTGTAACTGAGCAGCATATGGTCCAAAATGGACACAGGGACACAATATGAAAGCAGACAAACAAATCAACATTATTGTTAGAAACAGTCTGGAAACTGTGTATGTTCGTCTAAAAGTAATGTTGGTAGTTTTCTTGTTTTCTATATTTTTTGTTTGTTTTCTTGTGTGGTTTTTAATACAAGTTTATAACTACTACTACTACTACTACTACTACTACTACTACTACTACTACTACTACTACTAATAATAATAATAATAATAATAAAAATTGTTTAATAAACGATGTCCTTAATATAATACTATTAATCATCAAGTTTAGTTCACTCAATGCTGAATACAGAACACGAAATGAAAAAGAAACGTCCAAAAAATGGAAAAGGAATCTCATAAAAAAATTGGCAAAGGACCCTCTTAATCAAGAATCTTAAGTATTCAGAGCTTTTTCCTTCCGAAAATTGGTTGACCATCCAAATCACAAAACGTCTTGCTCTTTTTAACTGGCCTAAAAAAAATATGTAACGCAAAAACTGCAGCCCTGGTAAACACGTGCCTTCGCTTCTCTGCTCTAAACATACATCTGCACTGATGAGAATCTTACAAATTCATATGTACATAAAATACAACTATAGAGCATCAAGTTATTCAAAGCCTGGGGAAAAAAGCAAAATCGTTACTATAGATATGGGTTTCGCGGAGGAGGTTGGCGGGACTATTCAGCAAATGTAAAATGCTTGAAAAGGCTGCACAGAAAAGAAATAGACAGGAAAAATACTCCACATCAAATTACGTCTGAATCCTTATTGTATGGGCCACCACCATATGGTCGTATAGAACGGTCTATCTTCGCCCCCATATGGTCAAATCGCATTATCACCAGTGTTTGATCTGCACTAAACAAAATAACAGCAACTTAAAATAAAATTACGTTCAGATAAAATTGTATGCTGTACCAGAAAAGTCAGTTCCAGACCGCTTGACCCAGACTCAGTCGGATCACTTTTCCTATTTGGTCCCGACGCAATCGGCTCACATTTCCTATTTGGTCTGTATCTGTGTATCTACCCAAAGCAGTACAGTCCTTTTTCCAAAGACGTGTCCTACATTAGGTAAGGACATCCGCTATTCCGGCTGTATGAAAAGGTTTGGACAGAAATAGCTGTCATCTAAATGAATAGAAATTCAAAGCCACATTAACTGTGTATGTTAACTTTGATTACCTGGTAAGCTTCCAGCGAAGCAGCGATCGATGTAGCCCGTTGTGTAAGACGGACGTACAGACTGCACGAACAAGCTGCTCTGCAGATTTAGTGGTATAATAATTTTACGGACAGTTTAAAGGTACTTTGTTTTGCTGCCTTTTTTTAAAACTATTGTTTCGAATCATAATCTCAAGTTAGACATAAAAGTGATTACATATTTTTGAAGATGAAACAAAAAAAAACCCCGTTTAAGTTGCTTCCGAAGGTATATAAATTTGGATTTGGTCTAGAAACCATAAACGATCTGGACAATTTGCAGAACGGGGAGGGAACCGTTTTGTGCTAATATTATTTTCATAAATGTATTCTCTTTCCGTAGAAATATTGCCATGGTATATGCATTTCCTCCATGTTCTAAGCGACCTTCTGTGCTATTCCTAAACGTATTTTTCTTTAGCCTCAAAAAGAAAAGCACTAAAGCTCTAATAACTACAAATCAGACATAACTGCGATGATGAGTCAACATTACATGAGAGAGACAACGCTCTACATATCACGCAATTTGTTATGATCGGTCAAATACTCTTCAATGGGTTTATACACAAATGTCCATTTAAAAAGTTGCAATACATCATCTTTTAAAGTCATTCACAAATTTGCCGAAGATAATTTATGTGGAACGTAAAAAGTGATTAAAATACTTCCCACAAATTTCAGAACATTGTTTTTTAATTTTACGAAAAACAAGTGTCAAGACTACCCTGCGTGAAATCTGAAACAATACAATGAAAATCGGACTACATCATATAAGGATAAAAGCATCGCATATAAAGAAGTTGGTACATAGTATAAGGATGAAAGCACCGGATACATAGACATTTGCGCATCATATAAGGGCAAAAGCACCGCATAATGAAGTCTGTACGTCATGTAACAAAAGTTGTCAACTTAAGACAGTTTGTCATTCAACAGAAAACCTTAATGACCATCTGTTGGGGGGAGGCACAAACATTTTGAAAAAGGGATATGAGAGCGGAAACATTTTGTATGACCAACTGACCTTAGGATGAGTGTGTGTGTGTGTGTGTGTTTTTTTTTTTTCGTTCTAAATAGTTACTAGAAGTTGCGAACAACAGAATTGCGACGAACGATGGAATAGACAAAAGGACCGTCTCTAAAACTATATAGCCGGTAGAGCTAAAAAAAATAAGTGATTTCTCTTCTCATGTGATAAATTATTATCATATGCAGTAATAAAAAAGTGCTTCATCCCAGTGATTTTTATTAATCAGCTATATCCTTATGTATCGCTTGTAATATAGTAATATGAAAATGGGAATCACCGTAAATTATTTAGTCTTATGAACGCTTATGGCAATCTAAGTTTACGCGCTGCAAAAAAAATCCCCACATATTTCATGGATAATAAAATAACAAATTAAATCACAAGAAAAATCTAACATTCAAATATGCTTGGCTTTCGTACAACTTAGTAAATTTATATGAATATAATTTCAGTTTGATTACAATTTCAGTTTGAGGACATTTGGTTAACTAAGCACGACTAGAAATCTCGAACAAGATTTGCATGATTAGAATTACGAAAGACTTGGATATTTTTTCATTTCTAATGGATGGAAGAGTCTTGGAAATTATTATTAATCCAAACATTGCATCACCTAGTTTTTATCTAAATCAGTCATTGACAACATTTTAAATAGATTTGTAAGTTCACAAAACCACTCAAATACAGCTTATCTGGTATTCCGTTGCTTGATACGTTTCGACATTTAGTACTGTAATTGCGTGCTTTCGAAAGCATCAATACGCCACATACATAATAATATGAAACTTACCTCGCATACGCAATAATATGAAACATACTTCGCATACGCAATAATATGAAACATACTTTGCATGCGTAGTAGTATGAATTACATTTCGGATACATAATAATTGAAACATACTTCGCATACGTAATAATAAGAAATATGTTTCGCATACAAAATGAAATATACTTCACATTCGTAATATATTGTAATGTGAAACATGATTCGCAGACGTAATAATTGAAACACACTTCGCTCAATACATATTAGTATGAAACAAACTTCACGGTCATATTAATAAGAAACATACTTCACATGTCTAATTACACGAAACATATTCCGTATATCATAGCGTCAGAATGTTATCGTATTTACGTTACAAAAATGTAACAAATCTGCTGAAAAGTTTTGCGATGAATCTAGAGATGTGTTCTTTGTTTTCAAGCAAATAATGGCTTTTAGTGATGAGATTTTAGTTCCTTGTCTGAAATTTAAAAGAACACATTACAAGCAAGACTTAGTCGATAAATCTGAAAATCAAGTTAAATTTACAGAATTAAAGGAGGAGGGTTAAAGATTATTCATGCCAGCGTGCGTGCATGCATCTTTATCAATGTGTGTTTTCTTATTTTCATTATACGGTACTAGTAATTCGAGAGACAAAATAATATTCCCCATGTTATAGCGCATTTATCTGTTGAAATATGCATGTTGTATATCCCAGCGCTAAAAGGTCGAGAGGATGCGAAAAAGAAAAGAACCAAATCATTCATGTAGACGCTAAAAATGTATACATTATAATTTCAGCTTCAATTTGTTGTATAACAATAGCAAAATTAACATTATGTTAGCTGGTCAATACTAACATATGTTCATTTTACGTTTTTAACTTTTCGCGGATAAAAACACAAGGTAAAATAATACTTTGCTTTCATCGTATAATTGGTTTCTTGTTCTATCAAATTCATTTTCCAGTTTGAATACACATATAAACTCAATGAACATTATCTGATATAACGACGAACATAAAGAAAATTCCTGTAGGGCGATGCTTGGTAAAAACTTCAGAGTTGAGCATAAGTAAGGGTATAAATTTATAAATTCCGCGACAAATAATATAAAATGGAGCTCCTTCGGCTGTGCCATTAACGTGCCAGACTTGCGACTGAATACGTCTGCGTTCGAATCCATCCCTCTGACCATCCCTGACTCGACGATCGTTGCGCGTCTTTGAACAAGGCACTTGGATCGAACTGACGCGGTACTCAATAGCCTCCTTGAGTTTCTGTCGTAAAATACCTAACCAAATGAAACCAGGAAAATATAATATATTTGTGAAAATGGTTCAATTTTCGCCAGTGCTTGATTTACGTTTGTCATATTTTCAAAAGTTAACAGTTTTGTGTTTGAATATCTGCACTTTTGAAAGTTGGACAAAATTACCCATCCATCCATAACTACAAGTACTGTATTGATGCGTCCTTGATAAAGGCACTTGCCTCGCCTACGCCTTGCATGATAAAGTCAATAGGTTATTAAACATGCATTAAATAATAATTAAACAAAACCATGTAATTAAAAAGAAGCTGTCAGTTAATGTTAAAACTACAACAAAAAAAAATCACAATAGGTCCGACGCATTGAGAATGTGCACTCAGATATAAGAAAGGTTTGGTAATAATAGTTACAATCTTTTTATTCAAGTATTCCTACATGCATTCGTGAATATCAAAGTACCGTATAATTATTCTACTAAAATAATAAAGTATCCATAAATATAGTACAATTTGCTTTCTATTCACTTTGCCCAGAAAAAAACGCGAGCAAAAAAAAAAAAAACGTATACAAATTTAAAAAATCTTTAATAATGGCTACATCAATACACGATTATTTTTTTAAAAAAATGCAACTCACTAAAGTCTGTTAAATTACATTACCAATATAACACTGGTGCTTCTGCAGCAGTAACGACGAACTGAATAGATCGTGTGCACTTAAATAATCTAATTGCATAAGGGTTTGGCACTCAGCCCGTGTGGAAAGACTTGGAGCGTTGAAAGACCTGGTTAAGCTCAAGGTGATCTTCGTCTGTGACACAACAAAAGGTTTTCATCTACATCATAAGAAACGAGTGAAAGGCATCAAAGAGAAGCAACGAAGAATACTTTATTCACATAAAAAAAACATTTTCCTTATAAGTTTTCGTAAAGCAGCGGCGAAAGATCGAAGCCACACCGAAACGTAGTATATGACTAATTCACTGACGTATGATGATTATAAATGACTGCTGTCAGAGTTTTTGTCTTCTTTTTTCTTGGGTGGGTTGGGTGGTGTTTACAGTAGTCTATAATAAAACTCGTGAACAGATTAGACGATAAAATTGAAAAAGCAAGATGCAATGAGATAATCATATATAAATACAAACACATAACTCAGTGTTTTTTATGCGGTAATTTCGCTATTAGAATCTATTTGTAATATTGATAATAAGATATCATTTTTGTATATCTATACAAAGAAAATCATTTTCATAAATAACCTTCCAACATATCACATGGACTCCCATGTAGAGATCAAACTTGTATTGTAATAAGTCGTACGGGTCAAGTGTGCTTTCAGTACTGACTTTTGGTAACGAGTGTCGTTTTTCTACAGTTTGATTACGCATATCTTCAAATGCCGATTATTCACGCAATTATAATCCCACTACATCCATATTTATTTGATTTGGAACGTCATTATTTTCTGTTCTAAAAAACACGTACTGCAAAACTCAATCGGCAAAATTCAATGTTAAACTGCGTCGACATTTTTGGACGAGGTCAACTTAAAGGTTTGATCCAGCACAAACCGGTTGAACGTAGCGCTGTTATTTCAAGATGTATGTTGAAGAAAGAAAAAATCGTAGTACCGTATATTTGGACGACTAGACTCATCGTGCTCTAATCTTCACCGAATTTATCACCTGGCCACCACTGTGAATGTCCGTAGCGATCACACATTATTCACTATAGTGCATGTCACACTAGTCATGTAGATATTAAACGCCATTTCAGTAATGGGAGTCACATTTAGAATCTGATTCTACATACTTAATGTGGCAATTATTCACTTCATTTGGATTCATATATATATATATATATATATATATATATATATATATATATATATATATATATATATATATATATATATATATATATATATATTCCTTTGGAAGTTAATTTATTTAGATTGCTTGAGAGGTAGATCAGTGTTAAAGGTAAGTTGACATTTTTGGACGAAATGAAGTAAATGTGTAATCCTGTACAGTCCAGATTGAATGTCGCGTGCTGTGATGTCACAATGAAAGCTACGCTTTTTGATAAACAAATTCGTTCTACCGTCGAATTTGACGATTCCACTAGACGCGCTCTCATTTTGACCCAAGTTTAGTACAGGGCCACCATTGTAATAGTCCATATCTATAGATAATTTTCGTCTGGAAGTTTCTCTGTGACGGTGCAAATGCAGATCATTCAATAATCAGGATTTAATTGACTTTGGTTCACGAAAATTTTGTGTCAAATTTAAAAGAACAATTTATATTTGATTTAAAATGAGCAAATGCGCATACATGACCCATGTGACTTGTACTATACACGTTTTTTAAAAACATTATATGCAAATTCTAGAACCACAATTTATTTTCAATATAAGTACATGTGCCTACTTGACCATATAGACGTCCACCAAAATATGCCCACTTGACCACATACACGTACACCAAAAATATGTCCACATAGACATACATCAAAATATGCCACTTGAACAAATAGACCTACACTATGGTGCTGGTAAATGTTTTTCTTTTTCGTCCACCGTTTATTATATAGGAATCGCCATCTATAAGTGACAACATTCGTATGATTAAACGTAATCTATAGTAAACTTTATACAGGACATGTTCCCATATTAACTAATCTTAAAATTAATATTAATTTTATTTAACCAAAGTCTATTCTAATACGAATATTGAATGATACGATTGTTATTGTTATAAGGTTTAAGTCTGTTTTCAGCACAAGATAGGTTATACATGGCAGCCAGTATAAACGGTTGAGAAAGAAACCGGGTTAACCCGATAAAGAACTAACGATCAACGAGAAGCTATTCGCATGCTTTCTAATATACCCACATTGGCTAGAATCCACTCCTACCGATGTGAGATAGCAGTGATCATTAACGGTAAGCGCTTTAGACCACTCGGCCACGTAGAGCCCCCTGAATGATCTGAACCGTAACTGTTATCAAGAATCTTCCAAATACAAATTATCGATAGCTATTCTCCAGTGGTGACCATGTACTGAACTCGGTCAAGAAAAGAGGGCGTGGAGTAAATAGCGTGAATATACCTCCCTGTTCGTTTCTACTCCTACCGATTTAAAAAAGAAGGGTATAAATGAGATTTATAAACTGTAATTTCAAAGCTAAAAGTGACGGGTGTCTAACACCTTATCGTCTGAACGTGTCATACCAAACGAAGTTTTGAGAGTAAAAGACGAACCTGCTCGCTTGTCATTTCCATTTCCTAGTCAAGTCCATGTTCAGCGAAGTGATGGATGCACAACTAACATTGTACGCAGAAGGTAAAAGCTACGTCGTCTGCTACAGATACGTAGAAGAACGAATCAAGCAAGCAAAGGAAAAGAATGACAACTACAAATGGGCCTTTGACGTCGATGTAACAAGCTGTATAATTTCTATGTACATGTATGCAAAGGGATATAACTCTCAACTCTCACTCTTATGGCAATGTACGGAATTGTCCGGCAGTTACCGAATAGGATAAACTGTCAGTCTGTTGTCTGTGGAAAAAAGACTCGAACATAGCGCAAAGTCGTTTACAATATAATTAAGTCAAGGATTTTTAGTTGGAAAAATGGCCCGGACAAAGCAGACGGCAATGTGAAGAATTATAAAATAGAAACAAACTACAAAGGAACAAACTGAATATATGATAGTGAAAACGCTAAAAGAAAAGATAACTAGTAAACACAATTCAGAACAAAAACAAAGATCACGAAAAACATGGCGGTGTACAATGCAAACAAAGAGGTTACAAGAGAATTAGAGAGGAGTTTCGTCTAAGTAAGAAGAATAGAGACACCATAAGGTTCTTTTATATAATATTTACGACACGAAGGGACACAAGAAATACAGCTGCAGAACGTACCTACGGATCGAACACCAGGAATCGAAGATGTTATGGTGACACTTAAGGTGTTAAATCCGGTATATAAAGGAAATATACTCTATCAACAGAAAAAGGGAATAAATCGTACATAATGAGACCAAAAGGAACACAACCGTACTACCGTACGGAGAAATACAAATTAAAGGTTTACCAGCAATTGTAAAAGTACTAACACCATACAGGCGGAAAAGCAAAAAGCAAACTGGAGATCTACACCTATCTGACATCCCGCTTGAAAAACCGCTGCAAGCCACGAAGGAGGAATTTGAGGAGAAATTTAAAATTAATGTCGTATCAGCACGTTTGGATAATATTCCCTTGACGAGTATATACACTGCATACGGATGTTTGAAATAGAGAAGAGCAAGCTGATGGAAATAAAAAATAATTTAACTATGAGTTTTTAACAAAACCTTGGTACAAAGGATGTATATATCACAGAACTTGCAGCATATGTGGAAAGACAGGACATACTCCACACAAATGTCCCACGATTCAAGAACAACAACAACAAGAACCAAATCTTGTAACGACAAGTATATTCCCAAATGCAAAAAACGAACAACAGGCAGTTGCACCAAGAAGTGATCACCTTAACATCCTACAGTAATACAAATAACAAGATAAACCAAAAAGTCCCCAAAACCAAGAACCAACAATGGAGCAAAAACAACAAAAAGAACCCGCAACCTTGGAAAAAACAACTAAGCAAGTGGGAAAACATCAACAACAACAAAATCAAACGCTAAAACCACAAGAAGCACCAAGAAGAAAACAAATAAGAGAGAAAACAACATAAAATCCAACAAGAACACCAACAATATGGGAATAGTGCAGAAGAAACCGATCTACCAGTCTTAAATCAAAATCTAAAGATTGCCTTAACATTAGCAACAATAGGTTCTAAAGCAACAAGAACACGAGAGATTTGATCAGCCTGAAATAACAAATGAGAAGAACAAGATAGAAAGGCAATGAGAAAAAAGGAGAGTAAAAAGGAGGAAAAAGAAGAACATGACACGAAAGTCATGGGAAAATATCTCCTTAAAGGAGATAAATGTCTTGAATAAAAAATAATTTACAAAATGCATAGGTAAAAACGTCTTAATAATAAACAATAACATTTAATAGCACACCCATTATGTGTAGGGCAAAAGGGCCTATCTAAATGGTCTGAAAAGATCAACCAGGGAGAGTACCCTCCAAAAAAGCACATAGTGTATGCAATATGGCACTAGGCTAGTATGGAAACTTCGATAAAAAAGAAAGGAGCAAAAGATGAGCGTTATTGCCATTCTGGTCAGTGTCATGCTAGAAATAAAGTTAAATGAAAGAAATTACTAAGTGTATCTTTTATTATTTTAAAGATTTTCGTCAATGGAATCAGTAGGCGTACAAACAAACGGGGATTTGTATAGAAACTATAATCATCCCAATATACTGTATACAGCAGGGTAGTACGAGTGTGTTTATCAACATGAGTAACTGTCGTAGTAGTGATATTACATCGCGTGCCATTCAATCCGGATTAAGCTGAATCACACCGTTAGTTTGATCTCGTTCAAAACGGTCAACATACTTAACATTGATTCTGCCGTACGTACTTCTAGCGGAGTGTAAATAATGACCATTTAAAAGATTATGGATATACGACGATGTAAATAACGTGAATAATGCAAAGTTTTTAATTTGTCCCTCTTTACTGAAATAATTGGTGTTGAACGCAAATATAACCTGTATGACTTTTATAATAGCAACCTCAGCCATCTCATGATGGGTTTACAAATTACAAATTACTGTAAAAACAAAGTTTCCAAATAACTACAATATGGGTTAGGACATAGTTTTAAAATATGCAATTACCTCAAATTGATCCCGTCCAAAAGGTGCATTAAAGTCTTCGTTGGAACCCTGCTTGAGATTGCAAGCCAATATCATATGCCTGTAACTAGTAAATGCTGTGTCTCTAAGCTATCTAGTCAATGACGTCATTCTATAACAGTGACGTGTCATTCCCATATCGAATTCTCCATGAACTGAAATGTATTAGTAGCTCTGCATCGTCGCAGTGAATCGTTGGAAAAAAGAACAGGGATTTTTCCGTTTTCACTAAGACGCAAGATGGTTATTATCTGCGGTCACATGAGAACACAAGGTGCATGCAGCTGTCAGCGAAATGGAAGTTCTTCTAATGATGAGTTATAAACATGATTCATTGCATCGTAATCTGGGTGAAAAATGAACTACTAGTCGTGATTATTTTCACAATTATACAAGTTACTATTTCGTTACATGATGCTTATTTTTTTTTACAATATATCAATACAGGTTAACACAAGTACAAGTACATAAAGTGTTCTATATTAATCTCTATAAATGGAGGACCTGGGTGGCCGAGCAGTATAAAGCCTTGAGTGGCCGAGTAGTTTAAAGCCTTGGGAGACCGAGTTGTCTAAGGCCTCTTGTGGCTGAGTGGTCTAGGTCTCTCGCATTTAAAGATCACCCATATATTTGTTCTCGTGAGTTCGAGACCCGGTTCGACCAACGTGGATATATGAGAAAGGTTGCCAATAGTTTCCCGTGTATCAGTGATGTTTCTTGGGGTATATCATTCCCTGATTTCCTCCACCAAACTGGCCGACGAGTATTGAATATCATGTGCAGAAAAGTAGAATTAAATATCACAAACCATACCAAATCACTTTACAACGCTTTAAAACATAAGAAAACTGCAGAAAAATATCGATATCCAGAGACCAACATGTACCATAAATAATGGATTGATGCAATGTTGACAAAAGACAAATATGGCGTACACTCCTAACTGGTACTGTAAAAGTTGATAACACATCTGAACTTTGCAAAATTAAACTACATGCAATACTGTTGTAAAACATATTTAAGAAACATTTACTCAGCGACAAAAAATTAATCTCTGCAATTAATTTCAAGTTCATTGCATGATTGATTGTGAACTTTACGGCGTAACAACATTGTAAGGCTATAAAGTGCCACAAAAAGATCATATGATTCAGAAAGTTGTATCAGAAACATTTGTATTGCCAATGAAATAAAAGCGTATAAATTACAACGAAGATGAAGAAAAAATAAAAAAGAAGATAATTAGGGTGATTAACAAAACAAATTTTAGTTAAAATATTCAAAAGAAGTTATGGGGGCTCCGAGTGGCCGAGTGGTCTAACGCGCTGTCCGTTACGGATCACTGCCATCTCACCTCTGTCTGCGTGTGTTCGATTCTATGATTCGGCTAATGTAGATATGTGAGAAAGCTTGCCAGTAGCTTCTCGTGGGTCGGTGGTTCTTTCCGGTGATTTCCCGGTTTCTTCCTCCACCATTAATACTAGCCGCCATGAATAGCCTATCGTGTGCTAAAAAATGGCGTTAAGCCCAACAACAACAAAAGAGGTTGTGATGCCCCCAAACTTGGAAGAATTTTAAAATATAAAATACTTTTAATTTCTGTAGTTTTAAATTTGTTTTCCTCTGAAATCGACTCAGTAACTGAGTTATGCGTATTTCTGAATCGTCTTCGTAACTGTCACCGTTTCGACAATCTGGAATTTCAAGAACAATATTGCTGCTGCGTGAATTTTGCCTTTAGACTACAGGAAAATAAAGCACTCTGGAGAAGAACAAGTTAAGAGTTTTGTTTTTCGTTTTGGAGAAGTTTTGTTTTAAAATACATTATGTTGCTTTGTTGTTAACTATAACAATTCACATATTTACAAGTGGATAATGGAATGATAACGTCCATTTAACGTCCATTTAAATTTTAAATATTATTGCAACAAATATTACCGCTATTCTTTCTTCAATACCATGGGGTAATTCATGAGAGATGTGTCGTTTCAAAAGCGATTGCTCTTACACACCTGAAGGAATGCAGCGTACATTTTCATAGTATAAAATGGGGTCAGCAGGTATGCTCACGGATATTATTTTACCAGTTGGACCTGTCATACTGTATGCAATTAAGTCAAACTTTTAAACCAACAAAATATAAACTAAGAATTTACTAAAACAGAATCAGTAGCAGTCTCTAGGAAATTAAACATGACAAACTTGTTCATAGAAAACGGACACGCCCACCAATAATTCAATTTGATGCAATTGAAAAACCAGTCTAACATGTAATAGGAAATTAAACATGACAAACTGATTCATATAACACGGATATTGCAATTGAAAAACCAAGAGGGGGAGTAAAAAGTGAAGCAGTGGCTGAAAACAAAGTAAAATTAGTAACAATGTTGAAAATCGAACTTGACCTGTGTTTTTCGCGTATGATCTAATACAAGATTGGACCTCAGTCTATTTAGACTATCTACTGCAACTGGGACTTCGCTCGGCCATTCTCGTAAAGTCGAGAAATAACCTTGGTGTAGTTGTACGAATTCACATATATTTATGGGTTTCGTAATTCTCATCGGACCGAATGCAAAACATTAGCTGCAACAGATAATGCCAACCTAATAGTATGATTGTGACTTTGGTGTTGGTGGTGTTGTCAAGGTGTAACGTCATTTTTCAGCGCAAAATAGGCTACATGTAGCGGTTAGTAAATTTTTATGGAGGAAGAACCCGGTAAAATCCCGTGAGAACCACCCACCCACGGAAAGGTACTGGCCAGCTCTCTCACATACCATGGGAGGCGGAGCTCGAGACTCGAACACATTCCGGGCAGAGATTTGATGGCGGTGAAATATAAAGGCACCAGCCAAGGTATTCCACATGAAAGAAAAGGCGGATGTTACTGCTTCTAATATGTAAAAATTGTGACCATCATCGGAATGAAGTCTTGTGTGTGACGGGAAAATAGGCGTGGCTAACACTGTACGTTCCTCCACATGTAATAAAAAAGATACACAATAATCCCTTCGTCTTACTAGAAAATTCCACATTTTAAAGGAAATATTCAGTGTACTCAGTATCATTAGTACGTTAACATACGATGACCATAATCGTCCTGGATATCAAGAGAGCACAATTAAATATAATAGTGAAATCACATGCAACAACATTCTGTATTCATGTAAAGTGAGTTTTCTTGAATTTCATATCATTCTTTATTATTATAATTTTAACAATCCGTTGTGACGAGTTTTCATTTCCTAAAATAACACCTTGTGTTCCAAAAAATGTAACGTTACTTGTTCACAGCACCGAAAAGAAACTACCTTTGTATTCAAGCATCCTTCTTGCGCTCTTGCGTTATTTATTATTTAAAACAATGGTTAACATTTATTTTCTTTTGTTATCTTCAACCTTGGATTTTATGGGATTTATTCAGTCATAAGATTGAGAATCTATTAAAGGCTATGCCTGAAGAGCAATAACTCTACTACGTACGGTTATGCGGTATATAATGTCATGACTGCACCATAACAAACTTAATGAAAGTAGTTTGTTTCTTAAAACGAGATAGCAAGCTAATTTTCATACAAAGCGGTGAGGAACCGTTATGTAATGCAATATTGGTGCGTATTGTTCCTGGTCAAGCTCGTGTGGGAGGAGTTAAAAGAAGTTCTCCTCTAGGTGATCTGCATTCATTTATCTAGGATTTTGTTCCCAAATAAAAAGTGCAAACCGGCAGAGAATTCTAACGGAAGTATCAGAATTTATATTGGTGTATGAGATTAAATCATGACTCGTTCTTCGATAGCCAAAGATCCATCAAAACAAAGTAATATTCTCTTGTCATTGTGGATGAGATATTTAGTATATATGATTACTCCCACCGTTCTGCCTAAGTTACAATCCGAATGTCCGGAAGTTAAACACAAAAACACTGCAATAGACCGAAGAAATTGCATGACAATATCAGTGAGATAAAATTTTCGACATATTTTGTCTTCTTTTTTCAAACTAAATGTTGGTAGACACTGTCAAAACGCATTTATAATCGGCTTCAGACCACAACATTTTAATTTGAACATGATCAGAGTTTTTATTGAAATCATCTTGTCCTATGAAACAGGCATCAACTTCTCAAAAAGAAATTAATTAATTAATCATAATAGAACGCGATCTAATATCTCACCTCAGATTGAAACTGCACAAGCGTCAATAATTTGACACTCGGTTGGTAATAACAATTACCTATCAATCAATCAATCAATCAATCAATCAATCAATCAATCAATCAATCAATCAATCAATCAATCAAGAGAGAGAGAGAGAGAGAGAGAGAGAGAGAGAGAGAGAGAGAGAGAGAGATTTGGATTTTTAAAGAAGCTTTAACAATTTTTCAGTCATATCGCTACGATGTCCGCAGTGTGAAATTTTATAGGTATGTCTAGCACTGAGGTATCATGCCACATTATATATATATATATATATATATATACAAATACACTATCATGTCCCGCCCAGTCACAATATTTTGACACCAGGCCGACTTGTCCTAACACTAACCATATAATGCTGAGTGCCAAGTGAGGCAACTGTTAGTACCATTTTATAAGTCTCTGGTAAGACTCAGTATGGGTTCGAACTCGCAAACTCCAGCATCAGAGGCAGACGTTCTTACCACTCTACCACCGGAGCGGTCCACCGAGGAGAAGAACAAGCATTACAACAATACATCGATTCTGTAACAATAAATGCACTGGTCTAACGATTTACGAAAGAGTTCATTGCAACAAAACTATCTGAACTAATTATATCTGGCAAGTCAGACTACCTATGCAATTATTTTTATGCCAATGAGATCATTCTTAATGAGGCATTAACTTCAACAAATATGTTCCAAGTGAATGATGCAAATAATTAATGACATGTGATTTAGATCGTTTCTCAAAACAAGATGCTCATTTAGCCAACTCCCTTCTGATGTTGGTGCAATGCGGCCTTCTGTTAATGTATTTGGAAGGATACTTTATATAAATAGTATTGGTATGAACACAATAATTTTGCCAGTATTCTTGGATATGTGAAGCTATAAGATATATGGCCATATATAAAGGATATGGCAAACTAGAATATCCATGGTGATATATCGAGGATAAGGCAAACCACAAGATAAAAGGCCATAGTTCAAACAAACGGCAAGTCACAAGATATAACTAATAAATAAAGGATGAGGCAATACCACAAGATACAAGGTGATGTGTCAAAGATATTGCGATAATAAGATACAAGATGCGTCAAGGATGTGGCAATACCACAATATACAAGATGGGTCAAAGATGTGGCAATACCACAAGATACAAGGCGATGTGTCAAGGACGTGGCAATACCACAAGATACAAGGCGACATGTCAAGGATGTGACAATTCCACAAGATACAAGGCGATACATGAAGGATGTGTCAAGCCACAAGATACAAGGAGATGCATCAGATGCAGACTGTGTTAAGAGTGCGATAAAGATAGGTCTAACTCGACACAATTACCTCATGTTTGTTTTTTTTTCGTGTTTTATAAATAAATTAAAATACTGTGCTATTAAGGCAGCTATGTGTCTAATTCTCTGACAGAGACATCACATTCAAATTTTAAAAAATTGGGGAGGGGGAGATGCTACTCGTAAAGAAGAATCCACATTGACGGGCATAAAGCCAACACAGTGATGAACATGTTTAATATAAATGATTATCTCACAGTAAAATAAAGAAGATTATGATACTCGTTGAAAAGAACATCGTCTTCCCATGCTTCGGAAATTAGGGAAGGGATTGGATATTGTGATGCCATCAGTCTTTAAAATGCAACTACTCCTAAACTACTGGATGGCAATTTATTGGTCTTGGTAGACTGGTTGTCCTAATGATGACTATATTGGGGGGGGGCGGGTATGATTTATATAGCCCCATTCCTAGGGGGCATGGGAGACGATCAAAGATCAAATTTGCAAAAGCTGTAATTTCACTCAGTTTTATTTCACAAATGGAATTTCTTATCCGTACTTTGAACATGCATTTTTAGCATTGTATAAATTATTGTTTTTGGGGTTACAACTCCTAGGCAAAAGTCCAGAGAGGGTGGGGATACATGGTTCATGGAAGGATGCGCTGGAACCATACAATAAAATGGGCCCTGATTTGCTATAATGAGACCTGAACGTAGACTTAGTTTACTATAAAACGTTCGTTCTTCCCATATTCATGCACATTTTTCAGCTTTTTCAAATCGATCAGCAAAAACAAAAGTATAACTAAATCGTAACTTATTATTAAAGTTTGCATGGTTGTGTTAACAGAGTGAAATTTGCATATGTCATTGTAAAAAAAATAGCAAGTTTAAATTGACGTACGTGATTTTGCATTAGATTAAATCCGTTTAAGGATTCTAGTACTTGATTGGATCTGGTAGGAATTTGATTGAGTATCAATAAGTCTAGCTTGCTAACTATGTCAGGCGAAACTGGACATGGGCTGAAGATTAGATTTAATTCTCGAATGGCCAAGGGTTGAGCTGTTGCAGAAGTAGCATGGGTTCTTGATAAAATATAGGTCAGAAGATGAAACTTGACAAACATCTGTAAAGGGAGGGGAGCTGGGAATACAGAATTCTCCAAATTCTGAAGGGGCATGTGTTAATAATACTGGTTAGATAAACTTGGGAACTGATTAGGTAGTCAATGGCTTCGGTTATGTTTCCCGGGCGAAGTCTCGTGTTTAAAAATGACTTACACTGCTGTAATCGGAGGAATCCGATTTTGTGCGAGGGAGGGTACCCTTGTAAAGGTTGTCCAAGGGAAGTGCAGTTGCGAGTTTAACTAGCTGTGTAAAGGAACAAGTTCTCCTAAAAGAAAAATAAGATCGAACCGCAGAACTAAAAGGTATTATGTCTTCATTGCATACATAATGTTTCTTTGATACGAGTATTAATATAAGAGTTTGGATTGATTTGCCTTAAATGATATATGAATCACGATTACTAAGAACTGATCAGTATTAGGTTGAGGGACACGTTTTCATTGCCGAGGAAGATGTGCAGCAATAGTAGTGGCATACAAGGATGTGATCTATGATTTCCTTGTATTAATATCTAAACAGAAGTTGTGGGATGCGCAATTATTTACCGATCAGTTGTATGTGCGCATTTATTATACATTTCGTTTAAGTTATTAACAGTTCACAATGCAGGGACTGTCAATAATCGAGATCACATTAAGCTATCGATTAATTAATAATGATAACAAGTTCTATTGGTAAAATACATTTGTTTTCTGCACTATGTTAGTCGCGTATGAAAAGAGAAGTTCGAGTGTTTGTAAACAACTACACGTTGTTTGTGTTGGATGCAAAGTTATGACCCGAATCCATCTGGAATTGGTGTGTCTATTGTGATAAAGGCTATTCTGGGTGTATCGGTAAGTGAATGTATGTTCTATTCAGAAAGAAAGCAATGAACGAAGAATTAAAACTGTTTATTTTATTTTACCAATAAATAACTTCCACGATACAGACGATCATGAACAGCCAGTACAAGATACTAAACGATCAAGAAGGCACTACAGGTAACGGGACGCATAATTTGGCAAGTGGGAACGCGATAGTGTTACAGTTTAAGTTGACAACAAGCGACTAGATGCTATTCCGATTCCTGACAGTGAACATCAGTTATATGGTGTTTTGAGACATGTCGAACAATTAAAATTCCAAACACTCACTT
>JAEAOA010000476.1:157500-390000 GCA_016746295.1 Potamilus streckersoni
AATGGTGGAGGAAGAAACCGGGAAATCCGCGGAAAGAACCACCCACCCACTAGAAGCCTCAGCAATAAGAATTTAGTGTTAGGATTGGTCGGCTTGGTATCAGGATAATGTTAATGGGTAGGATATCATACTACATATCTGCGGCATGATGTTCCAGTGCTAGGCATCACTATAAACTGTCACAATGCAGACATTGCAGCGATATGATTGAAAAATTGTTAAGGCTACGTTAAAATCTAACACACACACACACACACACACACACACACACACACACACACGCACACACACACAGAGGCGCGCGCGCAAGCCGCATTTTCCCAAAATGTTCAAGATGGTCTGAGATAGTAATTCATCACAAAGTTTGTTCACCGATTTCAAAATACAACTGTCATTGTCGGTCAAAGTCGACACTCGCCAAGAACGTGTTACGCTGTGGACTTCAGCAGACATTCACTCTTATCGAGGTTTGGCACGTGCGTCCGATAGACTGCCGTCACAGTAAAGGGGTTGATCGGGGATGAGAAGGTGGGAAAGCCAGATCCGACACCCCCCAGTGAACGAGCGACAAGAACCAGTATTGTTTGATGATTAATGTTATGTTCTGGTTTTACTTCACATGCAGGGACGTCTTGGGATTTCGGCTCCTGTGCGCCCTCCATGAGTTCCCTTCCAAAGAACCCTCGTTTACTTGGTTAATCTCACCCCTCCTACAAACGTTTTTTTCGGGATCCACCTTGCAATACCACCTTATCAAATTACTGAAGATTTTCATTCAAGAAATGAAATATATCCGCTATTCACTCGCCGGAAACAAAATTTATTTTTATTTACTGTAAAAGAGTCCTCTGGTTAATATATACAGCGGACAGAAGTAGCCTTTTTCGTAACCCTCGCGATCATGTCATATTGTCAGCTATTTACCGTCTATGATCTGCGGTATTTTGTGTACATTGGCACAGAAATATAGAATTAACATAATTCTCCTTCCTAATTCAGTGTAAGGAAAACACACTAAAACAAATTTTAAATAAACGAGAGATTCTGCTTGACAGCATGCCAGTATCAACACTAGACAAAGCATTTGACAACCTTTGGTCGTAATGTTGTCGAAATCTACTGACTAGAGTGAAAAATATCAATGCTTCACTCCAGAGAATCATCAAATTGACTTCTCTTAGAAAATACAATCATAAAATAAAAGTGCTTCTACCAAAGCAATAACTATAGTACCAATGTTTTCATGTCTATTTTTGAGAAGAGTTACACATTATATAGAATGATCTGAGAATTTACCATTTCCTTCCAGAATAAAAATTTTCATTCATTAGATTGCAATACAGTCTATAGAGACCACTCTGGAAGCCTAGTGGTTAAAGTGTAAGCCTCAGATGCGGGAGGTCTTGTGTTCAATCCCTGGCTGAGTCATAACAAAGACTTACAAAAATGGTACTAACAGCTGCCTCGATTGGCTCTCAGCATTAGCATTAAGAAGCTAGTGTTAGGACTGATCGGTCTTGTGTCAGGATAATGTGACTGGGTGGGACATCATGCTACATGTCTGAGGCATGATGCCCCAGTGCTAGACATTACGATCAACTGCCACACTGCAGACATCGTAGCGATATGACTGAAAATGTTAAAGCTAAGTTAAAAGTCTAAATCACAAATCACAAAGTCTATAGAGGTCAACCAAAATCAATCAGACTGTCCTAAATTGTTAAAAATCCACCATTTGTTGTCATCTGCATCAGTTAAATTGAAAGAATATTTAGCTTACTATTTCATATTGTTGAATCCGTGAGGACGGCATCTTCACAAAACGAATTTCGCTTCCAATATGGCCGGAGATGGGGACGAGACTGACTAATTAGAGGATTATGGTACTACGTGATGGTCCTATCGTTTACAAGATCGACCTTACTTATCACTGGCCAAAGACCTCGAGTAAATACATCGTGACCAGCTTTTTCTAAATTGGTTTGTGGGTTTATTTCCCTTTCTCTGCACGTGCTACTCTATAAATGGCTGCTTGTATATTCGGTAGCAACAATGACCCACAATGTTGACCGTGCTGAAACTCTAATCGACGCGGACAGACGTCAGTGATCTGTATACAAAGATGAAGCACTTTAGACCACCTAAGGTCACATTTTACAGGTGAACATTTCACTACGAGTTAGATCGTTTGCCAAGAAAGCATGTCTGTGCAAACAAACACAACAGGCGAGATGTATGAAAACATGCATTGCTTGGAGATCAACCGACTTATTGGGGAATCATAAAAAAATCGGCCGAATGAGAGATTTATTTGGTAAGTAAAATTGGGATTTCTTCTAATTTTGATATATGCAGTATTTATTTGAAAAAAATCATGATGGAAAATGCATAAAAATATAACACGAGTTTAGAGGTCTAAGAAGCATAAGCTCATTTACAGCCCTCTCTTCATTCGAAATAATTCTTACTTCAGTAATGTTAATCACATTAGAAATAGTAATATAGTCAGATAACGATGACAAAAGAAAGCTATGCTTTGCAGTAAGTATAAATGACACAAAGAGAAATATGAAAACCATGCAAAAATCGCCTATTCTCCGGGGAGTTACTAAAAACCTTTCTCACTTACCACCTATAAAGTTAGTGTGAATATATGGCGTTATCCTGTCTCACCAATAGTCCTTAGGTAGAAACGTACGAAGAAAATTAAAACTAATTGTATCGTGCATGCATTGCATATTTAAAATATCTCAGTCAATCTATATCAAGCTAAAAGTCATTCTATTAAAAACACAAAAGATATTGTGGCTAAAGAGATTGGTTAGGCCTGTAGTACAACTGTACGCCCCACCCCGACTACCCCTCCCCCCTCTCTCTCTCTCTCTCTCTCTCTCTCTCTCTCTCTCTCTCTCTCTCTCTCTCTCTCTCTCTCTCTCTCTCTCTCTCTCTCTCTCTCTAATTTTCTGTATAAATGACTTTCTGATCCTAGCGCATAACTGACGGTCAGGATCTACTGTGTTTCTTCTAATGACCAATGGCTACTGTCTAATTATTTCCAAAATGATTGTCTGATTCAACCGTATTTTATTTCATAATCCATGGCAACCAACTGTCTAATAGTCTGAAGCAACCGTATTTTATTTCATGATCCATGGCAACTGTCTAACAGTCTTAAGCAACCGTATTTTATTTCATGATCCATGGAAACTAACTGTCTAACAGTCTGAAACAACCGTATTTTATTTCATGATCCATGGCAACTAACTGTCTAACAGTCTGAAACAACCGTATTTATTTCATGATCCATGGCAACTAACTGTCTAACAGCCTGATGCAACCGTATTTTATTTCATGATCCATGGCAACTAACTGTCTAACAGCCTGATGCAACCGTATTTTATTTCATGATCCATGGCAACTAACTGTCTAACAGTCTGAAGCAACCCGTATTTTATTTCGTGTGTCCATGACATCTGTCCAACTGTCTGGAGCTACCGTATTTTGTTTCATGATCCATGGCAACTAACTGTCTAACAGTCTGAAGCAACCGTATTTTATTTCGTGTGTCCATGATATCTGTCCCACTGTCTGAAGCTACTACTCTATTTTCTCTCGTGTTCGCTGATAAGCTAACTGACAAACTAACAATCTGAATCTAATGGGGTAGGGGATAAAATGAACAGTTTATTACAAAGATTTTACATGTACCTACCAAAAGAGAATACAAATTATTTTTAGTTATAATTTCTACACTTGGAAACAAATAATTGTGAAAAATATGTATTTGTTTCATTAGGTTGAATTTTTCGATTTCCTTGGTTCTCTTTTCTTTTTGTTAGCACAACTGATTTGATCTGATTGTATAATAGGAATTGGATCTTCCAGGCTGTAATTAAAGGTGAAATAGCAGCGACAGATTATACAGTAGTTTCGTGGTTAGGTGCCAGACTCGTTACATAAAGGATGCGTTTTCGAATCCTACCATCGGATGAGCGCGGTTCGCCTATCATGGTGTGTCCTTGGAGTAGGCAATTTATATACCAATTACCCTTAACTAAAGAGCACATTTGTGTTGCTGTAACATAAATAACAAACCAAACTAATCAGCAAGTATTGATCTACAAAACATCAAGTGGCTGCTGTACTGTGTGATTTCTAATTAGGTCCATGTGTATGCGTGTGTTTGATTTTGAATTTTAACGTAACTTTAAAATAAATTCAGTCATATCGCTACGATGTATGCAGTGTGGCAGTTTATAGCGATTTCTAGCAATGGAGCAAAATGACCAGTCCTAACTCTAACCTCTTAATGCTAAGCGCTAAGTCAGGCAGATGTTAGTTCCATTTTATAAGTCTTTGTTATGACTCGGTAGGGGTTCGTACCCGCGACCTACCGCATCCAGGGCGGACGCTCTAAACTAATTAATTTGAACTACAAATACTACAGTAATGTGGCGAAACTGTCACTTTGACTAAAGTTTCAAGCAGGAACATGTGGAAACATGTATATAGATATGTTTATTAATCTAAAACAAGCACGTTTCTCAATGCGTATAAGTAAATGAAGCGGAATGAAATATTTGTATTAACGGTACTACTTAATTGGATCTTCCTCCGGGCCATGATTTGCAATTATCTGTACGGCAGTTAGCACATACTTAATGACCCTCGTATGCCAATAAATATCTTCCAAGCAAATAACGTGATTAATTAGTGTTTAGTTCTCGAGATGTTTGGCAAAATAAAAACTTACCTCTAGTTAATACCTTGACACTTACATGGCCAAGGGCCATTCTCTTTCTTTGCTCTACATTAATAGTAATTATAAATGCAAGTTGTGAAATGTATATGTTTTTGTATCCTGCTAATATGCTATTTTTGTGCACAGTATTTTTTTTATACCTAATACATAATTTTATAGAGGGAAATTTTGCCTTTGTCTTGAAACCATTCTCACAAAAGAGGGGAAAAAACCCCAAATAATATTATACACACTGACACATACTTTGATGTATCATTATAGCCATTCAGTGTAACATTACAAAATACTTTCCTTTATGCTACAGAATACAATTGATGCCGTAAATCAACTCTCCATACATCAAGCGCACGTTTGAAATTAATAAAAGTACAAAGAAGTTTGTCGGTGCAATGTCTAATAAATTCGATACGGCTGTACAAATGAAATACATTGTCTTTTGTGGAATAGACATTCCTGAATCCAGCTGATGTCTCAGTTAGTACTTTATTATGATCAAGGAGTTAAGAAAACCCTATATTTGATACCGTGATAAAAATATTTTACCAAAACAGCTGACTAAAAAAAAACAGGTTTATAATTTGATATATAAACGATCAGCTGTATCGTCTTATATTAAACTGGCACAATACCACCTATAGTCCAAACATTGGGGAAGAAAAAAATATCATCTACTGAACTTGCTTTATTTTTCACTGAGTAGCTAATAACACCTAATATTTCTGCACCGTTTCGTCAATTGCTTTGTCGGCACCATCTGTGTAAACTGTTTATTTCTTTAAAACATTAAAAACATTCTTGCTATTCGATACCTGTATAGATTATTTTACCGACAAAGTTTATCATATTCAAGTATCTCTTTGGATCATTATATTATAAAGTACGTATTTTCCTTTGAAACGATCTTTTTTATAATTACAGCAAGAACAAGTACGAGTATTTTTTGTACTGTACTATTTTTTTTAGCATATTAGATTTACTCTTTTTAGTGTTGTTTTTCTTTTCTAATTTCGTGAACTTTCCTATTTAAGTGATGGGTTTTTCTGGCCTTCGTACGCTTATTGCCAAACCACGGCTCAGTCAGCTAATTTCTTGTGTTCAGCTGTAGAACGTTCACCTTTATGTCCTTAATGATAAAACATTCTTTCAGCTGAGGTAAAAAAAAGCTATTATGGTCTTGACGATTGTGTTTATATCGTCTATATTATTTTCATTATCCTTAAGTTCCTGCATTTCAGAGTCGAGGTAATTCAGGTTGTTAGCATTTATGTTCGTAAGGAATTCGGGTTTTCTTCCTTCTCTATTCCCACAATTTTCAAGTTCTATTTTCTGTGATATAATAATCAAGTACGTGTAGCTGACACCATACCACTGGGTATGTTAAAGCACAGTGAATGTCTGAGAAGTGCCTTTAAACCCAGCCTTTCACGTTTTCTAAGCATCCATATAAATTCATGCCTAAGCTATAATCTAAATGTCATGGGAATATTACCGCGACCTTGAACTTTATCTCGAAAGATTGTCGCGGGGTTAGTGTTGAATTCTTACGCAAGGCCTACCATGACGAGACTAAGACCGGAAGCTTCAGTATGCAATGGCGACCGGTAATGTCACTTAACAAAGGCTTGCCGTTATCACAAATATATGATAAAGGTTTGTTAAAGTATTAAAAGTCAACGGGGTGAACGGGACGTGTTCACATCCGTCCCCACTATGACAGACTGGAAGGGTTTCAGATCAATACAGTTTACTCAGAGAAAGAAGCCACCCTTTATCTAGCGTCATAACTTAGAGCTAACTTATATGGAAAGACAAAACTTCGAAAAGGTCAGTGAGTTATTTGCTCGTCTTTTGCAGAATAGCGTGGCATCATAATTGTAATTATTAGTAGTGTGTACACTTAATTACAATGACCATTTAGTATGTAGAATTACATTAGTAGTGTTACATAAACATGAGTATTTGAGAAACGGGTTTGAGCCTTACGTTGAGAATTATTAGGATCGCGGCGGAATTATGTAGATTGTTAGCATGTGGTCAGAATTCATTTTGTAATTCGCTATTATGTTACTTTGTTCTAAACCAGTGCATTTATCAATAGTTTATTACTTATATGTAATTTACTTACCTATGTATTAGTTTTAAATTCATTTTTATTTTTTTTCATTGCAAGTTATTATAATAACTGTATTCACTGAATCTGGCTATATTTTCGGAAAATTCGGTTTTCTGTTTTGACCTAATAAACACGCAATTTGATTGCTGCATTGTATTTTTAGCTGACCTAGTTCCTAACCTTGGTTCTAAATTCCTAAACACTGAATGAAGATTTATCATCATGAAGGTCATCTTCAGCTCACGTGTTATCTCTGTTGTAAACAAATCTTTCATACTTTTTATTTTTTAATCTTATAATATGATTGGTTAGGTATAATCAAATTTGTCCATAGTGTACATACCAATTTTCTTGTAGACTTTTCTGGACTTAAGTGACCACGTCAGCCATCATGTGATCCAAAGTTGCGGGTAAAACAGCAATTTGTACAGATTTAGTCAGTCGTAAAATAATACATTCGGAGCACAGAGGTATTTTGTATCGTTGCCATTTGTGTAGATCTTCGTATTTAAAATAATGTATTCATCATGGAAAATACTTGTGTTTACAAGAATTCTTGGAGAGACATACATTGAAAATTATTTGAAATTCTAACCACGGAATATTATTCTTGATTCATAAAACTCAAGAAGGAACTGTCGATACATCACTAGGCAAAATTATAGAAGACGTCATCGCCTTCCATATTGGAACTTCACCGGATTTGTTGATTAAATTTTGGATTGTATTCACAAATTGTATGTCTTTTTTTTCGAATGTTTACCCTTTTTCTATCTAAATTAAATTATTTTTGTTAAAATTTACAGATCTTGTTGGCTTCACTCTTTCTTTATTACTTTGAACGTGCCTAAACAGCTATGTTAGAATGCACATATGCCTGAATTGCAAATTTAGAAACATTGCTGAAGCAAGATAAGCAAGATTAGTTACTATGGATGTATATATATATATATATATATATATATATATATATATATATATATATATATATATATATATATATATATATATATATATATATATATATTTGTGTGTGTGTGTGTGTGTGTGTGTGTGTGTGTGTGTGTGAGACCATGGATTTTTTTAGTATTTGCGTACTTTGCACGAGTAGCAAGGTAAAGAAATGGGCCTGAGTATAGTGATATAGTTTTAGTATAAATGGATTAGGAATATGTATTGATGTGACGGAGTTTATTCATGAATGTATGAGAAGTAACTGATACCATGCTGTATTATGACGTTTGTTTTACCGTACAAGAATGTATGGGTATCTCGATGTGAACGAATGTGTGACCGAAACAAAATTAATAGCCATTATCTGATTACATGTTGTGTGTAATGTGAGATGAGAGTGCTAAATTAAAAGATTTTACTGTCTTTATGTTTACACAGACAGCTTTTCAGGGGAGAGAACTTCCGGTTCCACTGGGTTTCAAGTCTCAAAGAGTTGGAGACGGAAATGAGACTGTAGCCGAGACTGTCGAAGTCAACATAAGTATGGTCGAGAAGGAATTTGGAGAAGGGTCTGGGGGAAAGTAAACGAATTTGGAGAAATAAGAGAGAAAGGATACAATATATGAGCAGAAATACAAGTACAGGTGGAAAGCAATGTCCCACGTCAAATCGAGTGATGTGATGTGATTATGATTTTTAACGTAGCTTTAACAATTTTTCAGTCATATCGCTATGACGTCTGCAGTGTGGCAGTTTATAGTGATGTCTAGCACTAGGGCATCATGCCGCAGTCATACAGTCCCACCTAGTCACATTATCCTGACACCAGGCCGACCATTCCTAACACTAACCTCTAAATGCTGAGCGTCAAACGAGGCAGCTGTTAGTACCATTTTGTAAGTCTTTGGCATGACTCGACCGGAGGTAGAAACCAGGACCTCCCGCATTTGGGGCCGACGCTCTAACGAATAGTATACCTCAGCGGTTGCTAATCGCGTAATATAGTAGGCTTGTTAAAGGGTCGAGCGGAAGTAGTGTATTTGGAAATTTGAGTCATCTGATTACAGAATTATTATTAAATTTTTATTCATTAGATTTTAGCTTTTTTGTCTATTTAGTCATGTCGAACCAAATGCAGCTGGAACAAAGTAACTAAACAGACACCGACAATGCAATAGTAAGCCGATACATACATTCGGAACTAAAGCACGCCTGGCATAGACATAACACAATAGTGTGATGATCATTCAAAGAAAAAGATCGGAAGATGTTTATGGAGTATATTTTTCTAGATTAAATGTTACCTGTTTAGAAAGAAGAAAGAGATTCCAAAACAGTAAAACGTGGGAATGTCAAAGCCATTGTTATAACCTGTTTGTAACTCCTCTGTATCGTATTATATTTTATATACGTTCTATGATGGCTTCTGCAAAAAATGCTCTTTAAAAGAAATCAAGTTGTAACCAGTACAAAAAGACATCTTCATCAAGATGCAAGAATGGAATGCAATTCTACCAACGAATTCTTGTTCCAAGTTATCTTTATGGGGAATTTTATTTTTGGATGGAACTGGCGAAAGTCGGATCCACAAGTTTCAGTAAGAAATGCATTTTGCCAGATACGTAATAACTGTTAACAGTTAAGTTCAGCTCTAATCGAATTATAGGTACGCTTTATTACGGCTAACATTTGAAATCGAAAGTTTTCCGTCCATAGCGAAAATTTGCAAGTGTGGTACTCTGTACAAAGAAACAAAAAGGAAAACAAAATGGCCGTTTCAGAACAATTGCTTTTATAGGTAAGAAATGTTTGTAAACTGGTTTAAAAGTATTTTTCAGGCTTTCCATTGTCTTTAACACAGGAACTATTCATGTCTGAAACAAAGGAATCTGCACTTTGTCGGTTTCCTGTAAAATGGATTATATATGATATAACCTATTAACCTATTATTAATAACTTCTTACTTTTCAGTTTTTCTTTAGTATTTAAAGCATCGCATAGTCCATTTTTAATGTTTATTTAGAGCGGGGATGGTGGAGGTATAAGGAGAATGGTGTAGTAAAGGAAAGTCCTGCATTCTGCAGTTACAACACACACACACACACACACACACATACACACACACACACACACAACGAATGTAATTATGTTTTGCAAGACTATCAATGGTGCCCAGATTCAACCTTATTCATTGAAAAAGTATTATTGTACAATAATTGTACAATAAATAGTACATATGACACTGTACATCTACAGTGCTGCGTCTGAATTCTTCAACTCATCTGTTATAAAACGCACATCAAGCAAACAAAATAAGAATTATATTTTTTCAGAAGACACATTAAGAGTCAAAAACTTTCAGTCATGGGCTTCGATGTACTACGCGGAAGTACTATCGGCCTTTTATTTACAAAATGTAACTATATACAATGAATTCCAACAGCTCAAACATTAAAAGGAACATGTTCGAGGCATGCGTAGTTCTTGTTAGTCAGGTGCATGAAAGTTATAACTATTATATCGTGTCTTTAGCAGAAAGCAGAGTCACTTAGAATCTTGGAGCATATTCGAGCAAATAATAAGCATATCTCCTAAAAAGATTACATCAAGCTAAGAATAGTATCAAGGAAAGGGAGCTGCCGTTTTGTGTATGTCAAGTGTTGGATGACGTAACTCGCTTACTCAATTTCAAAGTTTACTTTGGAATGATCTAAAATGTTTGATTTCTACGCTATTGTTCCTCCTCCACATAAATTCAGTTTACCATGCATCCTCCTGTAGGATCCAGAACGGAAACTTTCCGCTGTATCATTTTAAATATATTTTTGCTGTATCTTCTACATCTGATGTAAATATTTTCAAAACACTATTTTATAATATATTTATACTTTTTGTGTGCTAAGAATACGTGCCACATGCTTGATATACCACGAATGCTGATCGAAAGATGTAAATTGAGGACTTTCTACAAAATGAACCGAAACGTATAATTCCACATCAATAAAGGTGCCAACTCCTTCCAACATACAGGCCAAAACTTGGAAAGAATACAGCCGTCTAGCCAAATGATCAGAGAAATACCAGACAAAGAATTGATTCGTTTTGTCGGAGAAGAACCGAATAATCTCGTCATGTTAATACAACGTATTCGCACTAAGTGCAATGTATTATCAACGATGTCGTATTAGTTGTCAAGGAGTGCATGACGATAACGCTTTGATGGCGTACAAGGCGTGTTCCTAAGTATGCATACTACATCTTAAATCTCTTAAATCTTTTTTTAGCATCTAAAAGGACTGGGTTGAGTTCTGCGAAGACAAGTTCTTAAAGCACCCTTCGATTACTACTGGGGGAGGGGTCAAATGTGGCAATCGAGTGATACGTTTATCACCGTGGTACCATTTCGATGAAAGAAAATGGCTGCTGATATATTACCTTATATATTTCCACTTTCCTGTAGACTGTTCATGACAACGGCGTGTTAAGCCAAGACTCCAAATCGTGCGTATGAGATCATGATCGTGACAACTGCAAATAGGAGGTTTAACAGAAAAGTTCTTAATATTCTCTTCAATGTTTGTTTCTTTAAATCTGTCAATAAATTTAATGCAGGTAAGTATCCAAAAAAAAGGTCATATAAATGACCTGTAACCCGTACATACATCACGTCAGACAACCCTAGTTATATGGATATATGCCTGTTTCTTAGCATAGGTAGATGGCATGGACCCAAATGTTTGGAGAGCAAGAAATAATACTGATACTGAGAAAAAAAAAATGATGCTGTTAAATTCCGGCCCTCTTAAGGTACTCTCAGACTGATAAAAAGACCGACAAAGAAATTTTTCGCAGACGTAATTTTGTCATATCTTACAATTCTAATGTAGTCTCTTAGTTTTAACGATAGTGTCGAATCTATGGAAGATGGCCATCGTCAGGGAAGACAGTTGTGACTGTGGAGCTGGGAGTGGCTGCTGTGATGGTATACTCCGTAAACAGAGTAATATTTTCCTAATGTCAAGGACATTAATTCGTCTGCTGTCTGCAATATACCGAGGAACCATCTGAAACCCAGACAAGTTTGTATAACATGAACCATGCATGTTGATGACAGATGATTAAGAGACTCATATTTAAATCGCCACAAACAAAAGAATGACTAGAGATATTTAAAAGAGATCTGACACCGTTGATGAAACATGAATGTCCTTTTACGAAGCTGACCCAAGAGAAAATAAAACGTTTAATTTGGAGAAAACGAGCAATGATCGCAAATTGCTCAACGTAGACGGACTATCAAGAGAAATGTATACGCATTATTTTCCATGCTAAGGGCACGGTCGTTTAGGTATTAAGACCTTATTCTACTATTGTCAATGGACATTTTTTTCTGCCTCAAAAGTACTGCAGACAATGTTTAGAAAACCAAACCACCCATATGCGCACCGGCACCAGCTGCTCAATGAACGCGCAAGCGCGCCTAAATACGCAATTTTGGCAGCCATCCTGACGGAACATGGTAACCAAAGTTTATATCATCTTCCATACATGTCTGATTTAGCTCCAAGTGATATCTGGATGAATCCAGTTATTAAGGATTCGCTGAGGCGGGTAGAGGTGTATTTTTTTGATGTATTAAAACATCGGAAAAACTGGCTAATCAGACCAAGAAAGTATGTAAAAATTCATGGGGGGGGTGATGTGGAGGGGACTTTATGTGGATGCACTGACGTACCGTTCAATAACAATTAAATCTCTCCGCAGCCCATCGAACGTTTTATAGTTCCATACGTACGAATATGGATGCAGCCTTATATGGAAAAGAACTTGCAATTTTTTTCAATCGCTCCTGTTGGCGATTTCAGGCGTATCCGCACACAGATAGGATGCGTGAAATCCTCAAAACACACCCTCTCTAAATTATATTTCGGACTATTAACTGCGTGTCTTGCAGATGGCAGCATAGAAGGGCTACAATAAATTACACCTGAACATGTCCACCTTCTGCATATGCATCCGTACATATGGAATCTTAGCCTGAAAGTTTGTCGTATATGTATGTGTATGAAGTTGATGAATTTAATAATTTGTTTTTGCAATTTTCTTTATACAAGAGATGGTTTTGAAACAAATCTTTAACCGTAATATGCTATTATACGGCTGTCTTTACTTGTTTAGACTGATACCGTAAGAATAATGTTTGAGTTAGTATGCAGTGACAATATTTGAATAAGCAGAACAACGAGGCTAACATAATAAAACGAATATAATGAAATATGATTTACACCCGTCACGTGAGACTTTGTTTTAAAATTTATTCTACAGTGATCGATTGATAATGAAAAACAGTATAAATCTCTATCCATTTTGTACCGCAGAAAGACAGTCTAAACAGATCATCTAGTTAATAAAATAAAATCACGAAACACCAACTTGCTAATCTCATTATTATTAATAGCTTTGGTATTATTTCCGCTTTACAATAAAAAGGGATTTGTGAGGACGGTGTATAGACTTTTCACTCTGATCATTTAAGGGGAATCTCATTTTTGACAAAACAGTATTGTTCATTTCTTTTTTTTTTCTTGCAAATAGCAGATATTCTGCCTACAACATATAACTGTAAACACAAGGAAAACATTTTGTCAAAACAAAATATTGTTTACACTTAATGAGCTTCGATATATTTTGAACTTCTTTCTATGATAAATAATTTGATAATTTCTTTTTCTGGCTGGCTGGCTCTTTTTCGAAGTTTATGCCCTTGAAAATTCATCTCCTAGGTATAAAGGAAGTTTCGAAGTAGGATTCTATGCATCAATTGTGTAATTCTAAAACAGCACTGTTATCAAACATTCTCAGTACAGCAAATGTCACCCCCCCAAAAAAAAAAACATTTACGCACATTTACACGTTACGTATGATTCTATGCATCAATTATGTAATTGAAACAGTACTGTTATCAAACGTTCTCATTAGAGTAAATGCCAACCAAAAATTAAAAACATATTTTCAAACATAATTATTGTGCAAAATCATGCAATTAACAAAATTCTTAGGTTTGACATCTTCGATGCATCTTCTCTGCACCAGTTATGTATGCAGTTTGCAGCGTAATTGATTTAGTCGTAACCATGGCAACTAATGTCAATGCTTTATGATCTAAAGAAAAGCCACACTTTCCAAAGACGTGACAAAACCCATAGTTCTCATATCCAATAAAGGTTCTACCAATATATTTAGCTTCAAACCCGAGTAATTTAGGACAGTATACATTATATTATCAGAATAGAATGGCTTTCATCCAGGATAAAAAAAAAATTACTTGAAACACTCTGTAATGGTTGTTGAAGTCTTTATAGGTAAAGTGCAAATTATGAAACTGTTAAATCCCAAAAATAAATAAATATATAGCTGGGTGTTTGTGTGTACTGCAATGTGTAAGAGAGCATATATATATATATATATATATGTATAGATATATATATATATATATATATATATATATATATATATATATATATATATATATATATATATATATATATATATATATACGCATGCGCACACACACGGAGCCAATAAACTGAAAATAGGTCAGATATTAGCAGTTGTCACATGCTGATTCTATCAAATTAATCATTTCCCTACATTTGTTCGAGCCCTTTTCCCATCCTCAGGGATTATTAACTCCTTTGTAGTCAAGCTATTCGCGGCCGATGCCTTTGATTATAATACTGTCGAAGACCACATGTTCAGTAATCAAAACCATACGTGTACCATTATGAAAGATAACTTGTACCATTATCAAAACTCATGCATACAATCAACAAAAACCACATGTTGGTGATAGTCTCATACCCGTCAAGACGCTTCATCCTATTTTCTTTTTCGTTCTTTCTTTTCTAATTTTGACTTAAAATATATGAACAACAGTAACAATAACAGCGACTACTTTGCTTCCGCATCCATCCATACAGTCATCTCGCAAATTTCCATTTTACGTCGCAAAAAAATGAGAGAGATATGAACCGAAGAGAACTGTTATGGAAATAAAAAACAACTAATTCATTTTTGAAAGGCTGTTGATGACTGCTTTCTATACTTACTGAAGATAGGCAAATACTTCATAATAATCTTCAATTATATGTTTTGTGGTAAATAAATGCGCAATGGATCTGCAAAAAGGCGTCCTAGCACAACCCGTAAAATGGATACATTTTTGTATTAAAACTCATTATTTTTGTCCTAAATTTTCGAGATGTTACAATGTTTCATACACATGACATTACATTGTTTACGGACTTTTGTATAAAATAAGCTTTAACAATTTTTCAGTCAAATCGCTACGACGTTTGCAGTGCTTTATTTTATAATCATGTCTAGCACAAGCGCATTATTCCACAGATATGTAGCATGGTGTCCCACTCAGTCACATTATGCGGACACCAAGTCGACCAGTACCAACACTAACCTCTTAATACTAAGCTCATAGTCAGGAAGCTGTTAGTGTAATTTTTATAATTATTTGGTATGACTCAGCAGGGGTTCGAACATGCGACCTACCGAGTCAGAAGCGGCCGTCCTAACCATTAGGCCAACGGTGCGGTTGACAGCTTATTGATAGTTACAGTTTGTATGGCTCTGTGACACTAAAAGTATGATAGTAAAGCGTCCATAGAAGGTTAGAAGTTCTAAGCCAACTCTTGACTGCCACTGACAAATCGGATAGACTGTCACACTGGCATATGGCATATGGTTTCATGACCTGGTTTTAAAACAAATTTATATAACGCAGATCCATATTGAAGTGACGTTAGGTATTTAAATAGCACTCATACCGAAGTGACGTTAGGTACTCTAAACAGATTCTGGTGTTAAGAAATTGAGGGGAAAATGACCACATTTGCCTCTGCTTACCTCGTAAATATGAATCAACTCCTATGACATTCTAAATAAAAATACCAGGATTCGCTGGTTACAGGTTTAAAGTGGCAATCCAATATATAATAGACCAGTCTCCAGGCCTCAGGTCACAATTAATAGCTCTGGTTCAGGTGTTGGTGTTTATAATTTTTAACGTAGCTTTTAACAATTTTTTCAGTGATATCGTTACGATGTCTGCAGTGTGGGAGTTTATAGTGATGTCTAGCACTGGGGCATCATGCCGCTGACATGCAGAATGATGTCCCACCCAGTCACATTGTCCTGACACCAGGCTAACCAGTGCTAACATTAACTTCTTAATGCAGAGCGTCAAGCGAGGCAGCTGTTAGTACCATTTTTGTAAGTCTTTGGTATGACTCGACCGGGGATCGAACCCACGACCTCCCGCATCCGAGGCGGACGCTCTAACCACTAGGCCACCGGAGCGGTTCTGGTTCAGTACCTACGAATGTAGTCCCAGTCTATTTTGGATCAAATTTTTGTATTCGTGTCTCAGTTTGGTGGTGATGCAAGAGTTAGATTTACCCATTCTTGACAAGGATTTAAAAGCAATTGTTTATTCTTTAGAATATGAACTTATGGTGTGGTTGTCTGTGTGCATTTCGGCGACAGTGTATAGTGAGCAATAAGGCCTTGGTGATAATCCGGAAGTGAAATCTGTGCTCCATTGCATGCTGTTTTGTTTACAATTCAGCCTCTGAAAAAAAATGCAGGTCAACCCCTAACAAGAACTTCACCAAAAAGTTATCTTTGAAGGTATTTTAGATTAACATATGATTTGTACTGATTGTCACATAGTGGAAAATTCAGTACTGACAAACAAATGTACAGAATATATAGCAAAATTAATTGTGTTATATGGTCATAACTGTACAAGTATATGTCTTCCAATCAGTTTATCAGTGATGTCATTCGCACAAGAGTTGCATCATTCCACACAACAGCGAGTTTGGAAATTCTCTATATGAACTATAGTGATAGGTTAGTAGTAGCATTCTTTTCATGCTATGAAAAAAAAAACTTGCGATTTTGATATGCCCTCTAAAAAGTCGTTATTATTACGTAACAATAATTTCTAATAGGTCACGATGACTAGATAACCTGACGTCAGCGATAGCAACGTCAGTGACCATTTATGGCAAGCGGAACTAAATGATTTTATCGGTTATTAGAAAGTTGCACGAGTAAAATTCGCTGAACGTTGAAACATCATCGAATGTATTTTTCAACAAATATTGTATTGAACCAAATATTGTTTGACTTATCGGTATATTATATCAAACCATGCGAACTGATAAAAATATTTACTAAAAATTTAATGTTATCTAGACCTGACAGAATAATTTTTTTTATGTCATTAAGACGATACGACAAATAACCTATAGGATATGGTTTTCTCAAGTAAACATGTCAACATAAACACAGTGTGATATTTCATTGATAAACTTTTCCTTGCACTGCCTTGTATTGGCAATTTAATTTGGAACAACATCATCAATAATAATAATAATAATAATAATAATAATAATAATAATAATAATAATAATAATAATAATAATAAGAAGAAGAAGAAGAAGAAGAAGAAGAAGAAGAAGAAGATGATGATGATGATGATGATGATGATGATGATGATGATGATGATGATGATGATGATGAAAATCTGAGAAACAGACATTTTTGCAATGAGGTCAGGGTTGAATGTGACCAAAATGTCGCCCATCAAAAGCATTGTACTTCATAATACAAGCTGCTGTATTATGTAAATTCTTAAAGTCCCAACTTATCATAGAAAATAATCGTCTTATCTTAACAAGGTTTTGTTTTGCGGGGGTGGGGGTGTTCGTGTTTTCCCCCACAATAGGAAAGGAAACGAACTACGGGAATCAGATAGCTACAAAAAAGCAAATGAGTTTAACTACGGAATTATATCTGCCTTTGCAAAAAATAAAATAATAATAATAAAACAAATGGAACCACAGTAAAAACGTGTAGCACTCGAGACCGACGATCGAAATTCCCTGAGTAGCATATCCACGTCAAAAGCTAGTGAAATATTGGGAACGATAAACGTGTTTAATTCCGTGTTTTTAACTCCAGTACACGTAAACAGATGTGACCGTTGTGCAGTAGCATCGACCTTTTACGTCACATAATAGCTACGGTATCAAGTTTTAAAATAGGGAAGCGATAAAATAAGGATATATCTCATTATCCCACTCATTCTGTTAGCACGTATTGTATCATAAAGTTTGTGCAAAGCCATAATCGATACTCACACTGTATGAAGAGGAACACACGCGAGACGCACTCGACTTCGTGGAACAATGAACCATTTGCAAGAAATGTAAAATTGTCTAAACATGTTAGAAAGCTCATTGACCATCAAACACATGCTAGATGCAATAGGTACTTGTATTACTAGTTGGAAGTTTTTCATTCTTTCCGTAATACTAAAGCACTTTATGATGCGATTGCTCGGCACGAATTTGCATGGTATTCATGAAAGGTGATGTGATAGTTTCCTTTCCTGCACTTGTTGCTAAATACAGTATGTACCCAGGTCATCGCGATCCAAGGTAACGAATCTGCAACTTTCCATAATAGATGTTGTCGACCACACCTCTTTGTCGTACAACTGTACTCGACTTCAAATGTTACTAGACTCCATTTCTAACTCGAACACTTTCTGACCAATCAGTAGACTGCATTTATCAAATTTGATGAAAATTTTAAAGTCTGGAGTAACATTGTGCTACTCGAAATGATGAACGGCATTTCAAAACAGAGGAGCCTGATACAAGTCTTTCTGTGATATTATTTCAATTGTATTAAGTCAGCCTTTTTCTGACGTCATCTCATTTTTTTTTTTTTTGCTTTCTCATTTCATTACAAAGTTAATTGATGCTGTATTTAATCTTCTTATATTTATTAAAATGGTGTTCACCCAAATGATTAAATGCGAAATAAGGAAGACACTCGTTATCAGTTTACTAGTTTACTTTGCCATATAGAAAATCCAGATCGAGCTAAGAAACTATCTTGAAATTTATTATACACTTTCCTTTAACAATAAAATTCACTTCGTATCTTTTATCAAAGTTGAAATCCTACAACTCTACTACTTATAATGGATATAACTACTACCAAATAATAATAATAATAATAATAATAATAATAATAATAATAATAATAATAATGAAAACAACAGCAACCGTTCAACTTAAAATTCAGAATTTCAGGACTTCACTTCACCTGCATTTTTTAAAAATTTTTTAACTTTATAATTGTGATTATTTTAATTGTGATTTGCAAACTAAAATTTTTAATGATTATTGCTGAATATAATTTGGGATTTTATGATTGTGGTCAACATATACGCAGTTTAAAAGTATTCTAAAAACATGTTCCACAGCACCTAAAGCAACAAACTAATATTATTTGCATTATACGACATCTAAAACACTTATATGTATGCATGTATGTACTTCTAATTTAATTTACATATGTGGAATATTGAATTTCCAGTTCAAAGTGATACCAACCCAGTTACCGGTTCGAATTTATATTTACGCAGGGATATTAATTCAGGTACATATCTGATATACTAAGCCACCGGTTGTCCCTTTACATCGCAAACTGGTTTACAGCATTCAGGCAACTTGAGTTAAGTGCCTTGCCCAAGGACACACCACAGTAACAAACATGGGCCGATTGAATGGTAGGATTCGAACCCACATCATGTCGGTCTTAAGTCAGGCATTCTAACCATTGCGCCAACACGCATCCTCAATATAAAAGAGAATTGTAGCCAAATTTTACCGTAACATTGAGATTGATTTAATTTATAGTTATACTAAAAGCTACACTGCCATCATTTGCTTTCCTCGAGTTTCCCTTCCACTTGCTTTACTTTATCAAATGCCGATAATTTCCTCATCGAAATACACCAATGTAAAACCATATTTAACACATAGTTCACGAGAGTGCAGAATCAGTCTTATTTTTTATACCACCATCAATCCAAAAATGTATTTCCTTTGTCAAAACTTTTAATATCGTTATGTGCCAGTAGAGGGATTTTCAACGGACCGTGCCACCAACAGTCAAGGCTCTTTGAATAAACGTTCGAAACAATTTTCAAAACGTGCATTCGCCTGAGGGTTCCAACGATACTAAATTTAACTGAGCAAGTTTTTATATCCATCAACGAAAATCTATTGCCAGTGCGGTTTCCTATGCTTCAGTTTACCTTACCCGATACGTTACAGCCTTCTGTAATGGCTTACCGTTAAGAAATCTAATTACACAAAAATATTAGCACCAATGTCAAGATGGGTGACAAATAGAAGAGCTTATAAGGCTTTGGGTGACCTGGACTGGTTAATAATGAGAAGCACAAGGTTCTAGGTTACCAAGACTGGTTAATAACGAGAAGCATAAATTAGGTAAAATCTTTTCAAACCCACCACAGTACATGACAGAATGAATGCACATGACTTTAATTCAAACGCAATGAATTTTCAAAGCTGATCAATACCACCCGCATATGTCCTGCAAATAGGCTAGATGAGCCATTCTGCATATCATATCGCGCTAGGATGTATCACATGATGTTTCTGCAAAGATGATCTTGGGATTCTTAAATGAGTGCAGTTTATATTGAGAACCCGACTATGAATTGTAAGGAATTTTTATATTGTTTGCCTTGATCATTCGTCTGTGTTCCTTTCTGGGGAAACATAAACTTAACTGGAACTATATAGCCAGGACTGTGCTGATGTGCCGTTATACAGACATATTGAAATGCGATGAATAAAATGCAAATCGGATGAATGCATTATCGTATATTTTTACTAGTTTGGTAAAGGGACATTCAGATTAATAAAGCGGCCGATTCCGCAGATTTAGAATGATTAATAGCTCCATTAAAATGCACAATTTTTCCAGCAATGCCGCGGCTCGTTAAATTTACTAAATACATACTGTTACATTACAAATGACTCTAGCTTGTAAGACAAATTACAAGCTGCCAAGTTTTCAATAGTATGATGTTAATATAAGTTTATTATATGAACTGAAACAGTATCGTGGGCTCTTTAATACCAGACAGTATGTACTGTTTCTCTTACCTTGTTATCAATTGGCCACAACAGGGTAAAAACGTTGACGATACTAATCCTTAACTGGCGTATCCCTGCTCGCCTCTGCGAGAATGACGAGAGGAATTCAATGCTTTGTTCTTAAGAAATATCCGGTTATCTGAATCTTTGGCCACGCTTTCTTGGTGATTTCCATATTGGCATGCTTGCAGACATTGCATGTATACATATAGACACTCATTCAAAACTGAACTGGTCACCTAACGCGCATCATTATCATGCATTGATCAGATTCCATTGGTGATGTTGGCACCTTCGCGGCGAATATTAATTAATGCAAGGCTCCCATGTAACCTGTACCGTCTACAATACAGGATATTTTTGGAATTGCTGAATAACAGAAGTGCGGAAAAGCTATTTCACACCCGGTGTTGTTAAAGGAACAACTCCCATTACTTTCTGAGCTCTACAAACGTTAATAGAAACACATTCCCTTTCAGAACGAAAAAGCAAAACGAATCTGAATATCGTTCAGGGTAGTTTTCAATGCATCGGCACAATACAGCACAATGACGTTACGTTGCTCCACGTCGCTGCATACATTTTTGTTGCTACATTAAGCAGAGCATTTCAGAATAAGCACTGTTTTACGTAAATATCCTGGGTAAAAAAAGCTATCCAATACAACGTGATCTCACTCAGTAAAAACAATGTTCAACATGCCGCTATGTCACTCATAAAGCGTTCTATGTGCCATTTTTACGGCAGAGGTAAAGTGTTAGAATTGTTTTTGAAGCAAGTGTGAAACGAGGTAAATACTACCTACTTGCTTCTGCCACTTTTTGCATACGTTGCTCTAGAAAACACCTGCTCTTGGAAACGACGTAAGTATATTAACATCGAACACATTCAGTTACAAATACTGGCTCCAAGACTGATCCATAACAGTGGCAACGAATTCAAAGTACCATGAGTTCTTGTCTAAAGTCTGACGCGTCCAATAATAATAAATATCTCTTAAAAGAAAAAATGAATCTATGGTTTAAATATTGGAAAATGCGAATCACAATACAATCTCATCCGGTCCAAATCATGCCAAACGACAAATGCAATATGATTATGTAGAACATCGATCGATAAGATACTATCATACCACATAACCCCAAAGTAACTGAAAATAATATTCCTGTGGAACAAAATCTTCCCAGTCAATTTAGCTCTATCTTCCACTCTTAATTTGCCCTAATAAGGAATACCCTGTTAGCCTCCAAGTAATTGATAGGTGGGCTATTAAGCATCTCTAATCAATAAGTAACTTTGAATATGTCTGATCTGCTGAGCGAATGCCAGCATCCAACAAGAACCTCGTGGCAGAGCATTTATTACATTGATCGATACACTGACTGGGGGTGATTGATCGAGAGTAGCCTAAATAACAGAATATTTTTGCAGTGCAAATCAGATTTATAACAATGATGGTTATTTAATTGCCCTGTATAGGTAGAAATGGCTCATGTATGAGTTACAAAGCAGCCGGTTGTTTCGACACATTTGCATGTTAATAAGGAAAACAAAATCGAGAGAGAGAGAGAGAGAGAGAGAGAGAGAGAGAGAGAGAGAGAGAGAGAGAGAGAGAGAGAGAGAGAGAGAGAGAGAGAGAGAGAGAGAGAGAGAGATGATGATGATGATGATGATGATGATGATGATGATGATGATGATGATGAAGCAGTGCATACACACGAGCATGGAAAGCTCTATATCCGTAAATTTTGGGAGAGAGAGAGACTAGGTCGGAAAAATGACAGACACGTGAAAAAGAACGACAGATTCGTAAATCGATGCACAGAAGACACTTTCAACCAAAGAGTAAAAAATGCAAAGTATTAACTTAGATGATATAGGTTATTAATATCTTCACATTTGGTAATGGCGTGTAAATAACTGAAGAGAGACATACAAAGTACCAAACACGAGACTGCAACAGCTACACAAAAATTGGAAATGAAAACTGAGAGTATCAACCTTTTCGGTAATCGTGAACGTTTATTTCTTAGCTAGAATAAGTCTGAGACATTTACAGACACTTAAAAATGGACACTATAAAAAGAAAAAGAAACAAAAACAGGAATATATATATATATATATATATATATATATATATATATATATATATATATATATATATATATATATATATATATGTGCCAAAATAAAAAGGAGACCGACAGACTAAATGAAGTAAATTCTTTCGTATAGTGAAGAAGTACTTCCTTTTTACTACCAAAACAGAATCTATTGTTCGCAGTTGGACTTGTTATGATTGTCCAGTTGCCTCATGTTTTCATAACTGTGGCCATTTCCAGAAGTGAATGGCCTTCAATAAGCTTACACAATGCGATATTAAAGCAGGAAGAAGCATAGTTTCAATGACGATATCTGCAATTTTATCGATCTTTTCTGCGATATATCATGTGAGTGTACTAATCATTAATGTAAACCAAAAAGGCTATCTTCCGAAAGCATCGTTGTATTTGTCACGAACGAAGATGCAAGCTGACTTGATTTTGACGTCATAAAAATAGGGTAATACAAATAGAAAAGAAGACAACACTCATGCAAAAAGCTTCCTCGATACTTCTACAAATAATATCATCTTGCTTGCAGCTGAAAGGTTTAAGTAGTCTAAAATCTGTGTGTCCATCTGACTTCACAGGATAGTTTAAATATGTATTGACGATTACTTGATACACAATCGTTTATTCGGTTTGTTTCCGCAGCTAATACAGCGTGGATACCAATACATAAACATGTAATCTTATATATACCAATGTATTCTAAACACGTTAACGAACCGTTCCCTAGAAGGAATACAAGACCATTGGGATTGGATAAATGGTCTATATTGGATATCGTGCAAGTCTACATTGTCAGTCTTAAATCACGATACACTTTTATCAAGACCCTGTTAGTACAAACCCAACAAGGAACTGCTAGAACTAATAAAAAAATAAAAATAAAAATAAAAAAAGATGTGAAAGATGACATGTTCTGTTACGGATTTCCGAAGTATATAAAAAAGATACTTAAACAATCAACAAAATTGCAAATCAATGGCCACTGCTAAGACACAAAAATTGCAAAAGTGAATTGCCCGCTGTGACAATCTTAAATAACTGATGATCTAAGCCCAATTTAAGTATGATCAAATTCGGTTCCGAAATATGGATTCTAAAGGGTTGTAATTGCAGATAATCTGATGCAGAACAAACGAGTTAGCGCGACCACGTGGATCAAACACATGATTGAGCTCATCTGTGATTTTAATAATATAAGTATTTATTCCAAGTTCAATAAAAAAATCGCATGAGAAATATGACATCCAGATGTAATTATCTCATTAACATGAATGAATCTCAATCATTATTGAAACTATTCTGATTTTGATAATATGCACGCATATTCCACGAATAATCAGTTGTTGCTTTGTTTTTTAATAAAAAAGGGACCCAATGAGGTAGCAAGCAGCTGTTGACGGACAGACGAGGGACGATGAACATTCTTGGATATAATGCCGTAACATCAACTCACTTGACCTTATGGTTATGCTAAAAGGCACAAAAAATTAAAAGGACTGGAAGAGAAACTGTTCTACTAGATGCTGTAACTAACTTGTGATACATTGCATCAATCTACGAAACGAAAGGGAAATAACTCTAACACAAATTAAGTGAGGCAAAAGGTTGGTCAATATAAGCATCTTCAGAATATGCTTAATTTTTACGACTATCCATCAAAAATGGGAGATTAGTACTGCACTACATGAGGCATCCAACAGCCGTAGCGCAATCACAAATAAGGCGGTAAAGCAATGTTTCGCTATGATTATATGCATAAAATGATAATAATTACAACAACAAAAATACAGAAATAACACAGCAAACTGCCGGAATAGTTGTGCAAACGAGATTTTGTTTTACCCTGTTATACTAGAAACCACAAATGGTAACAACTCTAATACAATCGCGAAAATAAAATCATTTGTTGACGTAAGTATAGCGATAAATACGATCTTTACAAAGTTTATTGCAAACCTGACAGATTAATTGTTAACTGGATTGTGTCAAACATTGTTATGCAAGGGCAACAACTCTAACTCGACTTGCAGAAACAAATTGATTAGTAGATATGAAAATCTCCAAGTCACGGCGGTTGCATTTACCAAGTTGGATGTCAATCAATCAAACACTATGGAACTAGTTGCACCAACGATTACTAGTCATAAGACCAGTCGTTCCAATGTACGGACCGTCGCTACAAGTGTACGGACCGACACGACAAATGTACCGACCAAATCGAAATACCACAAAAATAAAGGAAATATAACAAGATTAATTTTGTAGTGTTATTAGCTCAGACGACATAGTCAAGCAAACGTCTATAAGCGTTCCTTTTAATCGTTTCTCCTTTAGCAATCCTACAATTATTCAGAGAACAAATAATTTGTCTCCATCAGCTGTGATAATTTACAGAACTGCAAACGTATTCACCAGGCCGACCAGTCCTAACTCTAACCTCTTAATGTTGAGCGGCAAGCGGGCAGCTGTTAGTACCATTTTTGTATGTCCTTGATATGACTTGACTAGGGATTGAACCTACGACCTCCCGCATCCGAGGCGGACGCTCTAACCACTAGGTTACCGGAGCGTTTATTTATAATGTAAGTTTTTATTTTTACACGTGATATACTCTGTGCAACAAACTTATATAACTCAAAATAATATAAAACAAGTTTTCGTCTTTTAGTTGTAGCGAACTTGGCCTTTGACCTTACAATCGATAAGTTTCTTCCTCTCACAGAAGTCAGCTGCCTGTAGATTATGGATAAATGAGTATTGCACGTAAACCGTTATTATTACTTAAGCCATAATGGTTTTGAACATTGCCGACCTTCACCACGAAATCTTTAGGTCTCTTCTTTTTCCAAAGTACAGGCTATTCACAATGCTCAGTAACTACTGCTGGTGGATAACTCTATAGTTTCCTTTGAAGAAGATAATTTGGTAGCAGACGGACGGACGACATCATAATACGCTCTGCCTTTTAGCATGTACATTAGCTTTTTACCAGTGATAACAAATGTTTGTTTTTACAGAAGAATAAAATGCATCAAAATTAAGAATTTGGTAGTGCTCAAAATACTGTTAAAACCCAACTAAAAGATAAGTTCATAAAAGAAATGAGCGTTCTTCTCTCCCAAACAAAAAAAAAATTCAAGATTAAGAAAATTTATGTTGGGATTTGGACCGAGACAAGGAAATCCCAGTCCCATAGCCACGCGGGGAATAAAAAAATGTAACCCTGCGACTGGGATTTCTCTGTCTTGGTACAAACATCGAAACATTAGTTTTCTCACCTAATGTTTATTAATTTATTTAAAATAACCATTCACTTTTGCAATTTAGTTAAAATTTAAAAACAGTATTATTCATCAGGCATTATTATTGCTTCTCACTCTAAAGTTAATCGGGTCTTGTAATATTTTATGAAAATTTGAAGAATTGTGTAAGTAGAATCGAGCTAAATATGCCGTTCTTAGAAACGGGATTTTTAAAAAAAAAAAAATTGTAAATATTATGAATAAGAAGTACTGCGCAAGGAGCGTCTCCAGCTATCTGATACCATTGTTCAAAATATAGTATTTCGCATTTATACTAATATGTTTATGGCGGCAATCGGGCGACCGGTCAATCCTAAGTAAACAAGTTCTATGGATGAGAAAATACACGTCTAAGCATACAACCATTTGTTATTATTACTGTATTATCACATTTAAGCGATAGATGTCATACGTAAATAACAAGAATACTAGTAGTATATTTTATACAGGTAACTTATAACTTTCAGCATTATAATTTGGAAAAAGTTATATGGTAGGTAAAGGGACGATATATTACAATACCGAGAAAGGACTACCATACAGTTTTAACTGGGTGTTAAGTGATGGATGAAATTTCGGATTCATGATATTCTTGGAAATCTATATTTTCTTTCATGGAAATATGGCAAGTGTTGCTATTGCTAATTCGTGGAATATCGTATGGCCTGATAAATGAACCGCTCTGATTGGTACGTGCTGGAATTTTTAAAATATTTACAATTTTCTTTTATTCAACTGGCGCTTGCTTACTGGTGTCTGAAATTTTTTTTGAAGGCAGATCTGCTACAACACATTTTAGTTGTTGCAGTATTGCAGCAGCTCTTGAGAGAGTTCGGATATTTCGGTTTCCTTTTTTTTTTTTTTTGTTGCAGTAAGTGATGTGGTTACCCCCTGTGCTATGAACAGGTACTTTCTGTCATAGTTTGTTCCACACGTCAACGCGAATTTTATCGTATCTGAAGCTCCGTAAATTGTCAGGTTAGCGTCACTAAATTTACCTAACAGCATTTCAAACAAAGTATTTAAAAATAGTTATGTAATTTTATATAGCATAATACCAAATAGTGTGTGTGTGTGTGAAAATGTTTATGCGGTGTGTTACGAATGTTGGGGTAGACCTTAGTTGCAATCCCCATCTTACCATACATTTTCCAAAGGGACTTTTGTCTGTGTGCAGTTCTGACCGGTCTGTTTTAGATCTAAGGCCAAAACGTCTAAAATCCGGACACAAAATGAAATTCCGACGAGTCCTTTGGAGTTTAAAAAATCGGGTCTCAAAAAAAAACCAAGTTTTTCTCTATATCTTGTAATGCGAGTAAAACGTCTAGATTGTTTCATACTTGTAGAAATACGTCTATCTGTTTTTCAGGAATATCACCCACTTTGTTATACCTTGAAATGATATTGATGATACAGAGCTCAAAAGTAGAGTACAACCTCCCAACACACTTACGTAGCACCAGATGTAAATTAGTCAATAAACCATCTGGCCGTAGCTTTTGCAGTTTTACTTGGCGGACACTGGCGCTATCTATATCCATATATCTATTGGATGAAAATGTATTTGAACGCTTTAAGAGGCAGCTAAGTAAAATACTCATCGGTACTGATACATTAATGTCAAAATATAATTTAATATGTAACGGATAGACAGATTATATATCAACGAATTAAAATCCCAGGTAGTCTAGTGGAAGAGAGTTCGCTTCGGATGAGGGAGGTCGCGGGTTCGAACCCCAGCCGAGTTATATTAAAGACTTTTAAAACTGGTACTAAGAACTGCATCGCTTGGCTCTCAGCATTAACATGTTATTTTTGTGGCTGGTCAGCCTCGTGTCAGGATAATGTGACTGGGTAGGACATCATGCTGCATGTCTGCAGCATGATGCCCCAGTGCTAAACATCATTTTAATCTGTCACACTGAAGAAATCATAGCGATTTGACTGAAAAATTGTAGAAATTACATTACAAATCTAAATCACACAGACAGACAGACAGACAGACAGACGGACAGACAGACAGACAGACAGACAGACAGACAGACAGACAGACAGACAGACACACACACCTACCTCCCGTGTCCTACATCGTTGAGTTCGTTCGATCGATCTGATTCTGGTTTATCTAGTAAAACTTATTTACGGCTAGAAACGTTAACGCAATGGTTTGCTTGATTAATCAAACGACCATCTGGATATTACCCATTTAACGATTATTCAGATCCTTTAAGGAATTGTTGGCGTATTTTTATCTAATTCTGTCATCGACAAATTGAAAGTAATATAGTTACCTTTCACTACAGTGAGTACCGTTATGCGCTTACTATTCTCTACTCAATTAGGAACTGCATAGTGTACTGTTTTATTAAAAAGGAAAATATTTTTAAAAACGTTCTACTTTGCACAAACTGAGGTCATGTTTGTGTGATTTGAATTTTTTACGTAGCTTTAACACTATTTCAGTTATATCGTGAGGATGTCTGCAGTGTGCCAGTTCACAGTGATGTAAAGCACTGGGGCATCATGCCGCTAGCAAGGCCGCTGTCACGTAGCTTGATGTCCCACTCAATCACATTATCCTGACATCAGGCTGACGAGTCCTAGCACTAACCACTTAATGCTGAGTGCCAAGCGAGACAGACGCTAATACCATTTGCAATAATTTGGTATGACTCGATCGGGGTTCAAACCCGAGATCTCAAGCATCCAAGGTGGACGCTCTAACCACTAGGGCAGCGGAGATATCACAAATGAGGGTTGAAAGTAAATGTTGATGCTTGCGTGCACGTGCACAAGCAGCCTTCACGTGGACCTGGGTAGCGCAAAATAAGACACGACTAACATTTACATGTAATCTAGAGCATTCCCCGATGGTTTATGTTTTGGTAACAGGAATAAGTTGATTTCGATGGAAGTAGAACGGCCGGTGTTGATAATATACGCATTATGTACATTTCTTTAACCGGCATTACAAACAGAGATATATTCTTCTCATTATTGTCCAGACCGCACGTGTTGCAAATTAGACACATTTAGCCGTCTTTGAGCGACCTGTTCTAAAATCTCACCCAACAAACAAGGGCACAATAGTTGTTTTTATTGTTGTTGTTGCTGTCGTTGTTTTAGGTGGCGCTCTACAGTTTCGTATTAGCATAGGGTTAAAATTTTAAAGAAAAAGAGTTTCCCCGGGTTGCCTCACTAGTTATACTGGTTATTTAAAAGAGACTTTGTATATTTTAGGTGTTGTTCAAAGAACCTTTAATTCCCTTTATTTTGATGTATGATTGATGGGTGTAATATGGGTTAGAGAATATACAGCTTGGCCTTACTCCAGATGTGCATCTTTCAAGAACGTGCTAGCTCTACTTGCTCATTTTCACTTCTCGAACTTCAGAGGTAAATTGTAAAAAAAAGAGCCGATAACTTTTTTTACATTTTATGTATTTGGTAATTCAGTCATTGCACTTTTAGAAGCTGGTGTTATCTAGTTTGGCAAAATTCATTTTCCATATTTTAATAGCTGCCAAGAATAGTGTACTTTAGACAAATTTAGGTTGATTTTTGGAGCACAAGGGAGCAGTCATTTTAGTTAGCAATGTCCCAAGATCATTTAAAATTTCTAAAAGTACAATATCCAAAGAAATTTCATCCACATTATATTAAAGTAGTATATAGGCATGCCAACATTCTCTGCACTGTGCATGTTTAAAATGCAAACAACTTCACCTTACATACATCACTCTCTCAAAAGTACATAATAACTGGTGAGCGCCACCATAAAGAGAATATAGGTATTATTATTGTATGATTTAATTTTGATTGTACGACTGAAATATTTAAGTCGCAAGCATCAAAACAGTCCTTTGTAATAATTGTCATGTATTTCCCCCCTCAGAACAGCATTTATTAGAGTCAGAGTCTTAAACCGGTACAGCCCCCCCTCCTTATGATAAAAAGTGAACTATTTTAAAAATGCGCATTGCATTTTGTCAACATAGCAACCAGTGTTATGCTGATAGACAGGAACATGAAACTAGCCATATTTATTCCTGAGATGTCAACAATAAATTTTACAGTTATAAAAGGGATATAACAGGTGAGGTTCATAAAGGTCAAAGGTCAAAGGGTAAATATTAACTAATTCTTTGATATGGAAGAAAGCAAATTTGCTTTGTTATCATTTATTTTTTTAATTTCATTGCAAATAAATGAAATAAAACATTTTCACTTTGGATTTCTTTTACTTAATGCAACATTTTTCAATTTAAGTTGACTTTATTCCTATATTCTAAGACTTCTAATTACCCCATAATGAAGGTCACTACTCACCCAAACATGCCTCATATCAAATTATGTATGCTAGAGCAAAAATAAGCATAATTAGCTTATTTTCATGAATAAAATCATTGTTAATGTACCATTTTACTCAGAACATCATACATAATAATATGAAAATAAGAAAAATAATTTCATAAATGTTTATATTTGTTTATAAAGAGAATATAGGTATTATTATTGTATGATTTAATTTTGATTGTACGACTGAAATATTTAAGTCGCAAGCATCAAAACAGTCCTTTGTAATAATTGTCATGTATTTCCCCCCTCAGAACAGCATTTATTAGAGTCAGAGTCTTAAACCGGTACAGCCCCCCCTCCTTATGATAAAAAGTGAACTATTTTAAAAATGCGCATTGCATTTTGTCAACATAGCAACCAGTGTTATGCTGATAGACAGGAACATGAAACTAGCCATATTTATTCCTGAGATGTCAACAATAAATTTTACATTTTTAAAAGGGATATAACAGGTGAGGTTCATAAAGGTCAAAGGGTAAATATTAACTAATTCTTTGATATGGAAGAAAGCAAATTTGCTTTGTTATCATTTATTTTTTTAATTTCATTGCAAATAAATGAAATAAAACATTTTCACTTTGGATTTCTTTTACTTAATGCAACATTTTTCAATTTAAGTTGACTTTATTCCTATATTCTAAGACTTCTAATTACCCCATAATGAAGGTCACTACTCACCCAAACATGCCTCATATCAAATTATGTATGCTAGAGCAAAAATAAGCATAATTAGCTTATTTACATGAATAAAATCATTGTTAATGTACCATTTTACTCAGAACATCATACATAATAATATGAAAATAAGAAAAATAATTTCATAAATGTTTATATTTGTTTTTAAATAAAGAGAATATAGGTATTATTATTGTATGATTTAATTTTGATTGTACGACTGAAATATTTAAGTCGCAAGCATCAAAACAGTCCTTTGTAATAATTGTCATGTATTTCCCCCCTCAGAACAGCATTTATTAGAGTCAGAGTCTTAAACCGGTACAGCCTCCCTCCTTATGATAAAAAGTGAACTATTTTAAAAATGCGCATTGCATTTTGTCAACATAGCAACCAGTGTTATGCTGATAGACAGGAACATGAAACTAGCCATATTTATTCCTGAGATGTCAACAATAAATTTTACAGTTATAAAAGGGATATAACAGGTGAGGTTCATAAAGGTCAAAGGTCAAAGGGTAAATATTAACTAATTCTTTGATATGGAAGAAAGCAAATTTGCTTTGTTATCATTTATTTTTTTAATTTCATTGCAAATAAATGAAATAAAACATTTTCACTTTGGATTTCTTTTACTTAATGCAACATTTTTCAATTTAAGTTGACTTTATTCCTATATTCTAAGACTTCTAATTACCCCATAATGAAGGTCACTACTCACCCAAACATGCCTCATATCAAATTATGTATGCTAGAGCAAAAATAAGCATAATTAGCTTATTTTCATGAATAAAATCATTGTTAATGTACCATTTTACTCAGAACATCATACATAATAATATGAAAATAAGAAAAATAATTTCATAAATGTTTATATTTGTTTTTAAGGTGGCGCTCTACAGTTTCGTATTAGCATAGGGTTAAAATTTTAAAGAAAAAGAGTTTCCCCGGGTTGCCTCACTAGTTATACTGGTTATTTAAAAGAGACTTTGTATATCTTAGGTGTTGTTCAAAGAACCTTTAATTCCCTTTATTTTGATGTATGATTGATGGGTGTAATATGGGTTAGAGAATATACAGCTTGGCCTTACTCCAGATGTGCATCTTTCAAGAACGTGCTAGCTCTACTTGCTCATTTTCACTTCTCGAACTTCAGAGGTAAATTGTAAAAAAAAGAGCCGATAACTTTTTTACATTTTATGTATTTGGTAATTCAGTCATTGCACTTTTAGAAGCTGGTTTTATCTAGTTTGGCAAAATTCATTTTCCATATTTTAATAGCTGCCAAGAATAGTGTACTTTAGACAAATTTAGGTTGATTTTTGGAGCACAAGGGAGCAGTCATTTTAGTTAGCAGTGTCCCAAGATCATTTAAAATTTCCAAAAGTATAATATCCAAAGAAATTTCATCCACATTACATTAAAGTAGTATATAGGTATGCCAACATTCTCTGCACTGTGCATGTTTAAAATGCAAACAACTTCACCTTACATACATCACTCTCTCAAAAGTACATAATAACTGGTGAGCGCCACCTTAGAGATTAACCCCATTTTTTAGCACAAGATAGACTATAAATGGCGGCCATGTCGAGGAAGAATCCCGGAAAGAACCACCGACCTACGAGAAGCTACTGGCGAGCTTTCTCACGTACCCAGATTGTCCAAGCCAGACTTTAACCTACGCACACATATGTGAAACGGCAGTGAACCGTACGGCAAGCGCTTTAAACCGCTCGGTCACTCGGAAACCCATAGAACACAATAGCATATTCTCGCTTATTCCTAAGTGCGGTCGCCCTAAAAAATGGAGTGAATATTATAACAAAACCTCAGTGGATCAACGCTCGAAATGTTGTACTATCATTACTCTTTGTCTTTTCCCACTTCTGAGGTGATGTTCTTCTCGTCCTGAGAACAAGGTTGATGACAATTCTTGAACAAGGACTTGATGTTAGGGCGAGAAGAACCAAAAGAACGGCGCACTTGCGTCAATAACTTGATTCGCACAAGATCGTGTTTCGCACAAGGACGCCTTTTATGCTTTAACTTAGACTCGCCAGAGTCAATATGTCTCAATCAACATTTCCTAGAAACGAATAGAGCCTGAGATTCGAACCTACGCCGACAGAGGTGAGATGATACTGATCATGAACGATGAGCGCTTTAGACCACTTGGTCACTCTGGGCCTCCAGTTCCCAAAATGTAATAATGTCGTAAATCGTTGTCTTTCATCATGAAAATAAGAACCAAAACCAATGTTGATGTTATTCACGCATATTTCTTACGCCTTACATAGTGTAAGATATCTTTCGGTACAGGAAATATTAACCCATCAACCAGATTCAACAGGAAACCTATGTTTTGCAGTTTTAAAATTAGTTAATGTTTCCTATGTATTTTTGACAATAAGAAATTTATTTTTATCTAATTCAAAACTAGCTTTGAAGAAGCAAGATTCTTTAGTAGACTTATTTTGATGTTAGCTTTCCAAATGTTAATCTTCAAGTCATAGTTCTTCAAACTTTGCTTATTACTTAACTAACACAAGACTTTGATGTCTCCATTCATGCCTTGATGCCTCGTTCATGCCTAAACCCAACATGATCGAATAAAGTTTACTTTCAACATCAATTTGCAGACATCCACAAAAATGTTAACTTACGAGAAAATGCATAATGTTGTTGTTGTTGGGCTTAACGAATTTTTCAGCACAGGATAGGCTATTCATGGCAGCCAGTATTAATGGTGGAGGAAGAAACCGGGAAATCACCGGAAAGAACCACCTAAGGTAATACGTTTGTCTTTATAACGACTAACTAACCTAGTCCAATAATTTATCGTGCTTTAAAACGCTCATAATTAATGGGAACCGGCCAAGTTCACCGTTTACAGGGGTACTTTTCTGACATCAAGTGTATTTCTAAGGATAGAACTATAAGTTGTCAACCATATAGAACTCAAAAATCCCATATTTCACAACTATTTATTAAAATCGGTCTCACAAGCAATATGCAACAATAAATTATGTAAACATCTTAAAACACATTCAAGCCTTTATTAGCTTACAGATACTATAATTTTCAGACCATTGGAGAAATTTTCATTCTTTTGAAATGTAAGGCTCAAATATTAATATTCGTCCACAACATCAATGTTGGACTTACTGAGCTTAAATTTGTATTTGTCATATTTTTATTTGAGCCACACACAATAAATTTTGTTTTCCCTATACTGATTATAACTTTTCAGATATTGCAATATCTACCATATACATATTAGCAGTATCATGTATATAGTGAATGCCAGAATGATTAGACGCGAGAATTAGAGTGTCATGTACATATAAAAAGCATAACATATTTACACAACTTAACATTTAGCATATCTACAAAGTATGCTTGAAGGGTGGACCACAACCTCTACACATATTTACTAGCAAAAATAAAATTCTAGGTTGTTTCTAAAACAGGAGAACAAAAAAAGACATACATGTTCCCCTTGTCTTACACCTTTTCTCACTGGAGATAAAACCTCTGGGAATTCGTTACTCATATAGACACATGACTTACATCATTATAAATATTTACCATATACTAGAACACAATCCTCTGATGTATACCAAATACGATTTTATCCTGTAACCCAGTTCTACATACATTATGAACGGCACTATTCAACTCAACGGAAATGCCAATGAAATTTTTTTTTTGCTACGTCTAACAAATTCAACAAAGCTATACGAAAGAAAAGCATCGTCCATTGAGAAATTCAGTATGAATCCCATGATTAAATTATAAGTAAAGGAATAGAAGACTGATTACCAGTCTCTGTACACCGGCTGCTTGTCAATGATGTGTTAGGTGGTGGTGGTGTTTATGATTTTAACGTAGCTTTAACAATTTTTCAGTCATATCGCTACGTAGTCTGCAGTGTGGCAGTTTATAGTGATGTCTAGCACTGGGGCATCATGCCGCAGACATGTAGCATGATGTCCCACCCAGTCACATTATTCTGACACCAGGCCGACCAGTCCTAACACTAACCTCTTAAGGCAGAGAATCCAGCGAGACAGCTGTTATTACCATTTTTGTAAGTCTTTGGCATGACTCGACCGGTGATCGAACCCACGACTTCCCGCATCCGAGGCGGACGCTCTAACATAATTATGTGTTAGGCTTCACTTGTCAATAACAGTTTAAGATATTTTCCAATTAATAAAAACCGATCAAACAATGATAAGGTGCAAATCTCAAGAAATCCCAAATGAAACTGAAGGGCACCGGCAATCCGCTCCCTGTCTAAAGGCAGCATCGGTTAGTTGGTTGTTGGTTGTTGTGGGGTTTAACGCCATTTTTCAGCACAAGATAGGCTATACATAGCGGCCAGTATTAATGGTGGGGGAAGAAACCGGGAAATCACCGGAAAGAACCACCGACCCACGAGAAGCTACTGGCAAGCTTTCTCACCTATCCACATTTGCCGAATCCTAGACTCGAACCCACGCAGACAGAGGTGAGATGGCAGTGATCCGTAACGGACAGCGCTTAAGACCACTCGGCCACTCGTGGCCCCGAAAGCAGCATCGGCTTTTAAATCTGTTAAATGTGTATATATCAAAGGTCACCAAATGAAAATGTAAATTGTCTGCTCTAGGCATAATTAAGCATTATGTAAGAAGCTGGTTCTGGTTTTGAGCACAGAGATCTGATATTGTAATATTTTAAAAGCGGTACAGGTCTTGTGCAATATAGCTTTTGAAAAAACGATATGCAAAACCCCATATATGTTCAATATATGTTCTGAAAACAGACAACCTTGAATTTAATATTACTTAAATAATACTTCATTTCGGGGGCGTCCAACCATTCTTGGCTGGGGTCCAAAGCTGTTAAAGTGCTTATAGTCTTAGGTGCATGAGCAATTACAGTTCCTTATCACTAATTATTAATGCACGAGGCTCACACTGGTTTGACCCGCCGGCATACAATTGATGAAATGTCTGTAACATGTATATTTTTGTTTTCTAAAAAAAAGCATAGATGTAACACGTGTAAAATCCTTAAGCAATATCATCAATATTATTTATGTAAACCATAATCCCACATAAAGTCGACGACTGAGTACGAACAGACGGACGTACAAATTTATCAATATGTCGAGCTTCAGCAAAGAAATTACAAATGTGCTGACATAAAAAAAAATTGTTTCAAAGTTCTTAAAAACAAACCTAACCGCAATACATACATGAGGTGGTAAGGGACGAGCAAACAGAAAGTAAACGCTATATGGTATATCAATGTTTAGGCGGATAAAAGATGTTTAAAAAACTATATGTCGTATAGTAGTTACTTACGTTCTCTGCAGTGGGTTACATCATTGAGGTCGTCTTGCAACAACGAAAATAACACCCTAACAAACCTGCTAACTCTTTTTAAAGATATCTGAATAGATCAATGCAACAAAAACGCTTCAAGCCATATTATAAACTCGATATAGTCGTGCCCGGGTGAATTTTTCATCAAAATATGCAGTCAATACTTACAGCAATAATAAAGGTTAGGAGATATTTGATTTTGATGGCTCAGCTTTTGTTAACTCACACAAAAGAGTCAACTGTAATGACGTACATCCGCTGAGTTTCTTTTTACTGAGGCACAAGCATTCCCGTATATAGATTAATAGCGGTTTGGATATAAGCCAGGTATAGGACATCAAGCCTCGCTGTGAGGTACTATTAATAACTTATAGGAATACAATTAAATCAACAATTTTAAATGCAGTGTAAATTCTCTCTCTCTCTCTCTCTCTCTCTCTCTCTCTCTCTCTCTCTCTCTCTCTCTCTCTCTCTCTCTCTCTCTCTGTGTCTATATATATATATATATATATATATATATATATATATATATATATATATATATATATATATATATATATATATATATGATGCTAATATATGTATGGTAGATATTGCGATATAAATAATACAATACAATACAAATAAAATGTTTACCAGTTCAAGTACTTGTAGGATACGATGGCACAGCAAGGATTATCTCACTTAATAATCATATACTGGAAAGGCTCAACGATATCGCTTTGAACAGAACATAACGTTGTTTCAAGTACACCTAAAGAATTAGCGTTCAATCATTATCATCATCATCATCATCATCATCATCATCATCATCATCATCATCATCCGTATTATTATTATATTATTATTATTATTATTATTATTATTATTATTATTATTATTATTATTATTATTATTATTATTACTAAAACAGAGGGTAGATCAAGTAGACAAAGTTTGCCCATGAGAGATATTTGATGCCTAATAAACTGACAACACCACCACTACACATTTGTATTACATGGACGCTTTAACGAATTTAATTAGTTTTTTGTCATCACGCTGATTACGCACATTTAAATCTTAATCTATCTCGGATCCAAAAATGTATAACGGAAGGTATCATTCATTGCACAAGCGATAAACCAAAAAAAGCGCATATTTTCGATCACAGCCGTCTAGCTATAACGCACGGGCGATTTCGCCTCAAGTGCGTTACTCCTAGATGAAACTAAAACACAAACACCGTATATCGATTACAGAAAACACTCTCACTGGTTCCGGAGAAGTTTATAATTATCAACTGTAGGTAAGGCTGCATCGTTTAACTGCTCAGTTTATTTTATTGCTTCTAAGTTTTCAAAATCGGTAACTATATAAGCGAACATGCAGACTGGCATTCCCCACCAGTTCAGAATAAATGCTATCTTTTCACATCTCTGCATAAGAGGACTGATAGATTTGGCTTTAAAAAAAAACCATTTCCATAAATCAGTATGATCTACATTACTATCGAAAGAAACTAACCAAACAGGTAGACGAGAATTTGTTCTACCGCACGTTGGACATTACATTAGTTTTCTTATAATGATGACAACAAATTCCTTAAACGACGTTATTTACCTTTAAACAAAATGTGTTATTAACAGTAACGTTCTTGAGTAACATCGTGCAGTAAAACAATTATTGTTTCAAGTTGATACGGTACTACACAGTTCCGCTGATAATGTTAATGTTTCATGGATCAAATATAGATATGTCTTTATAACATCACCCGACGAGATTGTTTTAATTAAAAAAGATTTTTTTTTAAAAATGAAAACATATATATATCTACTGAAATTTAAATAAACAAAATGTAGAATCAACTATTAAACATTTATAGGAATGGCAACAGTAATATTGTTGCAGACAAAATGTTTTTTTTTTAAAGTTGAAGATCAAATGTAGATAGATTATTTTCGTGACAAAGATAAGAGAATAAAAACAACCCAAAGAAATCCTATAAAATCTATAGCATCAGTAGCTCGGTCAGATATCAATCAAACGATAATGATGAAGGCAACTGCCATAGTCACATTCATATTGCTTTTCATCTAAATACCTTGTTCACTAAATGCAGCGTACATTCTCGTAAGATAAATTTTCACAACATACAAATACATTTACAATAGATTCAACAATTTAGAAAGAGTTTTTACATGGCAAGAAATGTTTATAATGCCTTTCTAAATGTAAGCTGTAAGTGAAATTTTTTCAAGGAAATGAGTAAACTTAATCCATGTAAAAGCAGTCTTTTACAATATCCCAGAAAGGTTTATAAAAGTTTTGAAAATTCTAGTTCTCGTTACTAATTTGTGACATTGTGCCTGATGCCATGAAAGTAGGGAGCTACCGTTAGACCTTTTTACTCAATGGGTATTAGGGCTGTTGCAAACAATAACAAGTCTGTAAGTGTGCTGACATTAACAAGTCTGTACGTGTGCTGACAATAACAAGTCTGTAAGTGTGCTGACAATAACAAGTCTGTAAGTGTGCTGGCAATAACAAGTCTGTAAGTGTGCTGAAAATAACAAGCCTGTAAGTGTGCTGGCAATAACAAGTCTGTAAGTGTGCTGACAATAGCAAGTCTCTAAGTGTGCTGACAATAACAAGCATGTATGTGTGCTGACAATAGCAAGCATGTAAGTGTGCTGGCCATAACAAGCATGTAAGTGTGCTGGCAATAACAAGCATGTATGTGTGCTGACAATAGCAAGCCTGTAAGTGTGCTGACAATAACAAGCATGTAAGTGTGCTGGCAAAAACAAGTCTCTAAGAGTGCTGGCAATAACAAGTCTGTAAGTGTGCTGACAATAACAAGTCTCTAAGTGTGCTGACAATAACATTCATGTAAGTGTGCTGAAAATAACAAGCATGTAAGTATGCTGGCAATAACAAGTCTGTAAGTGTGCTGACAATAACAAGTCTCTAAGTGTGCTGACAATAACAAGCATGTATGTGTGCTGACAATAACAAGCATGAAAGTGTGCTGGCAATAACAAGTCTCTAAGAGTGCTGGCAATAACAAGTCTGTAAGTGTGCTGACAATAACAAGTCTCTAAGTGTGCTGACAATAACAAGCATGTAAGTGTGCTGAAAATAACAAGCATGTAAGTGTGCTGGCAATAACAAGTCTGTAAGTGTGCTGACAATAACAAGTCTGTAAGTGTGCTGACAATATCAAGCATGCAAGTGTGCTGGAAATAACAAGTCTGTAAGTGTGCTGGCAATAACAAGTCTCTAAGTGTGCTGGCAATAACAAGTCTGTATGTGTGCTGACAATAACAAGTCTCTAAGTGTGCTGACAATAACAAGCATGTAAGTGTGCTGGCAATAACAAGTCTCTAAGTGTGCTGGCAATAACAAGTCTGTAAGTGTGCTGACAATAACAAGTCTCTAAGTGTGCTGATAATAACAAGCATGTAAGTGTGCTGGCAATAACAAGTCTCTAAGTGTGCTGACAATAACAAGCATGTAAGTGTGCTGAAAATAGCAAGCATGTAAGTGTGCTGGCAATAACAAGTCTGTAAGTGTGCTGACAATAACAAGTCTGTAAGTGTGCTGACAATATCAAGCATGCAAGTGTGCTGGCAATAACAAGTCTGTAAGTGTGCTGGCAATAACAAGTCTCTAAGTGTGCTGGCAATAACAAGTCTGTACGTGTGCTGACAATAACAAGTCTCTAAGTGTGCTGACAATAACAAGCATGTAAGTGTGCTGGCAATAACAAGTCTCTAAGTGTGCTGGCAATAAAAAGTCTGTAAGTGTGCTGACAATAACAAGTCTCTAAGTCTTCTGACAATAACAAGCATGTAAGTGTGCTGAAAATAACAAGCATGTACGTGTGCTGGCAATAACAAGTATGTAAGTGTGCTGACAATAACAAATCTGTCAGTGTGCTGACAATATCAAGCATGTAAGTGTGCTGGCAATAACAAGTCTGTAAGTGTGCTGGCAATAACAAGTCTGTAAGTGTGCTGACAATAGCAAGCCTGTAAGTGTGCTGACAATATCAAGTCTGTAAGTGTGCTGACAATAACAAGTCTGTAAGTGTGCTGACAATATCAAGCCTGTAAGTGTGCTGACAATAACAAGTCTGTAAATGTGCTGACAATATCAAGTCTGTAAGTGTGCTAGCAATAACAAGTGTGTAAGTGTGCTGACAAAAACAAGTCTCTAAGTGTGCTGACAATAACAAGTCTGTAAGTGTGCTGACAATAACAAGTCTGTAAGTGTGCTGACAATAGCAAGCCTGTAAGTGTGCTGACAATAACATGTCTAAGTGTGCAGGCAATAACAAGCATGTAAGTGTGCTGACAATAACAAGTCTGTAAGTGTGCTGGCAATAACAAGTCTCTAAGTGTGCTGACAATATCAAGTCTGTAAGTGTGCTGACAATAACAAGTCTCTAAGTGTGCTGACAATAACAAGCATGTAAGTGTGCTGACAATAGCAAGCATGTAAGTGTGCTGGCCATAACAAGCATGTAAGTGTGCTGGCAATAACAAGCATGTATGTGTGCTGACAATAGCAAGCCTGTAAGTGTGCTGACAATAACAAGCATGTAAGTGTGCTGGCAAAAACAAGTCTCTAAGAGTGCTGGCAATAACAAGTCTGTAAGTGTGCTGCCAATAACAAGTCTCTAAGTGTGCTGACAATAACATTCATGTAAGTGTGCTGAAAATAACAAGCATGTAAGTATGCTGGCAATAACAAGTCTGTAAGTGTGCTGACAATAGCAAGTCTCTAAGTGTGCTGACAATAACAAGCATGTATGTGTGCTGACAATAGCAAGCATGTAAGTGTGCTGGCCATAACAAGCATGTAAGTGTGCTGGCAATAACAAGTCTCTAAGAGTGCTGGCAATAACAAGTCTGTAAGTGTGCTGACAATAACAAGTCTCTAAGTGTGCTGACAATAACAAGCATGTAAGTGTGCTGAAAATAACAAGCATGTAAGTGTGCTGGCAATAACAAGTCTGTATGTGTGCTGACAATAACAAGTCTGTAAGTGTGCTGACAATATCAAGCATGCAAGTGTGCTGGCAATAACAAGTCTGTAAGTGTGCTGGCAATAACAAGTCTCTAAGTGTGCTGGCAATAACAAGTCTGTAAGTGTGCTGACAATAACAAGTCTCTAAGTGTGCTGACAATAACAAGCATGTAAGTGTGCTGGCAATAACAAGTCTCTAAGTGTGCTGGCAATAACAAGTCTGTAAGTGTGCTGACAATAACAAGTCTCTAAGTGTGCTGATAATAACAAGCATGTAAGTGTGCTGGCAATAACAAGTCTCTAAGTGTGCTGACAATAACAAGTATGTAAGTGTGCTGAAAATAACAAGCATGTAAGTGTGCTGGCAATAACAAGTCTGTAAGTGTGCTGACAATAACAAGTCTGTAAGTGTGCCGACAATATCAAGCATGCAAGTGTGCTGGCAATAACAAGTCTGTAAGTGTGCTGGCAATAACAAGTCTCTAAGTGTGCTGGCAATAACAAGTCTGTAAGTGTGCTGACAATAACAAGTCTCTAAGTGTGCTGACAATAACAAGCATGTAAGTGTGCTGGCAATAACAAGTCTCTAAGTGTGCTGGCAATAACAAGTCTGTAAGTGTGCTGACAATAACAAGTCTCTATGTGTTCTGACAATAACAAGCATGTAAGTGTGCTGAAAATAACAAGCATGTAAGTGTGCTGGCAATAACAAGCCTGTAAGTGTGCTGACAATAACAAGTCTGTAAGTGTGCTGACAATATCAAGTCTGTAAGTGTGCTAGCAATAACAAGTGTGTAAGTGTGCTGACAAAAACAAGTCTCTAAGTGTGCTGACAAACAATAAGCCTGTAAGTGTGCTGAGAATAACAAGCCTGTAGGTGTGCTGACAATAACAAGCCTGTAAGTGTGCTGACAATATCAAGTCTGTAAGTGTGCAGGCAATAACAAGCATGTAAGTGTGCTGACAATAACAAGTCTGTAAGTGTGCTGACAATAGCAAGCCTGTAAGTGTGCTAACAATAACAAGTCTGTAAGTGTGCTGACAATAGCAAGCCTGTAAGTGTGCTGACAATAACAAGTCTGTAAGTGTGCTGAAAATAACAAGTCTGTATGTGTGCTGACAATAGCAAGCCTGTAAGTGTGCTGACAATAACAAGTCTGTAAGTGTGCTGGCAATAACAAGTCTGTAAGTGTGCTGACAATAGCAAGCCTGTAAGTGTGCTGACAATAACAAGTCTGTAAGTGTGCTGGCAATAACAAGTCTCTCAGTGTGCTGACAATATCAAGTCTTTAAGTGTGCTGACAATAACAAGTCTGTAAGTGGGCTGACAATATCAAGCCTGTAAGAGTGCTGACAATATCAAGTCTGTAAGTGTGCTGACAATAGCAAGCCTGTAAGTGTGTTAAGTCTTGTGTTCAACATTCTAGGAAGAGCAGCCTTTACGATACATTTTAACTAGAAATCTTAAGTCTACTTTAAAGCTAGGAATCTTTATTCAATTTTTTAACACGTTATGAAATATAGTTGTGTTTTAGTTGGCTGCAATCTATTGATACATGCATTGTCCATCTTTCTGACCATGTTACGATACAAATGACAAAATGTTTCTGCACTTACAGAACGATTTTGACATTTGTACCATAATATGATCAGAAAGATGTATCAGACATGTATCAATAGATCGCAGCCCACTAAAACACAACTGTATATCATAACGTGTTAGAAAGTTGAATAAAGATTCCTAGCTAAAAAGTAGACTTAAGATTCCTAGTTAAAATTTATCACAGTCCGCTAACCCCCCCCCAAAAAAAAAACAAACTCCAGTACAGTTTCACAAACAGAAGTTCTAAACCCAGCTGAGCTCAGTGCTTTCTTGGTATATCTCTGCCTGGAGTAATCCTTAAAAGAAACAAGTATCACGTGGGCCGTGGAGATGGCAATCATTTTTTTTTTCTGTCACGTGACATACTCAAATCAACAGAAATCCACTCAAATCCAATAAACGCAATTCTTGCCCTTTCTCCCAACGAATCGGAATATTTCCTTTAATTCATCTGCAATTATTAAACATTTTACGAGGTGTATTGTCCCCTTCATCCTGATATATCAATCTTTGGACTTTGTGAAAAATAATCAGTTTCACCATGCAGACGTTTTGCATCACAAAATATATACAGTCTAAAGCGTTCAAGGTACTCCGGTAAATTTAGTCTGGTTCCCTGACCAATTCCACTGAATTTAATATGAAACTCGGATCCAAAACACACAGGACATGCCAGTATCCAGATTTTACCGCAAACAATCGTATTTCCGTAATTTGTGCTTTTATAGATAACTTACTTTCGAGTGAATATATAGTTAGTAATATAATCAAAACAGCAGATGCTAGCCTAAAGTTCCTCTTTAGACATAAACATTTACTATCACTGAAAACCAAAAAAAAAAAAAAAAAACATCATGCTCTGCCCTGATACTGGGAAATTTCAACTACTCTTGTTATTCGTGGTATTCTTGAATTGCGAAAAATCTATAAATACAACTCGTTCAATAAAATAAAATATGTGACCATCATCCTGGGTTGAGCATCCGACATAATGAAACTGTAAGTGTGGAATGCTAAAAAAGGATGATGCAATACAGCAATTAAGTCTTAAACGTGCTGATAAATCCGATGTGCTTTAACGCCATAACTGAATGGAACCTATGACCCAATTATAGCAAAAGCTTTTCAAATGTGTCCCATTAAATTGGTTTAAAACAAAGCAAATCAAGAGAAGAGAGCTCAATTGTTTTTCACCAACACGATTGTTTTAGTGTTACTCTTAATTATTAAATCAGATTTTGAATTAATGACTTTTGAACTTTCTTGATTAACTAGTTTTGTGAACCGTGTACTACTTAATGTTTTTTGTTTATTATATAACGTGTACATGTTGCCATTCCTGGTTACTGCATACCGTATACACGTTGACATATTGTGTTTATTGCCTACATTATACACGTAGACATTATGGTTGTTGCATATCGTATACACGTAGACATATTTAGGGTAATGTATGCCGTGTGCGCGCTGACATATTTAGTTATTGTACATTTATATTCCTCTTTAAGTGTACACGTTGACATATTTGATTATGGTATATTGCTGTTGTTGCATAAGGTGTACACGTTGACATTTGGTTATGGTATATTTATGTTGTTTTACAAGATCTACACGTTGACATATTTGGTTACGGTATATTTATGTTGTATAAAGTGTACACGTTGATATATTTGATTACTGTATATTTAGGTTGCTGTATAAAATAAACATGTTGGCATATTTAGCTATTGTATATTTATGTTGTCGTATAATGTGCATTTTAAAACGAGCATAACTTAGGGATACTGGCATGAGGTCTATTTGTCAGTCTACACTAAGCCTGTCATCCCAAACTCCTAGGTGAAAATTTCAAATTGTATTTACTCCACACGAAAATGTGGCTAACTGTTGTCACAGCTCTCTGATGTTCCATACACATCCTGAAAACGGATAGGGTATTAAAGCTGCTTTTTGTCCCGAAAGTGATTCTTAAGAAATTGCCATTTAATTTGGGGTGGGGTGGGGTGGGGTGGGGTGGGGTGAGATGAGATGAGGAATGCTGAGACTATTAAAATAATCTGAAACTCGTACAGCTTGATGAAATAATTCTGATCTAATTTATTGGCAATAAGACATTATATCCATCATATCCATTATATCCATCATATCCATTATATCCATTATATCCATTAAATCACCTGCCGAATAAAACTGATTTTTTAAGTAATAGAAAAAAATATTCTGGCTAGAAGTACCCCATCGGCGGGGCCAGCCCACCCCAAAGAATACTCAGTTCCGGCTGATCCTTTAACAAATATGCTGAAATGTTATTTATAGCTCAACATCCAGTGCAACATATGTTTTGTATTGTTTTGTTTGTTTCTTATGGGTTGGGAAGGTAATATGTTTGAGTGTTTTATTTATTGTTATAAAACCTGATTCGCAGACTAAAATAGTATTGATTACATTAAGGGACGTGGTCGTATCATCAGGGGTGTCTATTGGCGCACACAAATGTGTCATTCTGGCCAAAAATATTTAAACCAAAACATGTTTTTCTGAGCGTTCAATGAAGACAGCGATCTCGTTTTCAACATGTGCTTCAGTATCTTAACTAGCGCACCTTTCCATTTTTGTCCATACCCACGTGTGAGAAAGGATCATAGGAGACCATCTCTAGTGGCATGCGAATATATGATTTAAGTGACTTAAGCAAAATCGTTCAAACGTAAAACTGGAACAGTAATATCGCGTGCTCTGAACTCGGTTTTGCCAACTGTCGAGTTAATTAAGCATGCGTTTTGTACAATTTAGAAGAGACACTCACTACTTCATAGTGTTATTTTAGAGTCTGTGACATTGTCATGCTGGAAGTCACTACAGCTTATTGACCTCAAACCAAACACCCCCACCTCAACACGATTCTCAATTCTCTTCGTCACTCTCTAATATTATTGAAGGAAAAAGGGAAGCAGTGTTCCAACTAACGTACGCAATAAATACACAACACCAATAAACTCCTATTGTAGACAGATACAGTTCAAGGGCTGGGGCACTATTGCTAAACATAATTGCATGTAGAAGTATTTATTTATTTATTTAAAAAAAAAACAACAACAAAAGAACGATATTTTTGCCCGGATGATGGTAAAAGAATTAGCAGCACGAAAACGAAATCAACCTCAGAATTCTAGTAATGCATATATTCAATCGGAAAACGCCTCTGGGCTTGTATACAAAATTCCATCATATTTTGATGGAGTAATACAGTGTACATAAAGGAAAGTCGACAGGAATAGCAAAAGCTTCAGGTACACGATAAACTAAGCCTTGCAAAATGTGGATATGCTAAAAGCAACCTGATATATCTGTATATAATTATTTGATAAAGTTACGTCAATGACAGTTCTCCAGTGAGTTCATGCTTGGAAAAAGAAAAAGAAAATAACCTAGGAATGTTTCGGCCAAGAATTAGAAATCTTAGTCAAGTTGTCAGTAAGGAGAAATTCTATAATGTAGCAAACAATGTGCATGCACAATTTGTACTCCCTTGTAAGTCGATTCAAACCGCAAACAAAAAATATAGGTATCTTCTGTATCACAAAGCGCCTACAGCTCAGAGTCTATACAGTCTTTTTCAACTGATTACTCCTAACAAACTGCACAGACCCAGATCCGACGGCGTATTATGCAACGGCAGATCTGGGTTTGTGCATTTTCCAGTTGGATTCTACTTACAAGCGATTATACACAGTATTTGCAAAGGTCTCTGAGGTAGTATTTCTGAATCTTTATAACTTGGACACAAAAGCCCGATCATGGTATGTTATAAATCACATGCATTAGGTCAAATTCGTCGCCATTCTTTTTCGTTACCATATATGGGTCTTCATATTACAGACAGTACGGACTGTATTCCTTATACAACGTCGTTTCATTTTTCCACTCATTCACGTTATCTTTATTCATCCCTCTCGGGAATGCTACTCTATTTTATAATGAATAAACGATTTTGTTTAAAATCATCGTTAGGGTAAACACAGTTTTGTATCAAGCTAAGCTACTTTTCCTGCTAAACTTCATTAAAAATGAAAAACACAGAAACAACTTAACAGAATATCTTGAAAAGTGCATACATTTCAGCAGTTATGACCAAGATGCAAGACCGCTTTTATGTCACTAATTTAAAACAATAAACGAGGAAAATGTGTATAAAATAATTGTGGAATATATATATATATATATATATATATATATATATATATATATATATATATATATATATATATATATATATATATATATATATAAAGAATACAAATCATATGGCGAATAACAACCCTCTCAAGCGTACTGGATCCACCAAGGGATCACGTGTGTCAGGGATTAATTAAAATAGATGCAATAAACTGACGACGAACAGTACGAAACTAGTAACTAACTAGCCTAAGCGCTTTCGACTCTTAATGAGTCTTTTTCAAAGGCAAATACAAAACATAGTTACGACAAACAAATAAACACAAAAACGTTGTGTTTGTAAACCTCTACATTTCTGTCTTCACATGTGCTAAAACTATAAATACAACCAGCTTGTATAGACTAGTTGCGGAAACTGAAAACGTTGTATAATTCCCTAAAAGTCTACAAGCCAAAGCGACATCTATTTTTACTTTGTGTACATATGTAACGCAGATTATATCCCGGATATTTGATTCTATACCGGTTATTCTTATAGTAAAAATTGAAGGATAATAAGATTTAGAAAATGTTAAATTCTATTAGTGCATAGTTTTCATTTTCTAGTCTTCTTGGTTTAGACCGCTTGGTTTCAATGTTCTAAGGCGGCGTATCCAGTATGATTCCTTTTCCTTCCTGGTTTCGGAACTTCAGCTGTGGTTGTTAGCAATAGCGATAAGTATTATATCACTGAAAGTGTGGCCAGGGGAGGAGAAGTGTTCTGCGACCGGGCTTCTGTACAGCTTTTTTGTCATCCAATCAGATCTATGAAGGTTTATCCTTTTGTGTAGCTTTTCAGTTTCTCCCACGTACTGAAGGCCACAGATCTTACATGTGATGAGATAAATCACATTCTCTGTTTTGCACGTTTTGTTTGGACAATGTATGTTTAGTTTTTCTTTAGTCACTGTGCTAGTGAATGTCTTGGTCTCTATCATATGTTGACAGGTTTTGCATCTTTTATCGCCACAGGGTCCAGATTGACTAGGTTGGTTTTGACTAGCGATTGTTGTTAGCTAGGCCCTGACTAGGATGTCCTTTAGGTTTTTTGGTCTCCGGTAAGCTACTACAGGTTTGTTCGGAAGTATTAGGTTTAGTATGTCTGACGATTGCACGGTTGGCCAGTGGTTTGCGATGATTTTACCTACTTTGGGATTGTCTGGGTGATAGGTCAGAATAAATGGTATCCTATCAACCTTTTCTTTCTGTCCATATCTGAGTAGGTCATCACGGTTTGTTTGTTTGGCCCTTTGGATTGCCTCCGCAATCAGGTCTTTGTCGTAGCCTCGGTAAATTAAATGTTTAGCCAGCTCTTCAGACCTTTCTAGGAATCTTTCATCGTCGGAGCAAATTCTGCGTATCCTCAGTGCCTGGCTATATGGAATGTTCTTAATGCAGTGTTTTGGATGACAGCTGGTTGGGAGAAGATACTGGTGTTTGTCGGTTGGTTTCGAGTAGATGTCTGTTTGTAATTTGTTTTCCACCAGTCTGGTTGTTGTGTCCAGGAAAACATGGTTTGAGTTGGAAATTTCTGCCGTGAATTTTATTGAAGGATGGAAGTTGTTTGCCTTTGACATGAAGTCATCCAGACTTTCTCTTCTATACTGCCACTTCATTTCTATATCATCGATAAAGCGTACCCACTGGTATGGTGTACGCTCAACCGATGCTAAGAGCTTTCCCTCAAGTTTTCCCATGAAAATGTTAGCATACGAAGGGGCCATTTTAGTACCCATTGCAGTTCCATTGATTTGTAGGTAGTTTTCTTCATTAAATTTAAAGTTGTTGAGTTTTAGGACAAGCTCCATGAGTTGGATTAAGAAGACTTTTAGGGAACTTTTATAAATGGCGCTCAAGAGTTATCTTGCATATATTGTATAATCAGCCAGTTGTATAAACCGAACTGAAAGGACAGAGGCTCATTGAACTGAACCGAAAAGACTGATAGACTCACTAAAAATTATCGAAAAGATTGACACTCACTGAACAATGCCGAAAAGATTGATAGTCGATGATTCATTGACTGATTGCTTGATAATCAATTATCATATAATCAAGCATGGTGATTCATGCATGGTAATTTTGTTTTTACTTACTAGCTCTATTTACTATATTTTGATTTATCAAGGCATTGTATTCAAAATGACTCTGCACTGAAACAACCACCTTGTGTTTTTGTGTCTCACAATATCAAACCAAACCAAGCCAAACTCGCCAAACTACTGTCAAAAAAGCAATTACAAAATATTTCGTCTAAATCAAATTAAAAAAAAAATAAAATTTCGGTTCTTAATAAAACATTTTTCCATGCTTGTTTCAAAATTTCAGCGTAATACATGATTCACGGACAATAACATTTAAGGCCAAATCGGACAGTACACTAGTTTGGAGACAGCACGGTCCATAAAAGTTTGCATTCATGTGCGTAGATCTAAGCCGTTGTAGAGGAACATTCGGTACCATTCATAACTGCCTGTCTTCATGCATGTAGATTCCAGCTTAAATACTTTCCAGTTAAAACTTACCATCTCACACATTCAATTTCCAGAGAAAGAGTGCTAGTGGGCCTAGAAAGAAAACCACGGTATGTGCAAAGAATGTTAATTTAAGGTCACAAAGTTCTCAAGAAAACTAGATTTAGGGATGATATTCGTAATTCCAAAAGCAAACGAAACAGAAATAAAATACAAAAATAATATATATGCGAGAAAACCTGTGGCTAAAAGTTAAACATTTACTTAAATTTACCACCACCGCCAGATGCAGCAAACACAGATCTATATTAAGCGTTCTTTACTTATGCCAGGAGCCCCTCCCCTACCAACCCGCAGTCCCATCAACCTGCCAATGCAGGATGGTAATGTATGTACCAATCAAAATTCGTTTGCGACAGTACCGACACCGGAGCCAATGCAATTTTCATCGGCTAAAGTTTAAATTGATGGTTGATGACTGGGGATACTTAGGTAACTGTTTTTATGTTTAAATCATAGTGAATGTCTGAAAACTGGTTTCTTTTAATAGTTCATGGAAAGAGAGCACTCTGTTCGGTAGTAATTTTTAAAATAGTGTGTGTGGTGGAACAATGCTTTTTTGAGATTTCTAAACTGGATGTAAAAAAAAATATTAGTTTGCTTTCACAAGCATACGTTATGTCAATATACCTGTACCACAGTAGCTAAACTTCATGTTAATTCAAGTTTCCGTCATCGTCAGTTGCAGAAACACCAAAAAAAAAAACAAAATCAGTGGCTTCTCTTGGGAGGGGGAGGTGCGCACCGCACCGGGTGACACCATCAGAGGGGATGACAACAAAATGTCTATAATATGTTTGAATTTTTGTGGAGGAAGGAGGTCCAAGGGGGTAACACCGTTAGTCTATACAAGTTTTGAAATTTTGTGCAGAAAGGAGGTCAGGGGAAGGGGACACCATAAGTTACCACACTGGGTGAAACCATCCCTAGTGACGCCACTGACTGAAATCACCTGATAACTTTACTGATTAGGTGGCGCTCTAGAGTTTCGCATTTAGCATAGGGTCAGAATTTCAAAGAAAACGAATTTCCCCGGGTTTCCTCACTAGTTATACTGGCTATTTAAAAAGGACTTTGTATATCTTAGGTAATGTTTGAAGAACTTTTAATTCCCTTTTATTTTGGCATATGATTGATGGGTCTAATATGGGTTAGAGAGTATACAGCTTGGCCTTACTCCAGATGTGCACCTTTCAAAAGGGTGCTAGCTGTAGTTGCTCATTTTTGCTTCCCGAAATTCAGAAGTAAATTGTATTAACAAAGAGCCGATAACTTTTTTTTACATTTTATGAATTTGGTAATAAATTCATTGCACTTTTAGAAGCTGTTATTTTTTAGTTCGGAAAATTTAATTTTGCCTATTTTAATAGCTGCCAAGAATAGTGTACTTTAGACAAATTACATACATCACTCTCTCAAAAGTACATAATAACTGGTGAGTGCCACCATAATATTATTCGATCTTCACATCATGTCCAATTTGCCAACAAATGCAAAATTGATGAATCTTGTCCTTAGAAGACCATGGCGAGAATAGCAAAAATACAGAATTATCTTCCCCTTAATACGACAATGACGAGAACGGCAATAATGATGCAAAATTAACGAATTATCTCGTCTTTGCGAAAAACATGCAAAAAGACAAAAATGAGGACATTTCTGGTTCTTATTATGATCAAGATAAATAGTTTAATTATTGTCATGTGCTTTAATTCTTTGTAAATTATAAAACGCATTTATCGCACGCGACATGCACTGCTTTTGACTCAGCGGTAGTTTTCATTCTCTTGTACAGTTTCATAACAAAAATAAATTAATGAAAAATCTTCAAATGGCTATACAAAAAGGCATTGTAATAAATGACCAATTAAAACACCAATTCGTGATTTATCATAAACTTTTATCTTATGAAGACATCATAACATAACTCATTATGGTGTTCTTTGGGGGGGATGGATGATTTAGCGGATGATAGGTTATATATGTCAGTCAGTTTAACTGGTGGAGGAAGAATTCGGAACTCTTTATGATGCATCTCTTTGAAGACAACGACAATTACGTTTTTAAATTATACGAAGAAATAAACTGGGAAGCATGACCAAATTGCACCTTATTCACCCATGTGTCGTCATTCCAATAGTTTCCACAAAGAAGAGAAACAAAAGGAATCGACTCTAAAGAGGATAGCCAATTTGGTATTCTGCTTACATCGATATATTTTTTAAATTTTAAAAGCATACAACTCGATCTTTACCAGATTCCTGGTAATTACGTTCATGGGAGTATTAAAATAATAAATATAAAATGGGCACAAGATAGAAACCAGCTTTGGTACTAGCTTGTAACGGACGTTAATGTGTCCCGGTTGACTGAATGGTCTAAAACTGTCAGTAGCTTACCGTGGGTCGGTGATTCTTCCAATGACTTTTCTAGTTCCTCTTCCACCTGATCTGCTGGCCGCCATGTATAGTATATCCTGTTCTAAAAACGACGTTAAACCCAAAACAACAACTATTGCAGTTACTGGGAATATTTCAATGATGTTGTCGGGGCACCGAGTGACTAAGTGGTCTAAAGCGTTCTCCGTTATGGATCAATGCTATCGCAGGTACAATCTGGTGTGATTTTGGACCAATATTATATCGATTTTAACATCTAATCAAGATCTCAGCTGACTAATCCATCTAATTAAAGTGATCGGAAAAATCAGTCCTGCTAGGAAATCGTGTTAACTACAACATTTATCCGTTTGCACAGTGTACTCAGCAAACGAAGTAGACTTTGATCTGCAATGCAGGTATGAAAAAGTAGATCCGTGATTAATTTCCTCGCAGTAAGGTACGCATTACACACTGATGAAAACAGTCGGATAACACTTAAGTCAATACTGCACTAGAATCACATCTGATTCGACTAGGTGGTTGTGTGTGTGTGTGTGTGTGTGTGTGTGTGTTTGTGTGTTATTTAGATTTTAAACGAAGCCTTAATTATATTAGAGTCATATCGCTACGATGTCTGCATTGTGACAGTTTATAGTCATATCTAGCACTGGGGCACCATGCTTCAGGCATACAGCATCATGTTCCACCCAGTCGCATTATCTTAACACCAGGCCGACCAGTCCTAGCACTAACCTCTTAATGTAGACCTCCAACCGAGGCAGCTGCTCGTACAATATTTTGAAATTTTTAGAATGTGTCGGCCGGTGTTCAAATCGCGACGTCCTGTGTCCAAGGCGAATGCACAATCCTATTAGCCCGAAACAGTGTTCGACTGGATGGTCAACATGCAACCATTATACATATTACGGACTGACCATTTAATTTTCGCGATGGGGTGGTCAGGGATTTACTTAATGAAAACCCTGATCTACAAGATAACAGAACTAAGTAATGAAGGGATACCCTACTGCACCCCATACAATTAAATGATCGGTCTCTAAATGTTTAAAAGCTACCTACATCATTTAAACCTGAGGCAGAAAGGCCAATGCATTACCGCAAGGCATTCTGACAAATCTGTCCTCATTTCAGTTTCATCATCTGTTCGAGTTAGCTCCAGACTAAAATAAATAAAGGTAATCTTATCGTTGATACTACTACATCGGTGCAAGTCTGGTCATCGGTCATGATATCCCGCGTGCAGTCGCGCTCTTCTTGAGTACAACTGTAAACAAACACTGAGCCTGATCTGCAATCCCATTACGCGCCGAAAGACCAAGGTCTATGTTTTTGCTTATATTGATTAGCCTTTACTTATTTTTAATGACGTGTAAATCATACCTTCAAAGCTTTTAGGGTGAAATACAGCTTTTTTCAAGACGCAGCTCAGGACTATCTTACTCTTAGTGTTCCAAAAGTACAGGGTCCGATACCTGCCCACAACAATCCAAGTTGGCTGCCTTAGGAACGGCACTGAGCTCTCATTTTTTCCGCATATTACAAAAAACAATATAAGTGCTTTTAAAACCAACAAACCAAACCAGTCCAAGTAGCTTTCAACAAATGAAAAGATAAACATATTATATAAAAATATCGACCATCACGAGAATAATTTCAGTCATAATAGAATGTTACAAAAAATCGCTAGGAAAATGTCAGCCAAGATTCTTTGGTGGAAATTGTTTTGATAAAATCTGAACATTTATTTCTACAATAACTAAACTGATCTTTATGACAGTACATTCGCATTATGTTCTGCAATGTAAAATTTAATGGTCATTTCTTTAATGTCATGTTTGTCGTACGTCACATTACCGTGAAAGTCTATCAATGTTATTTCCTACCACGTTCATTAAAAATTACTTGATGCCTGCAAAGACTGGTTAGTAGTAGTTGATTATTGATCGAACTTCCTAAACACGTGACTTATTGACAAGGAAATGACGTACTTTCCTGAAATGTTTCACTGAGTACAACGGACCTCATACTGAGTTGCAAAATAGCCTTGCGTTTGAAAGAAAAAAATAACTGAATTATTTATGACGTTATTATTTACACAATTATTCAACTTTATATCTGTCAGGATTCAAAAGAGCATGATTCTTGAAAATAGAATATACCCGCAAGAACGGATACAGCAAAGCAGTAAATTAATGCAAAAATATCAAACTGAAATTTTATCATTACAAACAGTTATAAACAAAAAAATATTGAAACTCATATAACAGGCACCAAAACTTTATAAATATTATCATACATCACGAATGGCACATGAATACAAGAGTAGATCTTCTCTGGGATTCTGTACTAATCTAGATTTCTGTGTTGATGCGGTTTGAACCAAGTTAAATGCTCGTTGCAAGGACTGGTGATTTATATGCGTGGTACTAAACCAATATACTGTCTTTATGTTAAATTGGCAGGGACCCATGATTTTCGTGTCCTCCGATCATTGCAGGAAATATATTATCAACAATAGCTCTAATCCTAAAGCTCATAAATGCGAGTCAGATTAAAATCGAGACCATCAACATAAAGTAGATTTGACAGATACGTATATGTATTCATGTTCGGAAGACCTTTTGAGTCAACAATGAGATGAAGCTTACATATTTATTCAAGTGAAAATCTTCATTTGGATCATTTTGAGATATCTCTAATAATTGGAAAGTTTATCGGCCAGGTTGATAGGGAAGAGCATAAAGCTTTCTGCATAAAGCTTTCTGCATAAAGCTTTCTCATGTCTTACGTATATTTAACTTTTAATATGTGAGTGACGGTAGAGTTTTAGCCTACTGAGTTATAAGGTCGAGTGAAAATAGTACATATAGGTTTGTAAACAAAGTCTTCATTCCTGATATAAGTTCAGTCTTTGGAATCATTTACAGTTGTGTGTAGATATATTATGTGAGGAATCATTTATTTTAATTAGAATTACAAAGTGCTTATTTACTTTTGGACTAAAATAATACTTCAGGTTTATAGCGAATTCATTAAAAGACATCCTTGATTATAACAGCATGATACATCAAGAACACTAATACATCAGCACGAATTCATTCCGAATATTCTATACATTTAGACTTGCGATCGAACACGTATGATTATTAAAAAATTGATTCACAATAATGTAAGTTCCTCTAAAATTTTAACTTTTGTACTTTAGGAAAATACAATATTTGTTGAATTGTACTAAACCGATTTGGTTTTAATTCTTTCCGTTACTTAGCTTAAGGCTATATAATCTTAGCACGTGTTAGATCTACCTATTACAAGTTTATATTGATTTTAAAAAGTTGGCCAAAAAGATAGAGACCCTACCAACCGGACTGAATTTCAGCAACTGAACCTAAGAGCAAATTTAAATTTAAGTTCTGAAATCAACAATCTCATTTTCTAAAATTCAAATCCGATATAAAATTAGCCCAAAAGGCTGGGGGATAATGAAATACTCGATTATGTGATGATGATAACACTCCGGTTCAGATTTGCTCTCAGGTATTTTATGATTTCCAGGCCAGATGTCTTAAATCTTGACTTTTCAACTTAAAACTTACGTTAATGAATTTATACACACTTAGATGCATGATTTTGAAAAAAATCTGGCTTTTATCACATTTCTTTGTTTATATTAGGCCGTTTGCTATGTCAGACAAAATAACGCAGCATTTTACCCAGAGCTTGTAACACCATACCTGATTTTATTCCACGTGATTAGACATGTCAGACGCTCTATGCAGTATTACAGAAATATCTGCAAAGGACGTAGTTTTTTGCAACTGTAATGCTAAGTTCATCCCCGCCATGCCTGCAATGCCATTCGTGCCATTCAATCCAGCAATGAGTTGTTTCTACATTCCATGGAATCACAGACACACACCATCTGAAGCGGCTTTCCTGGTCCAACAAAAACTGCTAACTACATAAACCAAATAACTATGTATTTTTTTTACCAACTATCGTCCCAAACATAACGACACGCACACAAAATGCATGATCAAAACATGCGAACTCACGTCCCAAAAAAATTGATCACAACATAAAAAAAAAACATTTCCTGGTAAGCGACAAACAATATTACCTAGAATATATTAATATTTTGTATTAAATCAATAAAACTTGAAACTGTTTCCATCGCTAACCATGGCAAATTACACATACATCTATTTATATTTACATATACCCCCATCACCACCTCTCACCCACCCACCCAAGGTGACTTTGAGGTTTAGAACATATTCATTTACACGTATAGCTGAATAGGACATATTCGCTTTTACGTAATCAACCATCAAAAAATGCACATGCCCAGATCTGGGGCTATACAGCTTCGTTGGGATTACTCAGTACAGCAAGCATAGACCCTGAATGGATGACATATCAAGATCTACATAGTCCGAGATTGGATCCATCTTATTAGCGAGTCGAGACTGAAGAACTTGTGTATCCGTGCAAAGACTATGTTTAAAACTTAGTTACGAAATGTCTCAATATAACTGCAATATTTGTATACATAAACATTAACACTACCCAATTTTTGGGCATAAACTCTGATCTACTCTGATGGTGGGACCTTATAAATGAAAACCTATAGCAAATGGATAAGACCTGGGTTACCCTGTCTACCAGGTCTGGTGAAAATTTGAACATTTCACCTGGTGTTAGATATTTGGACAATTGTATTGTCAGAACGCACGCCCTAGTGAACAGCTGAAATCCGTCCAAACTACGGTTTAGCAGCGCAGGTTTGCTCGAGCTGAAATCCGTCCAAACTACGGTTTAGCAGCGCAGGTTTGCTCGCGAGATCATAAAGGTCTCGGCCTGACATTCACGGACATGCGTGTAGGCGATATCAACAACACAGGGCGGAGAAAAATCACATAATAATGTGCGCTAGATCAATAAATCTGCAAGATTTGGCTATTAGGTGAATCTTTTTAATAGTGGACAAATACACACACAAACAGGAAAACAGTTCCCCCCCCACTCCTATTATCGGGTTGTCATCCAAAATATACCATTATGAAATCTGGAAGTAGTCTTTGTGACAAAGCTGTAGATTTTCCAGGCGGACATATAAGGTAATCAAATTTCATGTTTTAATCTCCAAAGGCATTAGAGGAAAAGTGCAGGAAAGTGGAAGCAATTTTAAGTGACCTTGACCTTGAATATAAAACCTTGTATGTGGTACATGAAACGGCATCATGTAAACATGAGTGTACTATGATTCGTCACAGTCTTAAAGATATGAAGCAAAGCCAAACGTAATAATGAAATATATACAAGTGTCCTTGACTTTCAAGGTAGCACTCAAAATGTGGACTGCAACACGTCTTCTAGTGACAATATACAAATGTACCAAACTGAATTAATTTATCTTAAATGGCTTGTATCTTGTTCATAACTTAAAACGTAGAAGGCAAAAAGCAAATGAAACTTAAATTACTGGTATGAGACCTTGACTAGTAAGAGAGGAAATCACTCCTACTCTGAACCGTTTTAAGACGTTTGGTGGCCTAGGCACAAACTCTAACGTAAAAAGTAACTAGAATTGCGCCTTAATCTCTCAGTCTCAGATACAGAGCATTTTATTGCATTTCCATATACATGTGTGTCATTTTGTTAAATTTATTATATAATGCTAAACTGTTATCTCAACCGACACTGAAATTTGTTTTTGATCTGCCTCGGTGTCCCCTGCTAAACGGCAATAAAATGTGCTTTGCGACACGCCTTCCAATGAATAAATATATGCTATGTTTCATCCATTAGTCTCAAATGGCTTTAAATGTATAGAGAGGAAAGTGTGAAGAAAGCTTAAAATAATTTACGCTTAAAATAATTTACTGAGTCCGAGCTCTTGAATATACGACTCCCACTGTGGTAACTGCAAAATTAAAGAGCGGAAAATAAAATGTGTCATTAAATTTAAGAACAATGCCCTTACCTGACCTTAAAGAAAAGATCTATTCCCATGAAATACGAGCTATCTCTTCAAAACATCATGCATTATTTAGTATACCTGGTTACACTTCTTAAACTCAAGCACGTTTAAAGTTAAAGTAGAAACGATGGTGCGACAGAAAGATGGGCTGAAGCGTGGATTCTTTATTGTTCATTTTCGAAGAATGCGGGGACATTAAGCAGTTTCGTGTATAAGCTTACAAAAGTTATACATTTTATTCGAGTAATTTTAAGAAGATAAATATTTTACTAATAGATTTGAACCGTTCCGGTGGCCTAGTGGTTAGAGCGTCCAACTCGGATGCGGGAGGTCGTGGGTTCAATTCCCGGTCGAGTCATACCAAACACTTATAAAAATGGTACTAACAGCTGCCTCGCTTGACGCTCAGCATTAAGATGTTAGTGTTAGGACTGATCAGCCTGGTGTCAGGATAATGTGACTGGGTAGGACATCATGTTACATGTCTGCGGCATGATGCCCTAGTGCTAGACATCACTATAAACTGCCACAGTGCAGACATCGTAGCGATATGACTGAAAAATTGTTAAAGCTATGTTAAAAATTATAAACACCACACCACAATAGATTTTATTCAGACTCGGTCCGATACTAGGCCTCTTAAAATGTTGAATACCCTTCTCAAAAGCAAAACTACCCCTGCCGCTACTTCGCGGTTTTTTAAAAGCCAATACCAAAATAAATTGAACTATCTAACGCGGTTAGTGGTAGGTCAGAAACATTTTTGTCCACGTTATCTGATGACTGCTTACAGATCAATATACTTAGATCCTGACACGCAAGTATCTGCATGTGCGTGTGTGTAACAGACAGATTAATACGTAGATGACGGATGGAAATCGGACAGGTTCTAAATTTTCAATACAATAAATATTAATATTATAACACGTCTAGGACAAGCCTATGAGCTGGATGGTTACACCTGGCTGTCACTCCATGGATCAAACCGATTCGTGGAGAAATATTTCACGATTTAACAATACAAGAAGCTAGAAGAAAAGAATTGTATTCAATACTATCTTGTATATTTACCGTCCAGGTGTGCAGTTTAGCCATTAAAACTTTAATAGATCTGGGCAACAGGTGTATGTTTAGCTATAGCACCTATTATCACAATCATACGCGACAATGAAATGGCATACGATTCTTAACATGGTAGCTAAAATGTAAAGTTGTTAAATAACAATATCGTTTTCCACGTTTGCATATATATTTTCTGACGTTAATATTTGCTATTTTTCCAACTCCGATTCGAAAGCTATATTTTATTCAAAACTGATCTTGTACATCTCAGACCTTTAGGCTAGTCCTTAAATTCCCATTTGACAACAAATGAGACATGCATTCTTTAAATTCGTCCCAAGTTCATAATTTACCTTTATGTTATTTAACAAATTCTGGACAAATGACGTGAGTGTCTTCCAGTTGTGCAATACAAGGATAACGAAAGGGGCGGAGGATCGTGCTTATATGTTTCCAATTAAAACGGTAGATGGCGACACAGGAGAGTCTGTCAAATCCCTTGCCGTAGCTTGCTTACCATCACAATTGTGTCGTACAAATAGTTCATGTGAAAATGATTTTTATTCAAACTTTAATAAACGGTTCAAGTGCATGATCCCCAATCTGGTTCACGGTAGAGATCGGACTAGTTTAAGATACAGTCTGACCTTGATCCATTATTGCACAAAGCCTACAGTTCAGCCTCATTTTCAAAATTAGTTTTCAAGTTCCGTGATTATTGCTAGAGCCACTAATCTCAGATGGCCTAAGTGGTTAATGCGTCGGCCTCAAATACCGGAGTTCGCGGGTTCGAACCTCGGCCGAGTCATACCAAAGACTAATAAAACTGGAAATGGTATTAGCAGCTACCTCGAGTAGTGCTCAGCATGAGAGGTTAGTGTTAGGACTGGCCAGCCTGGTGCCATGATACTGTGATTGAATGGGACATGATGATACATGTCTACGGCATGATATCACGGTTCTAGTCATGATTATAAACTGACCAATGCAGACATTGTTGAGCTGTTTCTTAAAAATTGCTAGAATTAAGTTACAATTTTAATGATGGCTGCACCGCAAATGGTCTAGTTCTTCACATTGTGCTCAACTGGACCTAAAACAGAATAACGTTTTCCTGTATGTTTTTGGATATGCATACTCAAGGACCATAACTGGTCTAAATATTCGCATGGAATGATGGAAATCCAACACATTCAAAGCATCGTCACTGTAAGATTCATAAGAACAATATACCTTAAAATTAGCTAAAATGCAATATTCCTTACAAATAGTTGAAATGAAACGTTCCTTTAAAATAGTCGAAGTGCAATATTCATTTATAAAAGCTGAAATGCAATATTGCTTAAAATAGCTGATATGTCATATTCCTTAGAAATCGCTGCAATGGTATATTCTTAAGTAAAGATGTGGAAAACAAAATCAGGAGAGCGGGCAATCAGGAACAATTATTTTCAACTTATAATGTAAAACATTTGAAATTATATTTACTCAATGTCTCATGAATACAAAAATTCATGCCCTATTTGTACTGAAATCGAATAAAGTTTTTTAAATTTTTATTTCTCAACCAAATGTAATAAGGACGGGCACGCAGGGGCCATAACTCTTGTAAATTAGGTCTATAAACGATGGGAGTCAAAATCACTCAAAGTCACATCAGTTCGAAGCCAGGTGGCAAATTTAAATGAAATTATAAAAAAAAAAACAACTTGGGTAAAGTTAACCAGCAAAAATCAGAGCCATAAAGAAAACCAATGAAGGGTTCATACAACATACTAACGAGGCCTAACCGTAATTGTATTGACCGTGCAGCACGAGAGGGTCAATATTTACGCGCAATACCTGTAAATGACTTCATTATAAAAACATACGTTATCCGTTACTACGCATTTTTTCGTGATTTCATTTAATAGTCGACGGAAAACTTTATTCTACACAACCGCATCATTCGGACAATTCCCAGTCATCTCGGTTAGGGTCGCTTACGGCATATACTATAATAACTCTAAACCCAAATATATTTGAAATTCTGACTATCTGGAAACATATTTAATGTACGTACACTTTTTTGTTACTTTTAACAATCTAGCTTTTCAGAATGATTTATGTATGTGCCCCTTTTTCTTCTATCAGGTGACAGGAACAGTTGCCGCTACGAGAGCGCGTTTTTCTCAATGGTGGCAAGGGGAAATTTAGGTACATGTCAGTCTCTCTGCGAGGACTTGTCAAATATTTATCAGCGTCTGTGCCAGGACTCGTTCGGCTCTCCGAGATCGAAGATGGACGTTCAAAGTCCTCATGAGGTTCGCGTTCTTACCACATATTCCATATAAAGTCATTGCGTAAAGAAAATGGAACTCCCTTATCTAATATTGTAAAGAAAATCAGCTAGTTACAACCATTCCATAGGTCTGCTTTATGTGAAATAAGCAACATTTTGATAGTCATTTTAGTTCAGGTTTAATCTTGCATCATGATGATCTAACATTTTCAGATAATTTATGTCATCAGCTTGGTTTTAAAACTCAGCTAATCTAGCTTGAAACATTTTACTCATCAGCAAAATTGTGTGTAGAAATTTTTGTTTTTTACGGCTCAGGTGAAACAGATTATCTGGTAATAATAATAATAATAATAATAATAATAATAATAATAATAATAATAATAATAATAATAAGAGAAAGAAGAATACGTAGATGATGATGATGATGATGATGATGATGATGATGATGATGATGATGATGATGATGATGATGATGACGATGATGATGATGATGATGATGATGATGATGATGATGATGATGATGATGATGATGATGATGATGATGATGATGATGATGATGATGATGAAAAGAAGTGAAGCTACCGAGGTTTCTCAAGGCTCTGTTTATAAATTGTAAAGATGACTGAATGTTAACCAAAGTTCCTCATGCAAGTTATCAGACATTATTGGTATGCCCACTGATTTATATACAAGTTTTAGACAATATGTTCATGTCCATGGGACACGGGCTACTAACAAACAAAACAAGTACTTTCTAAATGAAAAGAACGCATTCAACCATGTTACTCTGTATAATTGTATCCACTGCAGAACTGAAATTTTTTAAGGAGAGATTTATTAATATTTAATCCCTAATTAATTCGCTCTCATCAAAATAAAAAAAGAATATTCATGTGTGATATATACGGATGTATAACAATCAACAATCACGCAACATCAAATAAGTATCGTATTTTAATTTTAGACATTTGCTGTGCGTATTATGTCAGTTTTATCTTTTATAATAATATATTTGTTAGGATTATCTTTGTGAAACATCCCATGAAGTGCACAACTTCTATATTATATAAATTCTGTCCTGTATAAAGTCTTTAGGAGGATTATTGTCCCGCCAGTCAGGTACCTCAAAATTGCAATATCCTCGATAGTCTACAGGGCTTTATACCCGCCAATCGGGTCAGGTACCTTAAAACGGTTACGTAACCAAACAGTTGCGTTTACCGTTAGCCACAAATTGTAATCTGTATACTCCGAGGGTTTTGGATGTGCACTGCCATTCCATCTATCTATAATTAAATATTGAAATACACCGAAAAGTTACAATGCAGTCATTATGTTGTTGCCCCAAAATGAGCGGCCGACTATATTTAAAACCTGATGTCACTGTCTGAGAATCGCACAGGCGAAAAAAAAAAATTAAAAAAAATATCGGCGCTGTTAGACGTGGAAAGCAAGGAGACCTCTGAATTTAGACCCAAGCTTGACCCTCGTTAATCTCACTACATTTGAACAGCCATAGAGAAAGTGTATGATTTATGGAGCTGTCAACAACATAATGGCCAACGCTTTTCCGTAATGATACATCAAAATATATTAAACTTTTCTTGAGAAATGGCGGTTACAAAGGCCTGATGTAGCAGCAATCTGAGAAAAAGGGCAAACATTCCGTCCATTTAGATCTGGAATTACCTATTACATGCAGAGGAACCTGCTAAAGGTTTCTTCTTTAGAGGTCTGTTTACCGTTCAAGACCATAACTCTTATCAGATGGACGCAAATCTGGCCCCTGGAGACAACGTACAAGCCTAATTGAACGTAATATGTTGAATGGGGTCTCATACATGCTTGTTACAATGATCTACTATAGTAGAGATGTAGCAATGATGGGACAAAGGCAAAAATTCCGTCAAGTTTTTACCTGAAAATATTACCAGACACCTACAAGCAATAGGCATTTGACCTTACGCGAGATGATTGAGCGCCTACCCAATCACGTGACATGACGCCATGCTAACCGACAAACATTTGGTGTTTTGGCAATATGCTTAAGCTTAAGTTAAATATTTGCTGAAAATAATTTATATTATTCTTAAAAATGGAAAATTCAAAGTTGCATAAATCATACTGCGGTAGACAATATTTATATTTGTAGTTAAAGTTCGTATAGTAATAATCTATCTGTGTTATTTCCGTAAATAAAAAATAGTAAATTTTAAAGCTGATCGAGACCTTATTCATATACAAGAAGATTCGCTCCAAAATATGTTAATGTATTTAGTATATAATTGTATCCGTATTAATTTATCTTGTTTAAGTTCATGCTGCCGTTGAAGTAAATGAATTAAAATTTAATAACAAAATAGTAAATAATTACTGTCTAGAATTAGATTGTTGTAGATAATAATGTTAAAGTTATTCTATGTTTGTCAAATGGAATTTTAATCACTGATATCTTTTAATGTAAACATGTAAATGCATGCCAAATATATGATACGAAAATTACATCAAACCATTATTTTTGTATTTTTTTATTATTACAGTTTGTATCCTCACCCTTCAGCCAAAGGAGAAAGTAGTGTCACTCATCTATCTGAAAGATCGAGATGATAAATCATGCTTTTTTTGGACATGTCAAAATTAAAGTGTAAATTTTCAAACATAAAAATAATGGAGTCTGTGGTTCAGTGCAAGAAAAATAATATACATCATAATGCTCGAAATGGAGGGAAGGGTCTCCACCCGTATTCTAAGAAAGTTTATCTTTACATATATTTTTTCAATTTCTATTCTGTTTTTCTTTTCTTCATGCCATCGACGGTATGTGCTTTTGTGCATACTTTTATGCAAACAAACATGTAAATGCCAATATTTGTTTCCATATTTAGCTAATCGTACACGAAACCACATTAAAGTCTTTATCGGTGGAAATTTTCTCTGTTTTTGGAAAATAATAAATTTAATTCCTTCGTTTTAGACGATCTAGATATCAACACACGGAATTACAAGACTCACACTGACTTCTTTTTTCACTTAAAAATCGAGAAATCAACAAATAATTGCAAAACTTGTAAATACTTATCATTATTGTCACAAGCAGAGTGTTGTTTTTTGTTGTTGTTGTTGGGCTTAACGCCATTTTTGAGCACACGATAGGCTATTCATGGCGGCCAGTATTAATGGTGGAGGAAGAAACCGGAAAATCACCAGAAAGAACCACCGACCCACGAGAAGCTACTGGCAAGCTTTCCCAAATATCCACATTCGAGGAGTGTCGGGGGTAAATGGCGGACGTAAACAATGCCTGGAGGTGAGTCTAATTTACGCACGCTGATTGGTTAATTAATCAACCTGACTAACAAGTGGCCCTAAGTCAAATCACCTAGAAATACAATCTAATTATGTCTAAGAGCCGAAGAGCTATAACGGAACAATAAATGTGAACTCAGACAGACGGATGGACAAAGTGATCACTACAGAGCTCTCTAAATATAGAAAAATGACAACGACGTTCAATCTGTGATGTAAGATGTAGTAAAAACCGGAAAGTCGTGTACTACCAGACAGTGTAACACCACAATCTAAGCATCCTCCGCCTTCTCTGTAAAGTCGAGAAAGAAACATCGGTTGTAATTAATGGCCATTGAAACAAATATTAAGAACTACTTTCATTCACAAATTAACAATACAGAGACGGAAGGTGACAATATCACAACTGGAACATTCCCTATATTTGCTATAGTACCATATGTGGTGCACTTCGCCAAAGGCGAATCTCCAAACAGATAAAATTGATTTGTATTCATACTCTACTGTCAAGGTTATTTTTGACGACCAGATAAATGGCCGAGCGATCTTCCAATCGTGTGGCACCATTACACTTTGTGCTCCATGAATGTGTGTGTGTGTGTGTGTATGTATGTGTGTGTATGTGAGAGAGAGAGAGACAGACAGACAGACAGAGAAAGAGATTGGGATTTTTATCACAGCTTTAACAATGTTTCCGTCGAATCGCTACGATGCATGCAGTGAGACAGTTTACAATGAAGTTTAGCACTGAGGCGTCATGCCGCAGACGTGTAGCATTATGTCCCACCCAATCACATTATCTTGACACAGAGTCGACTAGTTCCAACACTAACCTCTCGACGCTGAGCGCCCAGCGATGTAGCTGCACGTACTATTTTTATTAGTCTTTGGTATAACTTCCGGGGTTCAAACCCGGTACCTCCCGCATCCGAGACGGACGATCTAACGACAAGGCCACCGAAGTGGTCGCTCCAGGAATGAATCTCACCATTCTACGTCAAGTGAATTTGAATCACTTCGACGTCAAATGTTAGTACGTAGCGGATTCAAACAACTGGTCGACGTGTTTGACAACGTTATACTCACTGCTTTAGTGTAGCTGGTTCACATCAATAATGTCACAAAATAAATTAAAACAATGATTATGACAAAAGTAGATGCAAAAGCTTACCTCAAATCGACTTTAATTTCTTTATAAGATGGCTGCATCCAATTCAAGGCAAGTTTTAGCATGACAAACTGTTGTGATTCGCCGACGCAAAAAGCTACTGCCAGAAAGACACAATTATTTATTCTCGTGACGTAAGGTGGTGTGTTTGAGAATATAAATCAAATAATTAAAGTGTTTCTCAGTCTCGTCTGTTAATCGCGTCATGATGAGAGTTTGCAGCCTGAATTATAGCATATCAGGGTGCACAGAAAAAGTTCCGCCTGCATATATAGTGCACATATAGTGTACCAAAATGTGCACTTAATATGACAATTGAGGTAAAAGAAAAAAAAAGCTTAAATACTAGTATGGTTAACGCCGCAGCCATCGCCACTGATATCGAACAAAGTTACATATGTTCCTCGAACCAGAATGCTCTCATTTTAAGCTAGGTCTTTTTTGTTTAATTTACCAAGTGTTATACACAAAATATACTACTGTACTAGTGTGTAATTTTAACACGTTTAAAAAGGTGCCGTGAACACAATAAAATGCATTGTATTGAGATCTAAAAGGTTGAGAATTATTAGGGACTGACTCAGGAACATGAGTTCTGTTCTCTTTAGCACCAAGTTAATTGTTAATAATGTTTATAACAACCTCCTCTCTCTCTCTCTCTCTCTCTCTCTCTCTCTCTCTCTCTCTCTCTCTCTCTCTCTCTCTCTCTCTCTCTCTCTCTCTCTCTCTCTCTCTCTCTCTCTCATATAGTTTGTTTTATCATTCTTCATTCTAATGAAAGTGAAAATGCAGAAATTCGATTATCCTTAACTGGTTTAAAGATTTAGAATAATGAATATAGTCTGAAATGTTTTAAAAACCTTATCATTCCAAAATCGGATGAAAAAACTATAGTAACAATTTATTTATTTATTTTTTTTTACAGAATCCGCGCTCTCACGTCCAAGTTAATGTAATAATCTATTTGTTGTCACGTGTTCATGCACAATCCAGCTTTCGGGTACAGATTCTACTCTTACACCGCTATGCTGACATTTAAAAAACACGATTCAGTATTTATTATTGTTCAAAATGCAAACTATCTGCAATTGGGATTACATGCGTGGCTCCGTTCCTTGGAGGAGGTCCCTGGAGGTGGGGTCGAGAGTCACATATACATGAACTTTAATTATTATTACATTGTTTTAAAATAATAATATACGAGGACAATAAAGAGGAAACATCACAAATACAAGGTAATTTTAGGTACGGCTCCCGAGTCAAACTTGGAGACCCGCCAAGACAACCCATCTAAACTACTCAAGCGTTGTAAGTTCTATATTGTTGAGAAGTAATATAAACTTGCGACTTGAAAATGTTTTCTCATCTCCATTATATTTTCATATAAAAAGTATACAAATTAAGTTATCCCCTTACTGAGGTTGAATGCCCTTTGACGTCAGTTGGACATAAGACAGTATCCCTGAAAACTTTTTTTTAAATATCAATGGCTAATACCCAATTGTCACATTGACTGAATGCAAACACTGATTTTATCTGGTACTCTAACAACTTTGCCAATGGGCTAAAAAAAATAAAAAAAAACCCCAGTACATGTGTAAGTTTGATCGAACGTAAACATGTTAACATGACCGAATCTAAACTGTCCACGATGAACTGACCAAATGTAAAATTTCCCTTCCAGTAAGATCGAATTTAAAATTACAATGATAAACTGACCAAATATAAATGCCCATGATAAAATGTCCCCATGTAATATTTCCATGATAAAATAAACGATTGTAAAATCCCTATGATATACTGACCGAAAGTGAAATCTCCAAGATAAAATAACCAAATGTAAAATATCCATGATACGCCAATCCAAAAAACAATATTGACAACATCTACTGAGCAACAAAGATGGTTAAGGAAAGTCTGTATTTCGTACAAATCTTTCGGTTTCGCAGTAAATATACGTGATCAAAGAAAACTAAATTAATAATTGGTAAACCTGACATTTGATAATTAGTCCAGGACACTATAACTGTTTTAGAAATGTTAAGTATCTGAATCGTTTTACAGTATATATTTTCAAAAGATTTTTCAGAACTTATCAAGCTTGCAGATTTTTTCCTCATTTTCATTTTGCGCACTACTTCAGAAGAAAGTTTATAAATTATTGCTTCAATATTTCATATCAGTTGCAAGATTAACACTCGTATACAAAGAAGCGTATCCTCAATGCTATCCCCAAGTAATCATTATCGCTACGTCACATTGATGCGTTGCTAATTTGCAGAGAATTTGTTAGCTTATACTTCGACAAATTATACACATTTTCCCCATTGTTTCAACACTTTAAATTTAGAACATAGGATTAATGAATTCTACATCGTTTCCATTAACTGTATATTTTACATTCTTTAATTTTAAAATATATATCTATTTATATTTGTATGAATAGGTATTGAATATTATTTATTTTCTCTAGCAATGTTTGCGACAATTTACAAATTTTCATATGTTAAGCAATATTATGTGGTAACTGAATTCAGGTGGTAAGAAAAGTAAGGAAAGACATAATTGTGCAATGCATTTTTATTGGCTTCTCTCCTGTTCCCATTGGGTATTACCATATGTTTCTTGCCAGAATTTTTTTTTAATATCTATATTTGCATTACACTATTACAAGACACCTTCGAAACTCACAATACAATCAATGACATGTATTTTATGTTACAACGCTATCTAGCACATTTCTGTGATCATCTGAAATCTTCAAATATTAATCACAACCTTGCCAAGAAAAACAGTTAGCAAAGCATCAACTGCCAATCCACATGAATGGCTAATATATCCCGTGTATTAAATATAAAAAATAAACAACAGGTTTTATTCATCATTTATATTCACGAATAACAACAAGTAATTAGACGATAAATATATTAACCGGAGCTTTCTTAAAGTACTTATCTACAGGAGTTTATTTATGAGTACCGTACAATTCGAAACAACTTTTTTTTTGCCTTTTGTCGATCGTAACCTGTATCGGAGCGCGTAATGTGTTGTTTTAACCTCGCCTGCCCTTAGGACATTTTCTCATCGCTAAGCCTACCACCATATTTGTTAACGGTAAATAATACGATCCAGCATATGTCGAGAATATTATTCGGTGTTGACATTTCAAATGTCAGAATATTATAGATTCCCTTGAACATCACCTGTCTGTTTTTGGTCCTGACGTCAAGTATACGTAGTATATATTAACATATATAAACACCCCCCCTCTCTCTCTCTCTCTCTCTCTCTCTCTCTCTCTCTCTCTCTCTCTCTCTCTCTCTCTCTCTCTCTCTCTCTCTTACACACACACACACACACACACACACACACACACACACACACAGAGGGAAAACTATACACGTGTGCTAACAATCATTATAAAATTCAGATGTTGCTCTAACTTGAAAACATTGCGTTAAAATACACAACATTGGCGCCACAGTATGTCAGACTAGTCTTCTACAAGCTGTTCAAGTTTAAATTTCTTTTAAAAAGGGTCCACTTTTTCTGAAACATGTACGAATCCTTAATACAGCTTTGCTAAATGTTTTCGATTTTTTATAGCATAAAACTGTTTCGTAAATTGTAAAATTTAGGAGTTTTAAGTACAACGAGATTTATGAATTATAAATTCTGCATTAAAATTTAAAACTTAATTAGATCGCGAAATTTTAATTTACAAAGAAAAATCTCTTTTTGATCGAATTTGGTATATAATTCTTAAACCATATAGTAAATGATTTTCAACACAAAGCCAATAACATTGATAATAAGGCGTTCGAATTTTCCAAAACAAGAGGTATGGAATGAAATGAAATAATTTTAGTTTTCAAACACTGATTTGCTACAATAATTATGTGTACGAATTTGTTGTTGTTGTTGGGCTTAACGCCATTTTTCAGCATTCGATAGGCTATTCATGGCGGCCAGTATTAATGGTACAGGAAGAAACCGGGAATCGGAAAGAACCACCGACCCACGAGAAGCTACTGGCAAGCTTTCTCACATATCCATATTCGCCGAATCCTAGACTCGAACACATGCAGCCAGAGATGAGATGGCAGTGATTCATAACGGACAGTGCTTTAGACCACTCGGCCACTCGGGGCCCCTGTGTACGAATTTGAAATGGCTCGCAGAAAAAAAAAGACTGATAGTTTGTCCTGGTTTTAACTGATACGCCACAGGCAGAGAAGCCTACACTCACAAAAGTTTTTCTCAGTTGTTTGCTTGGTTTTTTTCCCTCTCATTACAAGAAGGCTACTTTTAGTTTTGCTTTTATTTAAGTGTTTTCATAAAAATGTTTTTGTTCAATCTTAATTTTAATCTGATCTGTTGGCCTCTTTGCATCATCACTCAATACTTTTTTCGTAATTTTGTTAGTCGGATTTCTCTTTTCCAGGTTTTATTTTGAATTATTTTAACCAAATGTATGCCATCTTGTTTTGATTTTAACATTATTCCTTCTATACGTTTTGCCTTATTTGTTGTAATTCGTTTCTTTATCATTGATTTATGCTTATAATGTCTGTATTAGTTCATTAGTTAAGTGATTTTTTTCATATTAAAAATTTAGCTTCAGTTCTTTTGGGGTATTATCTTCCTTGGGTTTTTTTCTGCATGTGAATAGCCAATCGTGTCAAGTTTAGTTTTTATTTTAAAAATTCAAAACTAGATCTTATCAATGTCTTTTAAGTTGATTTGCAGTGCATCATTTTTTATCACCATACAAGACAAATTTAATTGCGTAGTGTATTCCCTTTGTCTTAGCAATCTTGCTTTAACTATCTGATAACAGTGACCTCTGGCAAGCCTAAATTATAAGGTTAAGTTAGAACACATTGCTTTGTTTTCTATCCATCAACAATACAAGAATCTGTGAAATATGAAAAGAGGTCTTTAGAGATCAGGACATAATCTAATCTGCTTTGTTTTATAAGACTGGACTGTCTTCAGATAAATAATCTAGCATCTTGGCTAACCACTCTCCTTGGATTTAGTAATTGTAATTGATTCTTGAAGGACACACGGTACTAATTCTATGAAAGAACTGTGAACCAGTTTAAGAATGGGTGAAGAAATAATAGAGTATATACGGGTTTAGTGGTCCATAATTGGTTAATAATAGAAAGTAAAATTTTATTAAAAATATCTTTTTAAAGCTTATCCTATGTGTAATTTAAAAAAATATAGACAAATTTCTATTGATGCAATTTTAGTATTTTTAAAGACTTGACTTAGAATTACTCAATAATGAAAGTAGCACTTGATTCGCTTGGTGCTGAATCAATAACATGGACTTCATGCACATGTAGGTCAAGAAAATGCCGCGGGTCATATGGTGTTCTCCACACAGAAGCTTGCACCAAGGATAGTTGTGCATGGAGAAATATATGTCTGATCATCAGTACCCAGAAATTTTAAGTTATTGAATTTCAAATATGATGGTGTTTCCATATGTTTACTATGGGAGTTGAATTAGTACCGTGACTCCTGAAATCGTGGACTGCTGATCAAGCCATGGGATTTCTATCATGAATAACACATGTATCAAGTTCCATTTTCTGAACAACATTACAGTCACGGCAAATGATAAGAGACGAATTGTCAAAACGTACAATATCATGTCGTAAATTCTTTAAGCAAAAGTCTGGACAAACATCATTGTAACCATATAAATTAACCAAATTTATTATATAAAGACAACACAAAATCTATTACAAGATGTATGACTACAAACACACCACGTGTCATAAAATTAGTAGCTAAAACAGACTTAAACGCTTGATGTGAGTTTAGGTTTTATAGCGGTATATTTAAGTGTAAAATTGATTTGTTTTAATGCCATTTTTTTCAGTCCATGACAAGACAGCTATTACATATCGACCAGTTTATCTTATGGACGAAAAGACCGGGGAAATCTCTCAGACAAACCGCCGACCTCCAAAAAGCTAATGACGAACTTTCTCCCATACCCACGTTGACCGAGCCTAGGCTTGAAACCCACGCAGATAGAGGTGGGATGTGTACGTGATCAGCAAAGGCCAACCGGATCCCAAAAAGTGTAAAACTGAAAGTTCGGATTGAAATGTTTTTCGGTTGTCGGAGAAGAATGGTTTTGGTTTACTAGGTGAAAAAGATGATTATAAAGATAGGCAATTTGTTTGGACTTCATACAAATTTCGATCCCGAGAGAATTCCGGTATATAAATGGTTCTGTCTAGAAAATCTCCAATCGACAGACAGACAGAAAAGTACATGAATGTGCCAGGAAACTATAATATAACTGGCGATTTTGCATCGGACTAATAAGGATAATATTAATTCAAGACGCCATGTTATTTATTGAGGCATTCCAAATCAGAATCGACTAGTTGATGAAAAAAAAAGTAGGACCAGTGATTAATTATGACAAAGTTGTAATTGATAATAAAATTCATAGCCTGATGGTAATGCGTTTTTGATCAACGAATTAAAATCTACAGCTCATTATTCAACGGCTAGGTTCCTGTTACTAAAACAATGAAACAACCCCCCCCCAAAAAAAAAAAACAGGGCACCAACCTTATTCTACTGGTTAACGATATTAAAGTATTAAAGTTGATTTCTGTATGTATATGTTGTTTACGTGATATTCCCTTATATATATATATATATATATATATATATATATATATATATATATATATATATATATATATATATATATATATATATATATATATACACACACACACAAACAAACATGCACACGCAAGCACGTATATAAATCATACAGAAAAGAATATTTTAAACAGTGCATATAAAATGGAATCTCAGATGAACAAAAGGTCTCATAACAATCAAAAACTGACGGCAACACACTGCTCTTTATGCAACATGATTAGCATATAAAGAAACAACAGAAAGGAAAACAATAAGATGGAGAAGTGGATAGGTAATGAAAATAGTTCGTCTTCAAACATTATCAGCCTACTGGGATGAAAGCTTGCTTTATATACCAAGCTTGAAAAGAATATTTTTACACGTTTTAATTCTTTCTTTCGTTTATACATGTAATATGTATTCATTTATGTCATCTCAGTTTTTACTCATATTTTAGTCATCCTTGCAATGTCCGATAGATACAAAATAAAGGAAGGGGTTCCGATTTACCCAGTGGTCTAAAGCGATGACCGTTGTGGATCATTGCCATCACACCTCTGCGTGGATTCGAGTCTCGGGTTCGGCCAATATGGGTATGCGAGAAAGCTTTCCAGTATCTTTTCGTTGGTCGGTAGTTCTTTCCAGGGTTTTCCAGGGTTCTTCCGCGACCATTTATACTGGCCGCCAAACATAGCCTATCATGTGCTGAAAAATGGCGTTATACCCTACAACAACAGCAACAACAACAATGGCACCAACAATACAAAGACACGTTGCTAACTTATGCAAGAGGTGAAGATGAAACACAGAAGAGATCTAAATTAATTTGCACATCATTTTAGTCAGAATATTCTTTAGAAAGTAATCCAGTGTTTTCTTCAAACAATTTGTAAAAATGCACGTTACCATAACGTCAACGCCGCTTAATGTCTCAATTCGATTATAACCAGAATAATTTAGACGATATATATATATATATATATATATATATATATATATATATATATATATATATATATATATATATATATATATATATATATATATCTGTGTGTGTGTGTTTGTTTGTCACTCTGGCTCTTCCACGACAACCACCAAAGTGCATCGATGTGCATCGCCATGGTTCCAATGATGCTGGTGTATTGGTAGTTTTATTACTGGATGTGACGTATTTTCATTTAAACCAAAATATTATCATTGTGATCTCGCAACTGCTGTACATATAATCAGACAGATTTTTTATTCAGCGGTGTGACTGAGGTTGTGAATGCAACTGTGACTGCAACGAAGGAATAAACCCTAGAACTTCATGAAACAAAAACATTAATAGCTTCAAAAACCTCTGAATACTAACTAATGTTGACGGTATTTGAACAAAGTTCCTAATGAGATTGGCTAAGAATCTTTCAGCATAGGTTGACGTCCCTTTAGAATTGATTTTGATTCGATTACACATTTTCTCTGCCACTTCTTAAAATGTAGTCAGTAACAAACATTGTAGCAGTGGCGAAACTGCAACTTCTGGGACCTCTGCAAAACTTTAGAAATGTGGATGCCACTGACACTAAAACATACACTGTTATGTAACAGTATGTTCTGTGACCCTTTTTCAAAGAATTATACTCAAGCAAACAGCTTCTCACAAATAACTGCTATGGGAGTACAAAAATATTTCGATGAACCTGCTAGGTGTGGGTAGGGTGAAGCGGACACGACGCAATTAAAAATGCATATTTTGATAATATTTAGGACTATTCTGAAGAACATAAAACTTTAATTTTCTATTTTAATTGCCAACTCAAGGTTACCGTGTAAACTTGCTTGCTACTTCATACCCTTTCAATCGAGGTTAAGATGGCAATGGTTGACCCTATGCGTGGTAATCGACTAGATCATAAAATATCAAAAGTATTGTGCTTTTCTACGGAATTGTTTCCTGATACTGTTATATCCACGACGCTGCTGGCAATGTACATGTATATTTTCTGTCAAATTAACGAATTGACTATTTTTGCTAACCCCAAGAGCGGACTGGTCCACTAATTCAATTTCCCGTAAGAATCGATATACAAACGTAATGAAACATCCATATACGAGATCATTTGCGCAAACAAATGATCACGCAAGTACCCAATCTCGTTATGGCTGGCTATATAAAAGGTATACAAACAGGTTTATAAAAAAAATCGAAATTCAATTAAGGCCAAACTGGCATAGTTCGGTAAATAAAAGGACAAAATAAAACTAAAGAGTACTGAAGGGTATTATGGTATCGTCGGACATTGTGCACTGGTCATGTATCATGCAGAAATGAGTACATTTATTTTAGCTAAGTTGGGTATGCCTTTTCCTTTTGGTGAATATATATATATATATATATATATATATATATATATATATATATATATATATATATATATATATATATATATATATATATATATATATATATATATATATATATATATATAAAACATCCTTGCAAATGTGTGATGTCGATTATATGTCAATTTATCAATTACAAATTTTCACGTATTACTCTTTAACGAAAAGAATGACAAAAATAATTAATTACTCATTTTTTCTAAAGTAATTTAATACGGTACACAATTTCATCGCAATTATTTATGCGCCTCCCTCCCCATCATGATTAAAGGACAAACTACGCAGAAATCTGGGGTAAATTAGAAAAAAAATTTGAACTGGATACAAACCTTGAAAACGAACTTGCACCAAAAAAACTAAAAGAGTATGGTTCATCTTAATGGTATGTGTACACTTTCCTTGGATTTTTCTAGCGATTATATATTTAAAAATGCATAGTCGCAATAGCCTGTTGACACAATATGGTAAATGTTTGGTTACGAGGCACACATATTGTAATATAATGTTTTGTTGCTGTTTCTTAAACCTAATATATTGTTCTAAAAATAGATCATAATTAATTAAATATAAAAATGTCCTAAGCATGCAAGCGCGCGCGTTTTTTTTTTCTCTCTCTCTCTCTCTCTCTCTCTCTCTCTCTCTCTCTCTCTCTCTCTCTCTCTCTCTCTCTCTCTCTCTCTCTCTCTCTCTCTCTCTCTCTCTCATCGTGCAGTGTTCAAAAAGCTAGCCATATAATGCTCTACTTTCTTCATTAAAACTATCTTTCATATTCAAATCCTAAGTGTGTCTTATACTGATTTAATCAATGTGAATAAAATTAAAAGCAATAAAAAATATTTAACTTATCAGTAGGCAGAGTTGTTTTTGAATAGCCACTAAAAGCACAGAACTATTTTTTGTTGCGGACACACTCAGCAGAAACATGAGTTCATGTACCCTATCAGTACACAGTTTCCTGTAATCAATTTGGCAAATATGCGTATTTGTACATGATATTAATAAAATATATGTAGAAAATGTACACTGCTTCAATGATATACCAGTCACTGTATAAATATTGCATTTAAATGAAGCCTGCTAAGTATTTTTTCATTTGAATAAAATATGTATACAGCTCGTGGTATATCACTGATACAGCGTACATAACAAAGGAACTCTTCATACAACGATATATTTCAACAATCAAAACCTGCTGAATTCAATCAATAAAATCATGAAAACTCCATTTTCTGTGTTTGTACATCGCATCCCAGAAGCGAAAGTCTTAAGCAAACGTTCACAAATGCATTTGCAGATCAAATGCAGAGCGAAACCTTAATGAAACATGTTTACTTTTGAAACTAAAATACAAATCCTGCTTAGATTTTAAACTCGAAACCTAATAATATTTGAACCTCTAACCTCTTACTTAGATCCGATTGAAATACCCCAACTAGGGAACTTAAATGTCTACATCATACAAGAGAGGAATTCGAAATATTGCCGTTTTTTATGCAGCAAAAAAATGTACAGAATGAATAACAGGACCTGTAGCCATATTTCAATGTAAATCATTAACCTTATGGTGTTCTGAATCGAAATATTCCTCCATGTGTCCAATAAATAATAATAATAATAATAATAATAATAATAATAATAATAATAATAATTTAAGCTCGCCTCTTTATGGATTAATCTGATGTAACGATTTCCTCGAGTCTACAAGAAAATAGAAGAACAAAACAACTACAAAACCATTAACAGACCCTCCAAAAAGTTCCTGTATTATCATTAAACGATTTACTCCATCAGTTACTGTCATTTATACAACAATCGATTCTCATTAACTGATTTGCACCATCATCAGTTACTGTCATTTATACAACAATCGATTCTCATTAATTGATTTGCCCCAGCATCAGTTACTGTCATTTATACAACAATTGATTTTCATTAATTGATTTGCTGCAGTATCAGTTACTGTCATTTAAACAACAATCGATTACAATTAACTGATTTGGTCCAGCATCAATTACTTTTAGTTAAATAACCGATTAATCGATTATCATTTAGTTGTATTAGCATCAGTTACTATCCGTTATATGACTAATTAATCGATTAATTATTTTGAATTCAAACTGAGTTCTACACCATTCCCATCGCTTCGAAAATCAGAATATTTGAAGAATAACTCGGGTTTCGAACAGATATCATGGAGAAATATTATCTGATTAAAAAATGATCATATATCAGTTAACAGAAACTAAATTTTATCCAAATCCCAACAATAATAAGTGCCATGTATGTATGTATGGATGGATGGATGGATGGATGGATGGATGGATGGATGGATGGATGGATGGATGGATGGATGGATGGATGGATGGATGGATGGATGGATGGATGGATGGATGGATGGATGGATGGATGGATGGATGGATGGATGGATGGATGGATGGATGGATGGATGGATGGATGGATGGATGGATGGATGGATGGATGGATGGATGGATGGATGGATGGATGGATGGATGGATGGATGGATGGATGGATGGATGGATGGATGGATGGATGGATGGATGGATGGATGGATGGATGGATGGATGGATGGATGGATGGATGGATGGATGGATGTATGGATGGATGGATGGATGGATGGATGGATGGATGGATGGATGGATGTATGTATGGATGGATGGATGGATGGATGTATGTATGTATGTATGTATGTATGTATGTATGTATGTATGTATGTATGTATGTATGTATGTATGTATGTATGTATGTATGTATGTATGTATGTATGTATGTATGTATGTATGTATGTATGTATGTATGTATGTATGTCTCTGTCTGTCTGTCTGTCTGTCTGTCTGTCTGTCTGTATGTATGTATGTATGTATGTATGTATGTATGTATGTATGTATGTATGTATGTATGTATGTATGTATGTATGTATGTATGTATGTATCTCTGTATGTATCTCTGTATGCATGTATGCATGTACGCATGTATTAAGGCCTAACGGCAAATCAAGACAAAACTGCTAATGTGGTGATAATTGAAACTAAATTTCCAAATAATTAAGAATGACGAGTGGCACTAAAATGTAAGGATGAAGTACCGTTTCAAATAAATGTAACTAAGTCCTACATCATTAAAGGTAAATGTGTCACAATTCTGTAAAACGCTTTTTAAAATATTAAAAAATATAAGGGCCAAAACTAAAAAATAAAAAAAAATATAACTTCAATTTTATTTTCATTTTCACGAATATTGTGGATAATGTGAAACAATGGCCCCAGACTACTCTATATTAGGATCGAATTCTATGATACATAATTTCTTCAATATAAAAAATAGAACAACCTATATAACAAAATTACATTCCAAAATACAAGAATTTTAACGCATTATTATTCCTTTTTTGAAGCATTAATACTCCCTTTTCATAACACATATACCCGTTAATTCTTACCAGCAATGTTCCTTCCCAATTGTATACCCCACATATAGCATCTACTTTATTACCAATATAATCTCACCAAACCCAATTTCGATATAGATAGTTGCTGCGATTTATAACTTTTAACACCATTTTCAACACAAGATAAGCCATCTAAAATTTCCAGTATCTGTCCATTATTTCCAATGACCTCATGACCACAGTTAATGTCAAATGGAAGGTTCTTAAATGCCCAAATACTACATTAACATTCCCCTAATTATCTAATGACCACATATTATGCACTCTAATTTCATTAATTTCATACTTGCTAGGGTATTATAGTCTCGTTATTGTATTATTCCTCGGTAAACGTTTCCAAGCTGGATGTTAGTATTTTCAAAACACCAGGTACTATGAATTATTCATCTATAAAATTAGTAAATATGTATACCAAAAATATATATCGTAAGAAATATGGGAGGGCCGATTTTACGAAACCAATCATTGTTGACATTAACTAACGAATGCTGTACATCATAATTAATGCTCCTGCAAACTAGCTAATTACTCGAGATAAAAATACCTTTCCAATACCGACACCCTATGTTGAACAAATCATTACCTAATTCTAACAAAGCTATAAACCGAGACATAAATGCTAGTAGTATGTACATATGTATATATATATATATATATATATATATATATATATATATATATATATATATATATATATATATATATATATATATATATATATGCGTGTTCAATACAGTGAATATACAGTGAGACCTCTCTAAGCGGTCACATTTTTATTACCGAAACAGTCTCATACATGAACAATATTTTATACAAAGGTTTTTAAACTTAACTGTTTAAAAGAGAAAATTGTATAATTCCTTTGATGGTCAATATTCAGATTGCTATGTTCAGTAGTGTAATGTGTATGGAAATCGACAATTAAAAGAATTATGGAAACTAAACTGCTCCAAATCAACGCACCTGAATCTCCAGATTTCTTTCGCAAAATGTCACAAACATACTGTATATTTCTAACCATCAATGAGAAATATTGTCCTCAGTAACTAAGAATCTCTCTCTCTCTCTCTCTCTCTCTCTCTCTCTCTCTCTCTCTCTCTCTCTCTCTCTCTCTCTCTCTCTCTCTCTCTCTCTCAATATGTATAAAAATGGGTCTGGCCTGATTAAATGGCTGCACATTAATCTTTCCAAATGCACGTGCAGCACTTTAGTCAGTATGTTCCGTATTGGCTAAGACTTTATTTGATGTGGTTCATTGAGGAGATTATTTGATAAGAAGCTATTTACGGGGCGCTCTCAGAATATAATTCCAGGGATCGAATGCCGGATTGATCCAAATTCTCTGACTCATCATGGTGATATATATATATATATATATATATATATATATATATATATATATATATATATATATATATATAGAGAGAGAGAGAGAGAGAGAGAGAGAGAGAGAGAGAGATAGATAGATAGATAGATAGATAGATAGATAGATAGATAGATAGATAGATAGATAGATAGATAGATAGATAGATAGATAGATAGATAGATAGATAGATATCGCTTTAACAATATTTATATCCGTTAAAGTACTCGTTTTTATCATCTGTTGAACTTGAATAGAGATTTGACACCAAACCAGTTTTAAAACATATACTATCATCCCTTAGATAGAAAGTAATTAAAAACATTATCTATGTCATATGTAAAATATAAAAGCTGTTGTTTTTATCGTAAGATCTGGGTATCCGGACAGCCAATATATAAAAATGTTCCTTATGTTTATAATAATCCTATTAAAATTCCAAAGTACATCGTACCTTTCAGGGGGTCCCGAGTGGCCGAGTGGTCTAATGCGCTCACCGCTCCGGATCACTGCCATCTCACTTTTGTCTGCGTGGGTTCGAGTCTTAGGCTCGGCGAACGTGGTTACATGAGAAAGCTGGTCAGTAGCTACTCGTGGGTGGGTGTTTATTCCCGGGGCTTTCCAGGGTTCTTCCTCCAACAGTTATACTGGTCGCCATGTATAGCATATCTTCTGCTGATAAATGGACGTAAACCCTACAACAAAAACAACAACAACAATAACAATAACCACAACAACAACAGTGTACCTTTCAACGAAGAGTAGCCTTCATTTGATATCTACTTAACGGAGTACGAACACAGCTTGGAATTTCTCGTTCTTTGTTATATGAAGAAAGTATAATTAGCCTGAGGAATAAAAGTACGCAAGTGATTTTCATTACTAAAAAAAAAACAAAGCAAAAACGTGTCCAGATTTGACCGTCATGCTCCTTGCCTTCTGTTTTCTCCAAACCCTGCTATCAAATCTTTGGTGGGATAAACCAAACCAACCACACATAATGTGGGTTTTTACATTTTGATCGGTGTAATTATACCACAGATTTCATGCTTTAGAACAGCCCACAGAAATGGCGCGAGGACATCCATCACGACCGAGTGTAAAGTATATTGTAACCATATTACAAATCCACGAACGTTATGATTTAACACATAAAAGAACCGAGCCCCGAGTGGCTGAGTGGTCTAAAGCGCTCTCCGTTATGGATCACTGCCACCTCAACTCTGCGTGGGTTCGAGTCTAGGATTCGGCGAATATAGATGTAAGAAAGCTTGCCGATAGCTTCTCTTGGGTCGGTGGTTCTTTCCGGGGATTTCCGGGTTTCTTCCTCCACCATTGATACAGGCCGCCATGTATAGCCTATCACATGCTGAAAAATGACGTTAAGCTCGACAACAACGCACATAGGATAACATCACCACAAAGTATATACGTTATATTCCGAATATATGAGAAAAAACTAGGATCTATCCCTTTTTTTTACTCATATGATAAAGCTAAATCACTATATATTTACGTACCCTCGATCCAAGATAAAAAAAAATCCTCTCTGTGTATACAGGCCAGGTAGCCGAGAGTAGGAAAGAATATTTTAAGCAACATATTACGTGTATACGGTAAAGTTTATTTGTATACAAGGCTATAAATAGTAAAGGATATTATCCGGTCTCGTGAAAATAAATTCCTGCCTGTTTATAGAATAATGGAATAAAGAACATACTGTAAAACGATCTGACGGTATAGATTCATGGTCGCAAGTTACGGTGATAATCTGTGAGACTCCTATCACACAGTGGTTGCTTTTGCTGAGATTTCATAATTTTTCACGATTCCACAGAACAGAATACGCCATTCAAAACAAATAATCTACACATCAATAAAAATGTCCGTCCTATTGATGAATAAATAACTTTGCTTAGAAAGAAAACTCATATTGTCTCATTGAAACAACCTGAAACGTCATATTAGGTGAACGCAGAATTAGGGGGGGGGGGCTGGATAGGGGTTTGCAGTAAACAGATAGATGGGGAAGTCATGGGTTGGAACGCCGCTGAGTTATAACAAAGACCTTAGTGGTTACCGAGTCAGATGCAGGTAGTCGCGGGCCCGAACGCCGGTCAAGTCATAACCAAAGACGAATACAAAGTAGTACTAACAGCCGCCTCGCTAGGCGCTTAACAGTAAGAGGTTAGTGTTATGACTGGTCAGGCTGGTGTCAGGATAATGTAACTGATGGAACATGATGCTATATGTCTGCTGCATGATGCCCAAGTGCTAGACATCAATAAAAACTGCCACACAGTTGACATCGTAGCAATATATTTGAAAAAATGTTAGAGCTACGTTAAAATCCAAATCTCTCTCTCTCACACACGCACACCCACCCACCCACCCACCCACCCACCCACCCACACACACACACACACACACATTTTATGGATGAGGCTACACCATATTTATATTTTGAAATCCATGGGGAACAGTCACTCTCCCCTTTGCCCCAACGTGCCTGCGCCCAAGATTGAGACGGTCACTTACTGCAATTAATATTTTGAGACTTATAAGATAATAATTAACGAAATAATAATATTAGCAAAATAATATCTTCCGCATAATAACATCTTCTATGACTGAACTTCTTACTCGACTCGTACGCCCTAGACATGAGTACGATTATTTTCAATGCGGGTTTTAATTTTTGTTGTTGTTGTTGTTGTTGGGCTTAACGCCATTTTTCAGCACACGATAGGTTATTCATGGCGGCCAGTATTAATGGTGGAGGAAGAAACCGGGAAATCACCGGAAAGAACCACCGACCCACGAGAAGCTACTGGCCAGCTTTCTCGCATATCCACATTCGCCGAATCCTAGACTCGAACCCACGCAGACAGAGGTGAGATGGCAGTGATCCGTAACGGACAGCGCTTTAGACCACTCGGCCACTCGGGGCCCCTTTTAATTTTTGCTTTGTTCTGTTAAAATCAAACACGTTGCCGGTCTAACACGATGCCTTGGGAACGACTGTATGTTGCCAGCCAGTGTATTACTACTACGATTGCATCAGGCATTGCTGGTTCGCATGTAAAATATTGTCTTGCAGGGCAAAAACATAAAGTAAAATGCCTTAAACTGAATGAACATCCGTGTTGTTCCATTTTATACCTATAAGTTGTAATTTACATCAAACTGCCTATAACTGTAGACAATGACGTAAGCTTTTGTGAAATGTTTTGGTTTGAAAATCCTATAGTCTCAGATCTTATCGATATCTCTGACTAACTTATCCTTGTTTTCAATCACAACGGGATAATAATTTGGCTTAAAAGTAGTTCACGACGTGCGTCATCAATTTACCTTGGAGAAGAACCTGATACGGCTAATTTGTGTTAAGGTTTGTGTAAATATAGAAAGAGACATACCCTGCATAATCATAAATTACCATTCAAAGTTTGATCAAACATATCTAAAATTGGGACAAAATGGTAGTGTAAGTTTAGTTTGCTTTTGTTATATGAATTAATCGCTTTATTTTCTACCCACATCTATGTGTTTACTCACTGAAACGTTGTTTTCTTGGGGAGAAAAGTCTAGGGGGGGGGGCCTACACAGGGTTAATACGACGCTGTCTATTATCGCATACGCTAGGAAAAACTTTTATTTCTCTAGGGACCAGCTATTTAAAGGGGACGGGAAGCGGACGAGAGAACATGGGATCATTTTGAAAACCATTTTCGTGTACCCAAATAATCTAAAAAAATTAAACACATACATACATACATACATACATACATACATACATACATACATACATACATACATACATACATACATACATACATACATACATACATACATACATACATACATACATACATACATACATACATACATACATACATACATACATACATACATATATATATATATATATATATATATATATATATATATATATATATATATATATATATATATATATATATATATATATATATATATATATAATGAAATATCTCGGCTTAAAGAAAATACAAGCACCCAACCCCACTATGGAAATAAAAAATAAAATGGTCTGCCCACTAGTGCAGCACGGAAAAGACAGTACTGTAAATGACTTATCACTCAAGCAAATCAACGGGAAATCGAAAAAGGCAATAAAATTATTTTTTATACGTCGCTAAAACACTATAATTTGCGATTATCTTGGCCGACAACCGCACTCTCGGCAATTAAGTGTTTTGCCCAAGGACACAACACAGTAACCAATCGAATCAACGTCTATCACGTTTGCTATTGGTCACCCCCACACACACACACACACAATAATTCACACACAGACCATAGGAAACGGCGTATTCATTACGATAACGATTTATACGTGTCTTCCTATTTAGTAGTTTCGTAGTACATTACACAAGAAATAAAGAAAAAAGTACCAAAAGCAGTATAAATGGATGTACTCTCATTTAAAGGCGAATGACCGACTGCAAAAGGGTGCTGGTTACCATTTTCTTCAGTCTGAAAATTTAGCAGTCATCAGGAAAATCTGTTCTTTATCAAGACCTGGATGGCTTGGTGTTTAAAACTACCAGACAAGGCAACCACCGGTTTTGAACATAGGTCTTTACGGAATTGTCAATTTATTGTTTTTTGGTTTGTTCGTTGTTTTGTTGGGGTTTTTTTTTCTTAGACGCAGACGAGGGGGACTATGATCTGTTTGATAAAATATGGATTATATCCATATATTTAAAAGAAATTAGCGCCAGGTATATGAAAAAGAAAATCTTATAGAGGAAATCACAGCTCTCACCCCACCAGGGACTTCCGCACAATGATTGGGAGTGGCGTAGGCAAACATGTAGTGGTCAGCCAGTACGTTTTACAGATGTAAGCAAAGATATGAGGTGAAATGGAGGGTTTGGTTGCTCCTATGTGCGGGCGGCCATGCACCCACCCCACCCCACCCCACCCCACCCAAAAAGTTCAAATGGTGATTTACTAAATGTGCAAATTCTGCACAGAGTTTGTATTGAGCTATTTGTGTCTGAGGTATTAATCTTGCTACTTTATGAAACTGAGAAAAGGCTAAGCGTGTGTTTGTGTGGTTGTTTTTTGTATTTTTAATGTTGCGGTAGGACTTTTAACATATTGCTTAAATGTCTGCACTTTTCTGCCGATTATAGCGACGTCTATCACTAGAGCATCGTACCGCAGACATGCATGAAGCATCATGTCTCATCCAGTCACCTTATCCTGACGCCAGGACGACCAGTACTAACGCTCCCTTTACAGTGAGCACTATTTCTCCGTCGGGGTTCGCACCCACTACCCGCAAAATCCGACACTACAACAGCTAAGGCCACGGGAGTGATTTTAAGTTACAAAAAGGATTAAACAAACATATTTTTGGATTACCATTTTTTTGTGGCTAAATCATGCCGATGAAATGGAATCTAATCGCCATTCCCAAGGACACACCAAGGTGACCGACCTGGGTTGTCGTGGGCAGGTATCGAATCCGCAACCCCTGGATTGCGAGAAAAACGCTCTACTAAATGAGTTAGATTTTTTTGTTGCCGAAAATGCCAACTGCAACAAACCAAAAAAATAGTTTCTTCCCTAATAATTCAAATGCAAAATTGAACTAAAGTTGTTTTGTCAATGTTATTTTGCAGTTACGAAAAATAACTATATAATCATAATAATATAATTAAAGTTCCACAGAGCATTGAACATTTAAACAGATTTTAACATGCTTTCATTAAACGTAGCGAATATGGTTGTGATATAGGTATTTACTAGATCGGTACGTTACGTTCCATTTAATTACGCAATTCAATGATATTCATCAACTCAGTTGGTCTATTGTTGCCAACTTGAGAGCTAATAATATTGCCGACTAGCCTGCTATGATTAAGTTCTCTCAAAAGTTTAAATACTCTCTTTGCTGATACGGGAACACAACCCTTCCGAAATTTACAAATAAAAATTATTTTAACAAGTATTTTGTCTCCAAACGTGGAGATCTACATACTAGACAATAATGCACTTCATTGATAAGAAATATTCATCTCGGTTAAGGATCATCGCTAACAGAGAGATGGATGAGCCAGGCATGTGCGTCCACACGAAATTGGAGCAACACTACATCAATTCTGCGAACAGCTTCATATGAGGTATCCGTCCCCCTCCCCGGCGGTTCCACAATGACTAATTTCAGAATGTTATATGTGGGGGCAACGTAAATATAATGGTTTCCAAGAAACGTGTGAACTCGCATGTCGTTCATAAGATATGATTTTTTGATTATGCAGGCGAAACAAGACCTCATCACACGTCTGGGTACAAATATTAGACTTAACCTTTAACCTTAACCTTTAAAGCCGCTTACAACCCCACAACTGTAAATTACACAGACCCAGATTTGCTAATGAATTTGTTAGGTGCAATCAGTAGTACAAGCAAGATATGCCAGCGTAATATGCGACGGCAGATAAGGATCTATGATCTGTTTTGGAGTTAGTCTTGACTTATAAGCGAGTGTAGACGGTAAAGAAATATTTAAAATAAGAATCAGTTCAATGCAACAACAGCGACCTCGCTGGACTATTTTTATTCATAGGCGAGACAAAATGTAATAAAACTTTATTGGAATCATTTTCTCTGGCTTTGAAATTGTGCAAAATCAATTAAAATTGATGTCGAAAAAGCATTCCAATTGAAGTAAATAATATTTCGAAAAAGATATTTTCTAGATATAAACACTTGTTTCTTAATTTGCAAATAAAAAGATAAATCAACGCATTATGCAGCTGAGAAGAACCTCCTGCCAACATAGTGACAGTATTTAATATCGAAGAACATTGTTCCTGAACAAATGTTTGTAGTTCTGAATTGGATGGAGCCCGCAGAGGAACAAATAGTTCACTTATCTATAGCTATAACTGTTTGCATGTCGGTATTAAAACAAATATACTTACCGCTAGGTAAAATCTAGAAATCAATTATAAGTAAACAATAATTGAAATAAGTGACGCAAATGTCACAGAAAGGAAAACTAGTATCGGAAACAAGAGTGAATTTTAACCGCATTATTCCAATGCTTGTATAGACAACAAACAAACCCCACCCAATGATATGCATCGGAACAGTGGAGAGTTTGGGACATGGTTTTTGGGGTTGTTAAAACCCCATTTAAATAAGTGCTTCTTGAAATTGAGTCCATTGACGTGCTCTCCGTTGCCGACGATAAGAAAACTATAAACGTCTTTTCCGGGCAGCAATTTCAATAATGGCTTACAATGATTAACAATGAAATACCTTTTTGAATTAAAAAAAAAATCAAAGATGACAACAAATAGTTGACATGTGATTTAGATGTAATTTAACTGAATCTATTTAAGTACTTAATTAAATATCTGTAATACTTTATTGTTATTTATATGAATTAAAATATATAAAGTTTAACAAATTTATTTGTTAACATCATGATTGTGTGGAAGTGTTTTACTAGGCTAATTACTTAAATAAATTGATTGCCATTCCTTGTATGTGCTCTGTGGATAGACGTACACACAGGAACACAAGAAATATACCCTTTTTTAAAAGGGGGAGAAAGAGGAAGCAATACGAGTTGCATGCTTTCTCAGCCGCAACCATTGTAATAATTATCAATCTCCTGAGCACAAAACTTCAAATCAAGACTAAAAGTATCAGATTGTATAAATTTTATATAAATAGATGCTTACATTAGAGTATAAATACCGGTGTGAACATTTTATCAGGTTATTGTTGAAATGCTCCTTAAAAATTAGAAACGATATGTACATAACTATGATTTAATTTGTACGTAGACTGTAGTATTATGAATATGTCTCTTTCAATTAACTCAAAAAATGTATTGAAGTAATACTGTTCATGCAACTTTATAGTAAGCACATCTCACAACAGGTTCTTGTTCTTAATGGTTTTAAATACAATGCACACATAAATGTATCATAGAAATCACAATTTAAGGGAACACAAACAGCATATAAAAAAATACTATTTCATTTCTTTTTGGTTCTTTTCTTTTAAAAATATCCTACTAACACATATATTGAATGATTTCACAATGGTTTCAAATCTTTCCCACGTTTAATACGTCTAGTAAAAATTCAGGGACAACTGCATGCAGGTAACACTCATTCGATCCCGTTGCCATACTTTCCTAAAATTCAATTTAAAAAAAAAAAAAAAAAAAAAAAAAAAAAAAACGTTTTACTGAACGTCCTACTAAGGTCCACACATAAAAGTCACACCATTTGCATTGTGAAATTGCAAGTTGCTCCTGCACCTGTTTATATGAATGACACCTTTTTAATAGTAACTGTCCGTCACACTCAGTACAAAAGATGTCCCTGCATTTTGCTGCCAATATTGGCGATATTGTCCTATAATTATAAAGGCACTTAATTTCTAACATTTCGAGATCTTTAGCATTGCTACCATTAAAATTTGAAGCATCGCTTCTTCCTTTTCTTAAATCCATTGTTCCAATGCTTTCCGAAAATGACTGATGTACACACATTGCAAGAACGATAACTTTTCATTTACTATTTACGGGGGGTAAATAATGTTCTGGAGCTTAACATTTTTCAGCACACGTTAGGCTAAACATGGCGACCAGTATTAATGGTGGAAGAAGAAACCGGGAAATCAGCGGAAAGAACCACCGACCCACGAGAAGCTACTGGCAAGCTTTCTCACATATCCACATTTCGCCGAATCTTAGAATTGAAAGCACGTTGACAGAGGTGTTATGGCAGTGATCAGTAACGGAGAGCGCTTTAGACCACTCGGCCACCGTTATCGAACTATATCGACTATATCGACTATATCGACTATATCGGCCACCGTTATCGACTATAGATATGCATACTGCACTCATTATTTTCTCTTTGTCCCACGGAGTCAGAGTCTGAGGGGCACAGGGTACTATTCTATATGCTTAATTTTATGAATTTTTTAAAATAAAATTTGTGATTTAAGGAGATGTTTGAGCCATGGTGACTCAGTGGTTAGCCTGCATTACACACGATTGATACGGCGCGAGTTCGATCAGCCTGAATCAACAAAAGTATCTTTGTACAAAGAAATTTAATCCAACTGCATTGGCACTATAAACTACTTGTATTAATATGCCGTAAAGCACCAAACAAAACCAAAATCAAGAGTTGTATAATGTCGCGCGAAACCTAAACCCTTTTAGACTGGTACCTGAAACTTTGGTATGTTATAACTGTTTATAACTGGTACTTGAAACTTTGGGATATAATCAATTGTTTACGATTGGTCTTGAAATTTTGGGATATGAAAAACAGTCAAGACTGGTACTTGATATTTTGGGATATGGGCAATATCCGGGAATCAAATATCACCGTCTCATCTATGAACTATTTCTGGTTTTGTCCTTTAAAAGCTATTTAAGTTTGTTTGTTTTAGGGATTGGGGGAGGGGCTTCTGTTCTTCTGTTATTTCTTGGGTTGGTAGGGTGGATTGTTCATTATAGGTTTTTACGTGTTTATAAGGTTGAAAATCGCGATCTTTTGAGATTTTCACATGTTGCAGGGACAGAGATGGTAAGTTTTCCAGATGAAAATCATAAGGATAACCTGACAATTTCTAATATAAATAGATTTTCTGGAATTGTTCCAACTGTCTGTATCTTTTTGTTGTTGTTAATGTAGGATTTAACGCCATTTTTCAGCACAAGATAGGTTATATATGGTGGCCAGTATAAATGGTGAAAAAAGAACCCGGAAAAATGGTGGAAGAAGAACCCGGAAAATCCCCGGAAAGAACGACCCATGAGAAGCTACTGACAAGCTTTCTTACAAACCCATATTGGACGAACTCGAGACTCGAACCTATGCAGACAGAGGTGGAGTTTGACTACAAACGTTTGATGGCATATCCATTATGGTGGTCGTTGGCCTACAATTGTAGAGTGCCACCTTAAAAGAAATTAAGGTGTTGTTTAGGGTTATTTTGTTGGTTTTTTGTTTTGTTTTGGTTTGTTGGGGGGGGGTTGTGGAATGTTTTTTCTTTGTCTTTCTTTGTTTTCTTTTGGTTTGTTTTTTTGTGTTTTTAAAGGGATGTGATCATGTATATTAAAGGGGTAATATTTTATTATCAAATATTTTGTTTCAATGTTGATTAAGTGAAGTTGGCTTGTATAATTAGATAAGCACACGAGTTGCTCGTGAAAATCGTTTATTAAATCGATAGATTGGAGTTCACTGGAGATTGGAGTCAGTGATAATATTATCTTACAATAATAAACAGACTATTAAAATGACCATTAATTCTGAGGAAATTTATATGTATCAATGTCACTTACGGGCTTCTGCTACTCTGCATCATTGCCGCAATGTAAACGCATTTGCTCTCTGGCGAATTGCTATACAATTTTGCACATTATCTCTACGCCGACTGATTCGCCAGACATGTATGTATGTTAAGAGTCGTAAAATATTGTTCTAGACACTTGGTCCTTTTACTTTTTTCTATTTTGATGACTAATATATGTCTTGGATGTAATTTAGAACGAAGTAAAATTGTTCATAAAACTGTCTTAACATTTCCTTCTGCAAAACGTACTGCCCATGCTGACTGCAGCAATTGTAAAAAAAAAATCTCTAGTTTCGGATATGCGTACTTTTTGCATGTTATTATACTCTTAAATTTCAAATGTAAGTAAATCTTGCAAACAGTCCACAATCCCATAATGCCTAATTGGAAGTTATCGTTCTAAAGAACACCTAAACATACATATAAAGATTGGGGCTTTTCCTAGATCTTAACGATGCCATAACGCTCACAGAGACACCGACATTCAACTTAGAACATATTTATAGACCGTATACGGACAAATGGGGTGACCATGTATGGCACTTGTATAATATGTATGTCAGTCTGCGGTCTGACCGGATGTATGCGAACAACGTTTTCATTAGTATGAGTTGACTTCATAATCGAGCAATAATTGTTCCCGTCTACGGTAATTATCTACTTCTTAAAGAGGGATGCCAAGCAAGGTGAAGTTTGCATTGGCCATGTGTAAAATGGAGAGAATGCAGGTATATCTATTTTCATCTTTCATGTAATGTAACTCGTACGTCTTTGCATGTGATAATTATGAAAACAATGCACTATCCAAGGCAAACATCAGATCAAAATGGCTGCTAACATGTGCTGCAAAAATGAGCGCGAAGTAATCAAAACTGCATTAACTTTAGCAGATATCTAACTAGGGAAAAGGAATTTTGTCATTTTCGACAATACCAACTTATGAAGGTACAATAAATAATTATAAAATAATAAAACTTTAAAACGTTATCATGTCTTTTTTCCAATTTACCTTAGAAAGCGAAGCTAGCAGTCTTTTGAGAGTTGCACATCTCAATTAAGGTGAAGCTGTAGACTCTTTAATCCAAATTAAAATCATCAATCATACACCAAAACAAAGGGAACTAAAAGTTATGGAACAAATATCTTAAACATGCAATACCTTTTTCAATATATCTATCATAAACCACTTTGAAAAACCTTGGAAAGTATCTTGCTTTAAATGTCAAGCCCTATGCACAAAGTATGAAAAACTAAAGCGTAACTAAAATCAGGACTGGAAACCCGGAAAAAATAAAAGAAAATAGCAAATGTAGTGATGATTGATTTGTTTTCGAACGAAAAAAGGAAATAAAATTTGTAAAGTGCATAAAGAAAATATACTTTTTAATGATAAAAAAGAACTGTTAACAGCAATCAGTTTTTATAACAAACGCTATCGTCTTGTGAGAAGAGTTTGCAAGAGGAGCTAATCTGGTATAATACATTTCTACGACGATTTTTTAAAATAAAATTTGGTAAAGCTCATTGACATAAATCAGAGAAAATGTATAAAAGCCACACAATTGCATCATATAAATCTTACTGTATCAGGTGTTTCTACGTATCCTCTGTATTTCAACAACTTACCTCTGAAAGCGAACTTGAAATTTTGCAATTCAAAACTTCTGCTTGCGCAACCCTCAGCTTGTGATAACTTGACAATTCTAACAGCTTGTGCTGTTTCGAGTTTATAGTCGAGTTTTAACCACTGTGATTACAGAGATAGATGATTTTATATTGCATAGTTTTGCTACCGTCTCAGTTTGATTCATCTAGATTGATTTAAACCAGCAGAATAGACAATTATCCTATTATACAAACTACTAATTGTTTTATGGAACTGTAGATTCCAATTAGCAGAAATACAATATCGAGATAACAATCATGTTCTAATTGACTGTATCACAATTGACGCAATTAGACATACCAGATTGAAAATTCATTCCCAGCACAATATGGAAAAAAAATATCTTTTTGGATAAAAGCCCGGTTATAATGACCAAGTTTTTTGTCCTCCGGGAGAGAATACAGATCCCCATATGTCAATGGGTACTCAAATTATGAGAAAATATATCATGGTACTATAATATTTTAAGGTGATATTTCTAGTATCAATCTCGCCAGCTCCTCCAAAACAGAATCAAGCAAGTTAATGGTAAACGTGATCACGTTTCTGTGGGGACCTTTGACTCGCATACTTAAGAGTCTGAAAGTATACGTCACTTTGGAAATTAACCTCGGGTGGCACAGAATAACTTTCATTCTTGAAAGCTGCTTACTCTCGCTATCGTGAAGATAATAATGTTGGCTATACATTGAGGTTAAATAATATCATCATCCAAATCAGCACGGTGCACTTATGCTAACACTACTCTCCTGGTGTTGGGTGAAAATACGTTGTTAAAGTCTCAGAGCCTTTGTCTCTCAGTAGAGCTGTTAACCTTTCCATTGATAATAGCCCTGGTAATAATAAGAGTCACGTTTACCGTATACAAACTATCAACCAGTTCATGAGGCCCCATAATCCCTTGGTTGTAAAAGCAGCACTCACTTTGCTTTTAAGTTGACAATCATTTTGATCGAGCCGCGAATATAATACATTTATTTGTTCTGTACCAAGTAGAGTTCTGCTTGTTCCAGTAAATGTTTGACCTTCATCTCTTAGCTTGTTCTCCCACGTGAAAACCTATGAGGCGCCGTACCGGACAAAAGCTGGTCCAAAGAGAACGTTGCAGTTGAAATTTCCATGGCGTATGTTAAAAAATCCAATATCACGTGCTGGATCATATTGCATTCCTTAAAGTTCTGTTTTCGAGATCAAGATTTTAGATTTTATTTGTTGCATTGTATAATGATGATTTAAACGTTTTACGGTCCATATTTCGAATTACACAGCGGTGGTCGAAAATTCAATATCATATGTCGAGAATCCTTAATTCACACTTTGAATTTAACTGTGATGAACTTTCCATTTCATATGGCGAGTATTTAGATTTCATCTGTTGAATTTCACATCAACGAAAACCAGCCTCTTTGCTTAAAAATAGCATATTCCATTCATCAGAGCGACCTTTAGAGAAGTAATTCACAGTAATTTTAAACTGTAAATGCTTGAAATGAAATGGCGCCTCATAATTGAATACACAAACGATGAATCTTAATTCTCGATATTATTTTAAATTGTTAAAGTGGACATTGTGAAATGTTACTTTTAACATCAACACATCATTTCACCATATAACAATAACAATTCTGCCTAACACAATAAAATGTCCAGTCACTGCTGTGTAATTCAACACATACAATCTAAAAACTCGACATAGGAAATGGAACTTTCAGCACAATATCATAGCATAGTGGTTTCAAGTCGCGTATTGCTTGATGCGACTGCTTACGATCCCAGGCATAGACCGCAGTCCTTTTAAGAGGGCGCTTGGCCCCAGAGCTGGGCCTTTTCCTGATTCCTGGCTGGATCAGAGACCTTAAAATGACCTTAATTATTCTCAAAGTGCACGCCACCATAACCGGACGCCAAGCGGCAGACAACTCAACAGCTACCGCCCAAACGGCCACAACCCCCGCTGACCCAAAGCCAACAAAGTAGTAGCCCACAAAGCCAAATCACCGGCCAACCAACCCAACAAAGCGCAATTCTCCACCAGCCATACCTCCCATGATGTTGGTTTTCCTCACCATTGTTTCAAGTGTCCCAAAAAGGCCATCCATGTCCTCCAAAAAATGTTGCCACCCCTATATCGATTTTAGCAATGTGTATCCAGTTGTCACTATGTATGTCTTTATCCAAGAATAGTGTGAGCCACGTGTGCAATAGTATCAAATTGACCTGAATTGTGAATTCTGAAAAGATTTTATGCTGGAATTTTGTGTATCTCGACATATGACACTAACATTTCAACAGCTGCCGTGTTATTCAGAAGATGCAATCTAAAAACTCGATATTGGACAACGAATTTTCAACCAGCGCTGTGTAATTCAACATATTAAATCTAAACATTCAACATATGAAATAGAACTTTCAACACAAACATTTTGAACCAATAAATAATAAATTATCGACGTATTGAAATTTCAACCACCACCATGTAATTCAAACGACACAATCAAAAATCTCGACATAGAAAATTTAACTTTCAACCACTACTGTTAATTTCAACATATACAATCTAAAATCTCGACCAGGAAAGTACAGCTTTAAGGACAAACAGTGTTGATATAGCAAGTGAAATTGGAATTCTGGATATATGACATTAAAGTTTCAACGGCAACGTTCTGATTGGACCAGTTTTTGTTCGCTACGGCGCCTCATAAAAACCCATCGATTTAACCGCGAGTGATACTTACCCTGTTGCAAGTAACAGGGTAGTTATTCGATTCTGCCGCACAATTGACAGTTCAGTTGCACCCTTTAACAGATTTTCCAAAACTGGCTTATCAAAGTGTTACTTACAATGACCAAGCTCGGTCTCTACGTAAGCATCTGCATGTGATACTGGGGACAAGGAAAAAGAGTCTGAAAATATTTACGATGACTAGACCACGACGATTTACAAGACGACGGTTGAGGATTTCAGAACTTTCATCAATTAAGATGAATTTATGGAGGTTTTACAGGATGACATTTGGTAGTGACATTTACTGAACACTGTGAACAGGCCCAGTCCTAGGATGTGCGGGGCCAAAGGCAGCAAGCGATTAGCGCGAGGCCTAAAGCAGAAATAAAATTGCACCACGTAGAAGCGCGAATGACCAAGGCGATTGCTTCGTTCGCCTTGCCCTATGACCAGCCTGGCTGAATTTTAAAATAATATAGACTTAACCTTAATTATTTAGCAAGACATGTGGAATTAACATATTACGGGATATCGTGAATCATATAATTCTGAACTGTTTTATACCGCTATGTTACCTATAATTGAGTTCATAGATTTATTATATAAATGGATTTAAAATGTGAAATCATTGTGGATTTTAGTGCATTTAATTAGAACAAATTATACGTTGCAACCGGTCATTAAGATTGATGGGCACGTAGAATACGTTAACTAAAATTTTCACATCTCTACTTCTCACTTACCTATAGAATGATAATTGACACTAACTTGTTATACAAAGGTTTTCTTTTTAATCCAATGTGCGTTCACTGTACAATTGAACATAGAAACCCGATGGAAGATGGTGATATCGGTCACTTCAACTCGTTAGCTTGTAAGAATGCTTGTTTTGTACGACTATGGAGATCGCCATTGGCTTGTACATGTGGATGTTTGTTTATAAGAACGAGTGTTTGTCATCATAAAGATCGTTTAAGGTTTGTTATATTCTATTCCACACTCCCTTATCATATCCTATCCACGTACCGATTATTCGCATATTATGTCTGTCTGTCTGTCTGTCTGTCTGTCTGTCTGTCTGTCTGTCTGTCTGTCTGTCTGTCTGTCTCTCTCTCTCTCTCTCTCTCTCTCTCTCTCTCTCTCTCTCTCTCTCTCTCTCTCTCTCTCTCTCTCTCTCTCTCTCTCTCTCTCTCTCTCTCTCTCTCTCTCTCTCGTTAATCCTTTTAATGTTATATGTATGGGTGACTGTAACAGTTAAGGTAAAGTGTTTTTGTCATATCATATACCCCCTACAAATTATGAGTTTATACGTGCGTTTATCTGTTAGAGGTATTAGTTGGAATCAATTGTTTTATCTGTTTGCAGACATGATTGATGGTCAAAAAAGGTAAGTTAATGTTATTATATCCTATTGCCCATATCCATTAAGCGTGTATTTGTATGTGGGGGCGAATGTCTCAAATATAAGGTGTACGTTATCGTATCATATACACCTTCGCCATTATTCGTTATTTATAGGAGTGGGTAATTGTCTATAGAATTGAAATGTGCTTTCTATTACGCTCGATCCACTATACCCAGTATTCGCTTGTAGGTGTGGATTATTTTTAATTTTTTTTTACAAATTAAGTTCTGTCATTAAATTGTTGATCGCAATGGGTCTCATACCAAGCGAATCAAACACATTCTTGAGTCTGACTTTGATAGTCCATAGGTTCGCTATTTCAGCTGACCTCGTGTCAAAAATCTTTCACAACCGAAAGACTCGTAAATGTACTAAAATAGTTTATCTCTAATCATCCAGTGACGACACACCACGAAACTCTAATTTCAAATTTTCATGGTTTTCTCCTTATTCAGTTCTTTCACGTTTGAATGACCTACCAGCAAGCCTTTTCAAAGAGAATATTCGTACTTCACGCCAAACAAAACATTACGCACACTCCCAAGCTAATACAAAGAAGCATTCGTAAATCAAAGTACTCAACACGTATACCTAAATATTTATAGGTTACTGCATTTGTATGCCAAAATATGAACGAGCTTTTCGGATGGTTATACTGCACGACCTTGGGAGTGCAGTATATCCATCCGATAAAACGAATTCATATTTTCACATACAAATGCAGCAACCTTTTTATCATATGCTCATTTCTTATTCTTCCCAAGGCTTAAATATATAAACAAAAATACACTGCAAGAAAAAAATAACTAAATGTATGCCGTATTCCAAACTAAATGCATAAGCGTTGATGGGTCATTACACACCATTATTAATGAGCGCATAACTCCGCCCAGATAAATATGAAGTTGGTCGCGCGCTAGACGTAAGTTTCGAAAGAAAATGGCCCTTGCTCTATTTAAAATTGAAATTTGGAGTAATATTGTTAATAAATACGCATTGCAACAACTTTTCCATTTGATCTGGAATGAATACGTTTTGGTAATTTTTTTTCGATTTAACGCAATCTTTTGATTATGATCTGGATTTATCTACATGAAGTGACTTGCATCGGATTCCAGCAGCGTCTGCCATTTTAATCGTTTTGAATTATGTTGACATCGGCATGCATGTTTCGTTACTGTCATTGAATGGTTCAGATCATAATGTGGGAAAATTATGAAGCCTTTCCATTGCAATTATCGAAAAGATGCTTATTTCATTTTGAGTGCAGTAAGGAGGATGTAACTGCACTTGGAATATACTCGAAATTACAGTACAATTTCAAAATGTGTAATCAACCTTGAGAACCCATGACATGGCTCATCTAGCTCCGATTTACAGACCTACGAAAGTATATTTTTGAAGGAATTCCACTATACCCAGTATTCGCTGTACAATTGTAGGTATATTTTGGCCATTTTTATTAACAGCTGAAGAAGACAGTTTATGTATATAACTTGCGTTTTATTGCGAGGTCCCTGTAAAGCATCTATATCTAGCTACATTTGAAACATTGTATCAAAAAGGTAAACGTGGAATGTGCCAAAGCAGTTTGTGTGTGTGTCAGTCTATGAAACATTTGCTGGTATGTGGCCGTTCATGAAATATCTGCTTTAGTTTATTCATAGAACAAATTGTTATTTTAGAAAATAGGTCTTTTGCGCGCGAAGTGCAGTATGAAGAGGTGTTCAATATCGGGGAATATTGAACGATTCTGACAATGTAAAATTAACGGGAAAATGAGCATATAATAATTCCAGACATGGTACTCTGTTAAGAAATTACGGATGGTCTCTTTTACGAAACTAATCCATACTGTCGCAAAGTCTAATAAATGCTGTATATTATGACATCTGCTACTTGTAACTGGCTAATACTTGGGTTGGGAAACATCTTCCAGATACCTATTTCCCATAATTTTCAAATCACAAAAGTTAACAAAGTTATAACGGAGATGTAAATACATTAAAAGAACACATACCAACGCTTATTAAATATTTTTTGCACAATTAACATTAGGAATTTATCGGAAAGAACCGTGTGTGTAAGCGCACGCTTCTCTGTTTGTTAAATGTACGAGAATTTGCTAACGTGTCTTTATCTGGAAAAGTACGTGTTTATCTGCCACGTCTACTAACAATTATCAACGGAAGTATAATTTGCCATTTAAATAACCGCACTAACACTGACGTATTTTAAGTAGCGTAGTAGTAGTAGTAGTACAAAACTGTGGTGTATGGGGTGTCCAAGTAGGGATAGCACCTCTGGTGTGGTAGAAGTCGTACTTCCATGGGGTAGTTAGTCCACCTTTGGTCCCCACATGTCACTCAACTCTCACCTGTGGCTCCCAGTAGCTGTAGTATGCGCAGCAGCCTCACCACGGGAAATGGCTTAGACTGACCGGCTAAACCAAGTTGAAGGTAGCCAAAGGGGTCTCAAACCCTCGGTGATCTAGGTTTGTCTACCTAATCATGTGAAGACTGGACCCGGAAGATTGGAATCACCAACTGGTCAACGGCCAGAAGACGGTTACAGCAAGCGACGTGGAATGCGACTAGGGCACAAAGAGATACCTTAGACTTTGCTGGCCATCCACTGCATAATCCCCCTTATCTCCAACCGTCTCTACTCTGTCTTTGCCACTAGACTCAGATAGGCGAGGACGAGAGAGTGAGGTCCTTGAATGCGCAATTCCTCCTCAATGAAAACAAATTCTCATGCACATGTCATAACTTCACCACATCCCTATCCCATCCATAACTTTATTCAGAACACATGACATCTGGATTTTTTAATTCCTGAAACAATATCGTCCATAGAAATGCATTTATCCAAAGTGGACACATTATTTAAGTTTATCTGAACTTTACTTCCATTCTGCAAGTTTGAAAGTTATAAATGCAAACAATCGATAACCAAAAGTATTAGAAAAATTGCAACTGCTGTCAGAAAATTTCACTCAACGTTTCTAAAACATTAGGTCAACTATATGTACCCATTCCTCTTTAATATATATATATATATATATATATATATATATATATATATATATATATATATATATATATATATATATATATATATATATATATATATATATATAAACTACAGCAAGTCACAGCATCGACATTGCAAAGTTACTTGACTGGGCTAATAGTAACTGAAGAACTGACCCAAAGAAAAGCCTTAAACAAGATGTGATGGTAGGACGGACAATCGTTGCACTATATGTCCTAGCGAAGCGTACACCATGTGGTTATAACACTCGAAAAAAATATGTACTCACGAAGCACGTGCAGTTCCAAAGTCGTAGAATGGCTGTATTAAAATCTCATGTGTCAAACCAAGATCATTCAAGAATATAAATACAGTCTTTAATGGTGTGCGTGTGTGTGTGTGTGTGTGTGTGTGTGTAGTTTCAATTTTAATGTAGCTTTAACAATTTTCAGTCATATCGATACGATATCAGCTATGTGTGTGTGTGTGTGTGTGTGTGTGTTTATTCAGTTTTAACGAAACTTTAACAATTTATTTTCAGTCATATCGATACGATGTCAGCAATGGGGAAGTTTATAGTGATGTCTAGTACTCGGGCATCATGACTCAGACATGTAGCATTATGTCCAAAACAGTCGCATTATCCATACACCTGTTCCACCAAGTCTTAACGTTAACCTCTTAATGCTGAGCGTTAATTGAGTACCATTTTCCTAATTCTTCGGTAGGACTTGGCCGGGGTTCGTACCAGCCACCTCAAGCATCTGAGGTGGACGATTTTAACTCTTAGGCCACCTCAGTGGTCACCTAATACGGGACATTTTAAAGTCATGCCTGTTGTCTCGTTATAATGTCTTTAATCGCAAAAGATCTTCTAATAAGTTTCATCAAAATTTAACCTTACCGACTGATATAATCAGGTTTCTATAAACAATTAATGAAATAATTTAATGAAGTCAGCCTAACAATATGTTTGGACCTTTTTCCGGATTTAACTTACTCTATCACCCTCTCAACCACCACATCTCAGCCGATGCAAACAAGGTCTAAATCACTAGTAGGAAGTGAGAAATACAATTACCTTGGAGAATATTATGTATCAATGAATAAATTTGCTTCAGGATGGTGGAAATATTGACAAAATAACGTCGTAGGTGGTGGGTAATCGATCATTTTACACCAGAAAATGAAATACACACTTTGAGATGGGATTTATCAAGATACCGTATTTACCCAAGTAAGATATCAATCCCCTTGTGAAGTTCTTAACTATGATTAATCATTGGATCCTGTTCAGTCAGATTATCAAATACTCTATGAACATCTGGCATAATGAATACGGTAGACCTTAAATCTACCTGACCATAATGCGACAAAGTTGCTAGAGTCTTATAACGAGTGAATACGGTATTTGTAATTACTATTCGTCGCGAAAGAAAATTGCTTGGTCGTTTTCCTAAGGCTCTTCGTTAAGTGGATAAGAGAAGCCAAACCCTGAAGTGCTTTCTGGTCGCACGTAGAGTGCAGTTTAATTAAGACAAATTCGGTCGTAGTGTTTTGAATGTGTTTGCAAAATACGGTTTATTGCGATAAAATATCTGAAAATGTTGTCTTTGTAATATAAAAATGATATTTAAAAATGTCTTTGTAATATGAAAATGTACCTTTGCGAGTTCAGTCTTCTGTTTTTAGTGGTAACGAATCCAAACATGGATTCTATTGCGCCTGAAGTCTTGGAAAACATACAAAGTCAGGAGCGACCTATTTGGTTATATTTGGTGACTATGTCCAAGATATGAACTTTGTACGTGAGACTACTGGGAAAACACGTTGTTTTGTTTAGGTTTTTTTTCGTTTCTTTTTTTTTTTTTTTTTGCTTGTTTTATTTTTTGTGATCACAGCACTTAAAGTGTGCAATGTAATGCAAGGACATATTACGCGAACAATACACAATGATAATTAAACGGACAGAAAGGGTAATAATACGAAATGTTACTATAATCAATGAGGGGCGATAGCCAAGTTCAAGCGTTGGATACAGTACAGATATGAGAAAGTTCTAAACCCATTGAGAACTATGTGAACGAAACGGTGTACAAACGAATGGACGCTCGAAACGGCACAATAGAAAACGAAACGAAAAGACTGGGGAAAAAAATGGTATTGAGCAGGACATTGCAAAAATGACCTTACGCAAACGTTACGTTAAACAGATTAGATCAGTTGTTACAAGTGCAGGTTAAATACAAAAATGCCAGAGGTCAGATTTATTAATTTATTAAAAATTCTCTTCAAACTGAGATCTGAAATTACATTTTTATACTCCTGATAATGCTGTTCGAGTTGTCAGATGTAAAAATGTTTAATAAAAAAGCTGAAAACTTGCTGACTCGGAAATCCATCGTTTATTGTTAACAACTTCAAAGTATTCCTCAAATTGTGAAAATCTTCACATCATCATTTGATTTTACTGCTTTTCAAAAAAATATTGTTTTAAAATGCACATAATTCTAAAAGCAATATATCAAAGTCATTCATATTCTTCTGCTTTACGTCCACCCATATGCCAATCCATACACCATCCATTCAACCACAAGCCGATGTTCACACCCTCCAATCAACCACAAGCCGATCCCACACCCTCCAATCAACCACAAGCTGATTCCACAACCTCCAGTCAACCAAAAGCCGATCCACACACCCTCAAGTCAACCACAAACTGATCCACACACACCATCCAATTAACCATAAGTAGATCCTACAACTTCCTATCAACCACAAGGTGATCGGCACACCCTCCAATCAACCACAATCCGATCCTACACCCTCCAAACAACCACAGACCGATACCATAACCTCCAGGCAAGCACAGGCCGATCGACACACCCTCCAATCAACCACAATCCGTTCATACACCCTGCAAGCAACCACAAACCATACTATCCAGGCAACCACAGGCTTATTAGCACACCTTCCAATCAACCACAAGAAGATTCCCCCATCCTCCAGCCAACCACAAGCCGATCCCACATCCTCCAGTAAACCACAAATCCGAACCACACGCCATCTAGTTAACCACAGGCCGATCCACACACCCTTCAATTACCCACACACCCTCCAGTCACCCAAAGAAAACAACACACACACACACACACACACAAACCACACTTCAGCCAATCTGCATAACCTCCAGCATCATGTTCTAAAAATAAATTACAACAGAACCACGCCAATGGTGTAGCGTGACTCAGAGAAAGGTTATGCACCTAAGCGGTTTGTGGTATCTAAAGGTCTTCCGTCTGCTTATATTGGATTTTTAGTAATTTACTTATCCAACTTGTTACAAATAGCAATATATTAAGAGAGTCTAGTTTCATACTTTTAGATGTATTTATAATTAATAGCCAATATCTCCAAACGGCAATGAATATCAACATAAAGACACATTATACTTAACAATATGGTTCAGTATTAAGCTATTATATTTCTAAAAGATGATAACGTTGATATTGATATAATGGAAGTTATCTAGTTTCCACTGTCGCCGTCAATTAACAGTATTGTTTAAAGAAACCGATTCGACACCAATATATCCAACTAAAATCAAATACCATTCAAACACTGCCACGGATTTATTCTGTATTCGATCGCATTATAATCAATAGCACTAACAACTGGCTTCCAACTACCAAAATAGCATAACTAGAATCCTTATCTGGAATGGCAAAAGCTGAAATAATTTCGTGATAAATTGATAGATTTCATATACACTCCAAACTAAATGGAAACATTATAAAGAAAAATAACTGTTTTACTAGCCGAAAAGAATTTCATCGAATCCAAGACAAGAAAGTTTATTCGTTCCATCTGCTACGCACTGAAACATTATCTGACATTTTTTGACCGATTATACAATTTTACAATTGGCTGCTTTGTTGCGGTCATCTTACATGAGAGATCAGTGCTATATATATATATATATATATATATATATATATATATATATATATATATATATATATATATATATATATATATATATATATATTAGTGAAGACTGCATGTCAGTATGATCATCCGTTCAGACATAGTTGCGATAAATCAAGATGGCTATCGTAGCTTCCACACTGGTAACATGATTTTCAATATGGTCACCATGACGGCCATATTTATTGTCAGATCGGCAACAATGTCATTTATTACTAACTGGAGATCATAAGACGTGCACTGATGATAATATCATGCTGATATGACTTTTCCTATAGAAGAAGCTGCAACACCAAAATGTTCACGAGGTTACTATGGCGACCCCACTTGATATCCGTTCGGCATCATTGTCACCTAGGACCAAATAGTCTGTATAACGAACAAGTGAATTAAGTTTTATGATAATCCTACAAGTGGTGTAGAAGGTGTCGACTTCTGGTGAAGTTTTAAAAATTACACAGAAAATACGTTCGTTGTTCTGGAGAATGTTCACTGCATATATCTGCATATTAGCAATTACGATAATACACCATACGTTTAAGTTATAATTAGATTTAATCAAGCAAAAGTCAAACAATCCTGACATTGATCTGATTTTTCAAATCCAGTTTGCATTCCTAAAATGGATGGTATAAGGACTGATGTTAAGTGCAGCATAAAGTATTCTGATAGCATCCATCCAATAAATAAACAACCCCTTAGTACCTACCCAATCATTCGCCATGCTAATAATGTCCTACCTCTAACCCACCACACTCTTCCCCTACCTGGGACACGGGGGGCAGAGTGGTCTAAGGCGCTCGTCTTCACAGATGACTGAAATTTCACCTATATCCACCTGAGTTCGATTCTCAGTTCGACCAAAGTGTGTATATGAGAAAGCTTGCCAGTAGCTTCCTGTTTGTCGGTTATTCTTCATGGAGTCGCTACGATTTCTTCTTCCTCCACCAAATGTACTCTCCGGCGTGTATAATATATAATGTGTTACAAAATGATTAATAAATCCACAAAAACCAAACCACCTCAACCCAACGCGATCTGTTTTAAAATAAATTATCCCTACAAAAAAACCTTACTGATTTCAAGCCTTTTTGGACACATAATATATGGAATACAAACTTTAACGCTAAAAATATTTCACAATTTCTCAATTAATTATGCACATACATTATACTAACTTTTGTAGTATTAGCGCTTTGATTTTTTTCAAGTATACATGAACAAATATATTTTAATAGGAATTAAACGAACACAGACACAGACAGACTGACAGATATATAGACCAGAACAGAACAGAGAGAGAGAGAGAGAGAGAGAGAGAGAGAGAGAGAGAGAGAGAGAGAGAGAGAGAGAGAGAGAGAGAGAGAGAGAGAGAGAGAGAGAGAGAGAGAGAGAGAGAGAATCACATGCATCTGCATACAAAATTTCAAGTTTAAATAAACGATGCCACCGGTATCAAAGTGATATGGAAGTATGTTTACCAGACTGAAATAGATTAACTATTTACTATTTGTTTCAATGCGTTATTTAAATCGTGTTTGCTATATTACCAGCACGGTTGATACAGTTATTTACTAACTCAACTTTTTGTTGATGTTTTGTGGGCGTGTAATGTTTCCGACTTGTACTCCTTACATGTAAATAAATGTAATATACGGGCCTCTGCTTATCCCGAGCTAAAGTATATTTTTGTGTATACATGTAAAATGTTCTTTTTTACAACAAACGCTTATGATAAGAAGTATATTATATTTCAAATGTCAATAGATGGTGAAAACAGAAATGTTATTTTGCAAAACCCATTTTGACTTTTCAACTTTAAATTCAATTGACCTAGTCCATACTTTAACGGTAAAGTCCCATAAAGACTGATCAAGGTTGTTGATGTTCTTCTTGCTGGTTTAGATGCATTTGTCAGCTTATGATAGGCTAATAATAATAATAATAATAATAATAATAATAATAATAATAATAATAATAATAATAATAATGGGGGCTATCACCAGTTATTATGCCCTTTTGAGAGAGTGACTTTCAAAAGGTAAGTTGTTTGATAATAAAACATGCAGGGAGGAAAATATTGCTGGTTATTGTTGTTGTTGGGCTTAACGCCATTTTTCAGCACACGATAGGCTATTCATGGCGGCTAGTATTAATGGTGGAGGAAGAAACCGGGAAATCACCGGAAAGAACCACCGACCCAGGAGAAGCTACTGGCAAGCTTTCTCACATATCCACATTCGCCGAATCCTAGACTCGAACTCACGCAGACAGAGGTGAGATGGCAGTGATCTGTAACGGACAGCGCTTTAGACCACTCGGCCACTTGGGGCCCCAAAATAGTGTTGGCATACCTCTGTGCTACTTTCATGAAATTTGGCTGACATTTCATTTGATATCGTACTTTTGGAAATTTTAAATGACCTTAGCACAATGCGAACTAAAATGATCCCTTGTGCTCCAAAAATCAACCTGAACTTGTCTAAAGTACACTATTCTTAGCAGCTATCAAAATATGGAAAATGAATTTTGCTAGACTAGACAATACCAGGTTCTGAATGTGTATTGAATGAATTACCAATCATATAAAATGTAAAAAAAAAAAAGTTATCAGCTCAATTTGTACAATTTGCTTCTGAAGTTCGGGAAGTGATACGGAGTGGAACTAGCAGTTTTTTTAAAGGTGCACATCTGGAGTAAGATCGAGATGTATAACCCACATTACACCCATCAATCATACATCAACATAAAGGGAACTAAAGGTTATTTACACAATACCAAAGATATACAAGGTATTTTAAAATACCCAGAATAACCAGTTAGGAAACCCGCGTAAATTCTTTCTTTAAAATGCTAACACTACGCTAAATACAAAACTGTAGAGCGCCACCTATACGGCGGCCAATAAAACCTGGTCGATGAAAAACCCTGTAAGCACCACCGATCCAAAAGAACCTACTACCAAAATTTCGTATGTGGTATAGAACTTCACTCGTTATTATGGAAAACCCATTTTTCTCTTTCAGTCAGAATGATTTTGGACATTCATTGTTTTCGGACTCCATAATCGAAAAGCTTATTTTTCACCCAAATGCAAAATATCCATACTGTTCACCGAAAGTTTATTCTCGAAAGCTGACATTTTCTGCCGATAACAGTTTTCTTATTTTAGTCAAAGTGACCGTAACATTTTAAATTTTCATCCCACAATCGACAGTCTTCATCCTTTGCCAAAAATACAGGTCTTGCACAACACTGGTCCAAATATGTGACAGAGAATTGAAAGTATTATGTCTGAAACCACCTTTTTCGTTAAAAACAAAACTTCCTTTTTGTTACCTTGACCTCTGACATCTTAATGTCTTCCATTACGTTTCTTGAGTGCAATGAAACCTGTGTAATATGAAACCCTGTTTATTCCGAATAACTGTCCGTTCAGGCATTACGGCTGTTCGTTTTCGAAATATTGAAGTATATAACAATTGTGTGAAGAAAAAAAACACGTATTTCCTAAAATGCTAACAAACAAACAATATAAAATCAACCAAAGTATAGACTATTAGCCACTTACTCTTAATTGAATATTTATTCCCAAGTGAGGGTCCTTATGCAATATGATACGGGGAAAAATACCTGGTAACTAAATTCATGAAAATAATACATGAATTTAAAATTAATCGCATTTGCTCAGATAGAAGAAGATACGCTCCGATCATTAAATAGACAAAGATAATGGTATATTGATTGGTGGTTGCTTCTGATAGATACCATTATAGAGATCGCGTTGGATTTTCCGCAACCGAAAGCCTACGCTGCCAATTTATGTCAAGTCGTAAATGATTTACGGCAGATCGAGATGACTTTCAAAGGTCTCGTATACTTTCTTCTGGCTCAGCAATCTGTGTCAAACCTGGGAGAACGCAAAGATAAATTGTTACCTTCTCTGATGTATTTTATTTTTGTTTTCACCTTTTCGTTTTTCTTTTCTAGCCTGTTGGCAATGCTTGTTTGAGAATATGACCAAATTATTTCACAAGCACCAGGAAATTTTTTTAAAACGTTATTATTGCCGCCCTTGTTTTCTCAAACATTCGCTGACAGTTGACGTGGTAATACAGATAAAAAGCGCCAATGAATGTTCTCAAAAGCAAGGCAATCATAAATAACGCTTTAAATTCCAACTGACTCATTGTTACGCTCTGGGTACCTTACATACAATCTTAACAGAGCTTTCCAAAAGATAGCTAGAATTAGTGACACAATTTCAATATAAGCGAGTAAATATGTCTTCTATCTCCCTTATGACTCAGCTGCTGTCCCTGTTCTGTCATTATCAAAATTGCATTTTACTTTTATTTTATCTGGCGAGTACACTTTTTATCGTCACAGTGGCGGTGTAGAACTACTTTGTTTCCAATTTATGAAATATCTCTGCTTTTATTTGTTACTTGATTTATGCATCTCTCTCTCTCTCTCTCTCTCTCTCTCTCTCTCTCTCTCTCTCTCTCTCTCTCTCTCTCTCTCTCTCTCTCTCTCTCTCTCTCTCTCTCTCTCTCTCTCTCTCTGTGTGAACAGATCTTAAAACACGTAAGCAATAAATGCCCAAAACAACGCTATCCAAGGCAAAACTTGACTTCAGGTATTACATTTTGTATAATTAGTTTTCAACATTAATAACAGAACTGTCGGCGGATAAACTTGCATGACCTAATGATATGTATCTCCCATACATTATTTTATACGAGTAATACTCTACGGCAAAAAAAAGTATAAATTTTGGAGAGAAAAATGCATGATTAAATATAAGAATACAATTTTAATTCTCTTTTTTTAACTATTACCGCAATCATGTTTGAATATGCTGGCAAACTAAAAACAGGTGAAGCCTCTTACCAACCTAGAAATAAACCTTGCCAAAATCACTCAAAAATTTACGTTTGAGTCTAGAAAAAAGCAAACTGAAGAACAAAAATCTTTACAGGTAAACTTACAATCAGTAAAATCCTTAGTACGATGATGCCACGCTCTGACGTCTGTCAGATACAGCCGCTCTGTTATTGTTCTAGTTACTACATCCCAAGTCATATCATGAAATGTTTTAACCCAAATAAACATTTCTTCAGTTCTGTAAGAATGTTATCATTTCTTAACCAAATACATGAACTTTTTATCGATGTAGTATTTCAGATGTAACTCGCACTGGCAAAGAATGGAGAACCAATGTAACTCGCACTGGCAAAGAATGGAGAACCAATGCTAATCGACGGCTTCTGCCTTAAAGAAATAATAATAAAACTCCAATTTACCGTTTTAAAATAGATATATGGAAATACTTCATGTGCTGGCGATTTGTATTGTCATATCTATCATCGCCACTCGTGACAATGCAATGTTTCCACTTCCCTCCTGAAATATTTCCGTATATATCTATTCTATCCTCTATATCGTATGTCTCTATATGTAATACGTGTATTAAAACCATCACAACTAATATCATAACGCTATGCAAAGGAAAGTTGTAACGAACGAGGCATCCAAATTTACTTCAATGTCAGTTTACTACACCATTCTGCAGTTGTATCAAAGAAAATAAGCATGTGTTGTCAAGCGATGAATAGAAACTTACGTCTGTGCTAATTTCAAATGAAACGAGGCAATAATTTTGTTTGCAAATATTATTACTTTTAATCTTAAGACAGGTATTCTTCACCATTATTACTGTCAAGGCATTGATGGTTACCTATAAAAAATATATTGCCACTCCTAATAAAGGTCTTGCTTCTACAGATTCATATAATATTTGGGAATAAATGGCTTCCCACTTTGAAAATACCATTGGGTACGTTCACAATCCTCCAAATACAACAAATCCTGGTATACTCATGTTTAGTACTAAAACTAAGATATCTGAATCAAATAAATGAATCTAGGATTTCAAAGGCGCCATTTTAAGAAAGCAATAAAGCACTGTAACCTTAAAATTCGGAACAAAGTTGCTTTGAACCGATGGAAAAGGCCACAGGCTATAAAGAACAAAGATCTTTTATCACCCGCAGCCGTCTGTGCAGAAATTTCCTCCTTTCTGAGGAATAAGAATAAACCTGCTTTAACAAGCATTGTGAGAAAGCAAGATCTTTCTGCCATTTTGACCAAACATGACGTTTCACACCTGTTTGAATCACTGAATGAAGTTTCTCTTTCAAGCTAATAACTTATCGGTCGATAAATTGTATAATTTAATTAATGTGTAGGAGATAGTTGCATTATCTTGTTGAAGAGATATTGTTATTCAAATGGCTTTTAAGAAAAAGGGGAAACTCGAACAAAGGAAGCTACCGGTGATAAAGGATTTAATGGATTGTCTCCCTTGGCTTACGACGAAGGGTTGGCATCTAGGATAACCGGCATTATACAATAGGCAGCTCTTACGACTTTTATTTCGATAACGGTTTTACTCAAGCAATACTATTTGAAACATACATTAAATACATAGGTCAAATCAATTTAACATACACAAATCAATGTATATGAAACTTTTGTTATATTTTTTTTTTAAAAATTTATTTTCCTTGGTTATTTACTAGCGTATATTAGTGTCTCGGGGACACTCACCTGGCACTGATACAATCGTGGTATACCGTGGTAGGTATAGCGCTGTTTAAAGTATCGCAGCATGCATATATATATATATATATATATATATATATATATATATATATATATATATATATATATATATATATATATATAAGGTGAAAAGGCAGATTTATTTCTCACAAGACAATTTGTAATGGTGAGTACATGTAATAAATTACCTGCTAATAAATATCTTACTGATTTTGGCATCTTGACACGAACATTTTATGTGCTGTTAAATACATCTTCATTCTAAAGGATATATATATATATATATATATATATATATATATATATATATATATATATATATATATATATATATATATATATATATATATATATATATATATATATAAAGAGAGTAAACAATGCAATAAAAGAGTAAACAATGCTTTTTCGAAACGAATCGCTCGGACTACCGTATATATCAGTATATACTGCTAACCCAACTACTAACAAACACAGGACCTGGTCTGACGTCGCTTATTAAACTGGCATATCATTATCTTTGTTCTATCAATCCACAGAGACCCATAATGAGCCGCCATGAACAGATATATACAGTTTGTACTGATTTATGACTTGTACGCAAGTATATGCATTAGATATTTTCTCTTTGTAAGGAAAATATATGTACTAGAGTTGTTGCTCTGGCTTTTCATTATTTTAATTGTGTCAAAATACCACATTGCCTCAAAAACGCCCCCAATGCGAACCCTAACTTTGGTTGGATTAAAGAACGTACAAACCAACTGGTAACTCCGTATGCCCCTACCTCTGTTATGGTGAGGCACAAACACAGGATAACCAGGAACCTATGTAAATGTACCCGGGCTAATCTTCTTTCAAGAACTACTTGCCCAAAGTGCAGGGTAATTTTTATTAATGTGTAATTTCTGACGTGTAATTTTAAAGTGTTATTAACGACAATTAACAAGCCCTTTGGAGAAGTAGCTCCAGAAAGAAGATGCGTCGAAAAATAAGTATTTAAAAACAAAATAATTTTACGTGTGTAAAGCAAGTAAACCAGTGCTTCCCCGTTCTGACCACCATCCTTACTTTTCAGGAAACGACAACCAGCGGTGCAAATTTCGGTTGGTAACGATATATACAATGTCAGTTGTATGAATAAATTCGTTTTCATGCCCAGCAAGTGCATATATTGTGGAGATCTCAACAAAGTCCGTGTCACTAAAGCCAGAGTCAGACCTGAGGGTCAAAATCAGCTACGTGCATACGTTGGTTATTTTCATGCACAGAATGAATTTATACAGTTATCAGTTGGCCATTTAAATAGCTTCCAAGTTTTTATCTAAGAGCTAAAATTCTGAGTGTTGGGATATTACCGGGGTCAATGGTAGTTACACACATGCATTTTTCTTTTAATGCGCAGTAAGTTATTTATATGGATAACGTGTTGGGGGGGTCCATAGTTTTTGTGAAATGACCAATGCTTTGGAAAGAGCCTGGGTATCAGCGTAGGTTCCAAGTCTCTTAATTGTTGACACCAAAGTTACTGACCACAAATGTCAATACTGAGCTATCTGAGATAAACAAAGGCGACGTCCTCCTCAAATTAGAATAATTTCTCATCCCGTTGTTTCACAAATAAAAGGACTCCCATGTCTGCAATTCAAAACCAAAGCTGTATATCATTCCTTTAATTATATCTGCCTCCCATAACACAAATCCCAGTATTGTCAGAAATATTATAAGCATGACAAGTGAGCATCTGATTTGGATTTTTAGCGTAGCTTTATAATGTTTTCAGTTATATCGCTACGATGTCTCCAGTGTGGCACTTTAATGTGCTGTCTAGCAATGAGGCCTCATGCCGCAGACACGAAGCATGATGTCCCATCCATTCACATTATCCTCACAACAGTCCGACCTGTCCTAACACTAACTTCTTAATGCTGAGCGACAAGCATGGCAGCCTGCTAGTACCAATTTGATAAGCCTTTGGTATGACTATGTCATGGTCCGAACCCGCGACCTCCATCATCCAAGGTGGACGCTCTAACCACTTAGGCCACATGGCGGTCAATAGTACGACAAGAAAATTCAGTTCATTTTTATCGCCTTACTGTGGTCAGATCACCAAAAGAATACAGTTGCAAAATATCGCTGAGAAACTGAGCTGCAGAAAAACTAGGAAGACACGGGAAATAAACAAAGTTCACCATCTCTCCGTCTCATTGGACATTAGAGTAAATGCCAGACAATGTGCTTGAAACTGAAGGAAATTTGAATCTGGCATTAAAACCTTGCATGACAAAAATGAGAAAGGTAATTGACTGGTTTTATTTCTTTCTGTCATCTTTTAAGATATAAAAACAAAGCAACCATGAAATGTGACCTTGACCTTGTACATAGGACCAATATATGCAATTCCTGAACTTAAGGTCATATAGCGACAACATGAAAGTGTATCAAATTGTACTATTATATTATCTTAAACACCCCAAAAGTTACAATCGAAAATGCTTGAAAACCGGATCCACAATGTGCTTTGTAATAACGAGCATACAAAATATAATTCAGCTTCCTTGGACTGGAACGGTAATGTCTCGCTAAATTACCATAACGTTATCAAAACTAAATTACATGACATGAAGAATCTATCAAAAAGGAACATTTCAAAATGATGACAGCGATATGCTGCGTCCCACGCGAAAAATATTCTAGCAGACGCCTACTATACAACCTCATGCCGATGAGATCTTCCTGCTTTCGTCCCGTGTTAGATGTGCAGAAACAGCGATAAAATTAAAATGTTTCAAGGTTCAAGCCTGCGATTACGTACACATTACGCATATGTTAGATTCTTACAAAAATATTTTAAAAATTTTTTAATAATTATTTTTTTCAACCAATCAGTGACCTTCATTCTTTGAAATATGGTATTTAGTATACCACACCTCATAGGCTAGGTCCATAATGCAAACAATGATTGGTTGGCTGTAGCCTAAGATCAAGATTTACTTGCTACTAAATATTTATAATCAGCAACAGTTTTCGTTTGAAGCTTGCTCAAAAGCATATATATTTCGCAATTTCCTTGTTGAAAATATCAAGAACTTTGAGTTTCAAAACCAGCAGTAATGTGATGTGATTATGATTTTTAACTTAACTTTAACAATTATTCAGTCATATCGCTACGATGTCTGCAGTGTGGCCGTTTATAATGATATCTAGCACTGGGGCATCATGCCGCAGACATGTAGCATGATGTCCCACCCAGTCACATTATCTTGTCATGCCGCAGACATGTAGCATGATGTCCCACCCAGTCACATTATCTTGACCCTAGGCCGACCAGTCCTAACACTATTATATCAATGCTGAGCGTCAAGCGAGGCAGCTGTTAATTCCACTAAGTCTTTGATATGACTCGACCGGGAATCAAACCCACGAACAGCAGTAATGACAACTAATATTTTCTCTGAAACATCTTGACTTGTGCAAAAACAAGCATTTTGTTTACCATGTGAATATGTAGCTGATATTCAAAAGCTAAATTTACTTCGATTACTGCTGAGGCAGAAACTTTGTTTAACAAAGGCAAGTAATCTAGGATAATTATAAAGACTCCAAGCAGAGACGAAATATTCAAAACTTTGCGTTCCTCAAAAATATTAAACCACGTCATTGTTTATGATTATATAGTATCGGCAGCGGCAGCGGCAGCGGCAGCATTTGTCCCCCTTCCTTTCGAAAGTAAGTCTTCTGGCAATATATATATATATATATATATATATATATATATATATATATATATATATATATATAGATATATATATATATATATGTATGTATGTATGTATGTATAAAGACATCAGATGTATATAGGAAGACGTCTGGCAAGTGTATACCAAAAGACGTGTCTGGCAAATATGTATAGGAAGACGTCTGACAAATGTGCAAAGAAAGACGTCTCACAAATATGTATAGAAAGACATCTGGCAATTGTGCACAAAACAATATGTCTGGCAAATGTGTAAAGAAATATGTAAGGCAAATTTGTAAAAAATATGTCAGGCAAATGTATATATGAAAGGAGTGTGTGTGCATATCGCCACAGCAAACGGAAGTAAATCCTGAAAACAACTAGTCCTTTGCAGACATCAGTTTTGACCATCATTAAGAGACAAAGAAATCAGTTTCAGTGTAAATGAAATCCCAAAGTTAAATATTTTAATTAATTTTATTAGAAAATTGTTTGTCCACGACAATTTTCAGACGCTACCCGTGGTGGTTAGAAATTAAATATAAAAGAAATGAAAGAAAATTATGCATAGTCAAAACAAAATCTCATTAATATGCTAAAGAAGCAAGATAACAGTCTGGACTAACTGAAAACATGAAACCCCGACAATTTGTCCGGTATCTTAGTAGACAAACGTTGTTTGAAAAAGTGGGGGAACATGAAATATTTTAAGACTAAGTGGATTTAATAAGAACTATTGTTTTCTTTCATAACCTTAAATAAATGCAATCATCAATTTTTATTTTTACACGTCAGCAATTCTTAGGCACATGTATATGTGCTCCAATTTAGAAAAGATGAAATTTGTGTGAATAAATGTCAATTTAAGCGCAGCTGAGAAACTACAATGCACAACATTTTGTGAATCTCTTTCTAACACCCGGCATAATTACAAATATTAAAAACTCACACAACAGGCAAGTTCTGCATAAAATGAAAATCAAATTCACTCCAGACGACCGATATATAATTAGGTGATTGTGCATACTGTATTCTGGACCATTTCGACCAGATGCATCTGCTGTTTTATGACACAGACAATTCTCTTCCCATAGACACTGGACAGTTGCCCTGGGCCTCACGCTTCTAGGTCCGTCATACTCCTATTGTTACTGAACCGTAGAGCCGGTAGAGGGCACCCCGTGCATTACTTTGCCCAGAGCCTACACTGTTGTTAAGACGGCACTGCATAAATCGTACTGTTAATATTAATCAAAGTTACTATACTTTCTTGGCAAGATCTACAAAATAAGTTCTCATTCTTTGACCGACCATGACAAGAAGAAAATTTATAAACGCTTAAAACTATATGCAGCACGCCTCGCTTTTGAGACAAATGATAACGCAGGTTCCTACTATAAAAATTTCAAACCGGTTTAAATCTCCCCGTTTTTATCCCATGGTACCGATACGGCGACACCAATGAAATTTAAATAGTTTATATTTCCATGCTACTGTTCCGAAGAATCAATCAGGTAAAAGTATACTTCTGAAAATTCAATTTGATTCTGTAAATAATAACTTTCAGCCTTTAAAACACGTTTTAAAGTGTAGACTGGTTTTGTAGCACATATAATAATGGACTGTGAAAAAGGTTCTGAAGTTAGAGAGCAGAATAGGATTTGCGAATGAAAACATAAAATGCTGATACGTGACATTGACCTTGAAGATAGGACTGCTAAGCAGTATATACATAACGCACGTTCTACTGATGCTTTATAGGCATGCAAATTTTCCTCCAATAATTTCTAAAAGCTCTTTATTTGTTAGATCATAATGTGATGGAACACTTAAATAATGTTGAACAAAAATATGGTACGCGAAACAGCTTTTCTACGATATACATGTGTTCTGCGTGTTATGTAAATTTAATTTAATTGTTTGTTATTTTTATTTTATTTTTCATTACACGTTATTGTAATGTAACAATGTTTGCTGGACATGGCCTTGTCCAAAACCGAGTTCATTTCTGCTTGACCTGATTGACTTTTCTTGAATTTCATTTATATAAACAACTAAAAATAGCTTCATTATTTTCTGTGTACGAGCTTATTAACCGAATTATTATTCAGGTAACTATATTGATCTGGATAAGAGTTGGAGATTCCTAAGTGAATTTTATTGGCTATTGTGTTCTAGATACACAAGGTTCATTATATAATTCAAGAAGGTTTTTTTTTTTACATTAGCTAATGGCTGTTTTTAGAAACTGCTAGTTTTGACCTAAGGTGAAGCAGAGAACTATATTATCTTGTGACTGAGGATTTTACTAGTCGTGCTTTAACATATAACACTTTAAGTTGCATTATGTTGCGAACAGTTTGGGCTAAATTTTATTTTCTTCAATTGCACCTTTGCAATGATATTTGGTTTAATTCAAGCATATAAAGAAGAAAACCTTGTATAAAAAAATATAAGAAAATCCAACAGCTGAATACTGGCATGCACCAACACAAAAAGGTTCTGGTAGCTAGCCATATCCTGCACCCATTGCCACGCCATGTCACAAACCATTCATGCCCTGGTTACATACAGTTGTGTGAGAGAGAGAGAGAGAGAGAGAGAGAGAGAGAGAGAGAGAGAGAGAGAGAGAGAGAGAGAGAGAGAGAGAGAGAGAGAGAGAGAGAGAGAGAGAGAGAGAGAGAGATTTTACTTCCTGCATTGTCTTAGTTGAAAGGAAAAGAGTATGCACGCACCGTCTGATAATGAAATCTGATACGGTAAAAATAATAGGTTTTGGCGGTGTGTGGGTGCAGTTTGAAACATTGTTGTGAACATACACTGTCCGTAAGGTTAATAAATATTCTTTATGACAAAACAATGTGTCACAACTTTATATTTTTCTAAACTCAATGAAATAAATCTAACTCCGATCTAAACAAAATGAAAGATTAGATATAATACCATAGATAGTATACAATTATCGGGCGCCAGATACATACGGCTTGTAAAGCAACTATCTAAATATTTAGTCATAAACAACTAATCATCGGTTTTGCAGTAAAATGGCTCCTACAACCTGAAAACATAGTATATCCACGTGCAAAATGAGACCACATGTTTACACATGTAAGCTGTCAATACATGTATACTATTTCCATTCACTGAATAACAATTACCGTCTGACTCATTCCACACTGAACAAAACTTATGCAAAATGATTTGAAATATAAACTAAAACTGACTAACCTTATCTGCCTGGGCAAAAAACTGTCATTATCAATTCCATAAAGCAATGGCACCAAAAACATCAATCTGCGTGCAAAAATATAATTCGTCCAACGCGCTTCGCTTCGATGAAGTTAGCTTGCTGAACGGACTACTCAAAACGCTCAATAATACGTAAACCAGCGAGGTCTCATCGACTAGTAGCGGAATTCCCCGGTACTATTGATCGATATCTATAAATAAGTTACTGGGTTAAGCTATTTTGTGCACGTTCTGTAAATTAATATATCGCACTGAACGTCTTGGATTTGACCTTTAATCTACAATATATCATCAATACGTAAAATAAAAAAAGACTTGTCTCGTTGAAAATTTGGGTCGCGATATTAACTAGTGATCAATAGGCTAGAATACATGTTGTTTGGGGGTTTTTCAAATCCGTATTGAACTATCAGTACGATCAAATTATACTTTCCTGATGCTGGCCTAACTTTTCAACTTGTCTTTCTCTTCAAAAACAATTTGGTTTCTTCAACTATAAGGCTGACTGCTAGATATTTATTTATTTATTTTTCGTGGGTTTATTGTGTGTTTTTTTTCTGGGTGGGAAGGGAAGGGCGGTCGAGGCATGGGCGGTTCAAATATTACCTCTCTTTACATTTTCATATTTTTTCAACCTAAAATTAGTGGTCAGTATTCGCCCACACTCTTTGCGAATATGGGGAAATCTCAGTAGCTCAGTTGGCAAAGCATCTGATTCATAATCCAAGGGTCACGGGTTCGATACACAAACAACATATCCTTGAATATAATATAAGTTTGTATATATTTTCTAAGCAAAACAGAAAAGATTAATGTAAACTACTTTTCCTGAGTGCACTAATTTCAAAAGACCAGGCGCGGTACAAAACAGAAACATAAACGATGCACAGACTGCTTACAACCAGGAATTGCCTTTGCAAATGCGGGGCCCGATTTGGATCAATTTGGCGCGGCCCCTGGATTTACGTCCAGAGCCCCTTTGAGTACGGTATTTTGAAATAAAATTTTAAACAAATTTTATATGGTACTGAACATACAACTTCTTCCATCGCTTTAAAATTACTTTCTCTCTATTAATATATTTTTAAAAAAAATATTTACGCGTGGGGACTCTGTGAGCGCCAGGTCCGACTAGAGCAAGACCGGCCCTGCTAGCAAGTACATGCTGGATATGAATATTTCAGGTAACATAGTAGACGTGGAGGGGTCCAACTCTTCTACGCAACACTATTTATAATTACTTCACTCCAGTTAGCATTGGCTACTTACTAACAAAGCTATCACAATTATCATCTACACCAAAATGGCCGTCTGTGGGCTGTATTGCTATACGGTGGTCCAACCTCTCTTCCCAGACAACGCTGAAACTATTACGTCCAACACGTAGGTATGCTGTGCACATGGGATTGTTTACATTATCTAGTTGCAAGCAGCGTGTACCATTTGCAGCAAGATTGGGTTTATTATTAGAACGGAAACATTTCAGTAGTGCATTTTTGTACATTGATGACCATAATAGTGGTATGTATGTATGTATGTATGTATGTATGTATGTATGTATGTATGTATGTATGTATGTATGTATGTATGTATGTATGTATGTATGTATGTATGTATGGATGGATGGATGGATGGATGGATGGATGGATGGATGGATGAAGGGATGTGTACGTTTGTGTGTGTATGTATTTATGCATCTAACTAGCCTGAGCGCTTTCGACTCTTAATGAGTCTTTTTCAAAGCTGAATACAAAACATATATAAAACAAACAAATAAACATAAAAACGTTGTGTAAATAAACCTCTACATGGCGGTCTCCACATGGGTTAAAACTATAAATACAACCAGCTTGTATAGACTTGTTGCGGATACTGAAAACTGTATAATTCCATAAAAGTCTACAAGCCAAAACGACATCTATTTTTACTTTTTTGTACATTTATGTAACACAGATTACATCCCGGATATTTGATACTATACCGGTTATTCTTAGAGTAAAAATTGAAGGATACTAAGAAGATTTAGAAAAAGTTAAATTCTACTAATGCATAGTTTTCTTTTTCTAGTCTTTTTGGTTTAGTCCGCTTGGTTTAAATGTTCTAAGGCGGCGTATCCAGTATGATTCACTAGCACAGTGACTAATGAAAAACTAAACATACATGGTCCAAACAAAACGTGCAAGAAAGAGAACGTGATTTATCTCCTCACATTTATAATATGTGGGCCTTCAGTACTTTCTGAGAAACTGAAAAGCTACACAAAAGGATAAACATTCAAAGATCTGATTGGATGATAAAAAAGCTGTACAGAAGCCCGGTCGCAGAACACTTCTCTTCCCCTGGTCACACTTTCAGTGATGTAACACTTATTGCTATTGCTAACAACCACTGCTGGAGTTCCGAAACCAGGAAGGAAAAGGAATCATACTAGATACGCCGCAACAAGTCTATACAAGCTGGTTGTATTTATAGTTTTAATTTATGTGGAGACAGCCATGTAGAGGTCCACAAACACAACGATTTTGTGTTTATTTGTTTGTTTTATATATGTTTTGTATTTGCCTTTCAAAAAGACTCATTAAGAGTCGAAAGCGCTCAGGTAAGTTAGTAACTAGTTTCGCACTATTCGTCGTCAGTTTATATATGCATGCCAATAGCATTTGTATATGAAATTGCTTTTAGCAAGCCTCGTCTCCTTTCAATGACGAATTATGCATCTTCTGGTATATCATTGACACAGCTTGTATGCATGTATGTATGTATGTATGTATGTATGTATGTATGTATGTATGTATGTATGTATGTATGTATGTATGTATGTATGTATGTATGTATGTATGTATGTATGTATGTATGTATGTATGTATGTATGTATGTATGTATGTATGTATGTATGTATGTATGTATGTATGTATGTATGTATGCATGTATGTATGTAAAATGGCATTTAAAATGTTGGTATAAAGCAAAATAATATATGCAAATACTATAAGTAATTGTTCTCCGCCCGTGATATACATTTTCAGCTCAATCCATTTTTATCCTCTGCCCTATCATGCACAAGGGCCAACATACGCAGAAATATGGAGTGACATAGAGAATAACAATTTGTGTTGGATTAAAAACTTAAAACTAAACTTCCACCACGTAACATAAGATTATAGTTCCTCTTAACTGAACGTGTGCGCTTTTCTCGGGATCAATGTGCGGTATTCATAATATCAATGATGTATTAGCCTGTCGATACTGTAAGTTAAATTTGTCGGTTACGATGCACACATGCTGTCAAGTATTTAATGTTTAATTCTTACTGTTGTTGTTTTTAAGCCTATTATAATATTCTAAAATCGATTATTATTATTATTATTATTATTATTATTATTATTATTATTATTATTATTATTATTATTATTATTATTATTATTATTATTATTATTATTACTATTATTATTATTAATTCAAACTGAAAATCCAGCGTTAGAGATTACAGCTTGTTTCATACGATGATGTCTCTAGACCTATGAATGAATGATAAAGTTAAGTCAAGCCGTTGAAAGGAAAAGGAGAGAGAGAGAGAGAGAGAGAGAGAGAGAGAGAGAGAGAGAGAGAGAGAGAGAGAGAGAGAGAGAGAGAGAGAGAGAGAGAGAGAGAGAGAGAGAGAGACTGTAAAGAGAGAGAGAGAGACTGTAAAGAGAGAGAGAGAGAGAGAGAGAGAGAGAGAGAGAGAGAGAGAGAGAGAGAGAGAGAGAGAGAGAGAGAGAGAGAGAAACTGTAAATATATTTAAATATTTTATTTACTTCTTCTTAGTTCTTTATTTCAATATTTTCTATTCCACGCTAATTTTCATCCGTGTTTGTAGTGCTCTACTTTCTTCATAAACAATATGTCATGTTAAAAAATAAATATGTCTTATATTGATTTAATCAATGTGAGTATAATTAGAAACTTAAAACGAAAGTAATCAACTTATCAATTTACAAGTAGGAGATGGAGAATACGGAAATGATTATAACTACAATTTGTAGCGGACACACTCGCTTAGATGTGAGCAGTCAATTCGCTCGGTCACTACACAGATGCCCAAAGCATATCTTAAATCCGTTCAAAGAGCAAATATGAGTATTTGCAAATGATATAAATAAAATATATTTGTAATATATATGCTGTGTCAATGACATACCACTCGTTGTATACATTTTGCATTGTAAAGAAACTCAGAAATCCTCGTTTCCTTTTTATGCAAAATTTATACATCTCGTGATATGGCCCACTGATATGTAACTGGACATGGCTTGAGTCCCAAAAATTGAAAATGCCACAATTCGACCGCCAAGGAGTGGGGATGGGTTGGGGTCAAAAAGCTAGACCCCTTGTTCAAAGGTGGAGTGTGGAGAGGGGTCCACACCAATAAAGATCACCAACACATAAGACGAGTTGGACTGCGAAAAGCGAGATAACAAACATAATGTAATTCATGCATTGCAGGTACTCTGGCTGATTATTATGCATGAATTACCATTGCTGCTGATTATGCATAACTTACCCTTGATACCGACCTTGCACGACTTATGAATATCATTGTTACCGTCAAACTGACAGTTCCATGTATTGATTACGAAGGTTATGAGAGAAGGAAGAATGAAAAGGGGATGTCAAAGAATTTGTTTAAGATATTTTGTTCATTAGAAAATGTAAATTAGACTGGGAATATATATATATATATATATATATATATATATATATATATATATATATATATATATATATATATATATATATATATATATATATATAGTGTTATTGTTATGGGGTTTAACGCCATTTTTCAGCACACTATACTATACTCCAGGATTAATTCTGGAGGAAGAACCGTGGAAAACCCCGGAAAGAACCACCGACCCACGAGAAGCTACTAGCAAGCTTTCTCACATATCCACATTCGCCGAATCTCGAACCCACGCACATAGAGGTGAGATGGCAGTGATCCGTAACGGACAGCGCTTTAGACCACTCGGCCACTCGGGGCCTATATATATATATATATATATATATATATATATATATATATATATATATATATATATATATATATATATATATATATATATATATATATACATTAAGGTCTAATTGCATATTCATTTGAGAGGATTTGTTTTCAGTGCTGAAAATCTATGTTAATATTATCCTTCCCTTTCCACTTAAGATTTCCCCACTAACATATCGTGCCGAATTGCGATTTTACAGTACCTTTAACATATCGATACGATTTGTGTCTTTAGATGAATGGTGTAGATACAGATAAAGATAAAGGCAAGGAACTATCTGACCGGCCTCTCTTCCAGTCGAAAATCGGTTTAATTTAACAGTTACACACAATCGGTACACAGAATTAAGAAAAAGGATTACATCAGGCTTTTTTTTCTCCTTTGTATTAGGTTCTGCACAGAATGAACATCCGTCTGCGCTATTGCAATTATAACGCAAATTGCAACATGCAGACAAATCGAAACTTTAGATCAGCGTGCAGAGCGATCCTTGCATGACGTTATCGTATAGGCAAACCATACATCAATCATATTAACCTACAAACAAATCCAAACTTTAGGTCTGCGTGCAGACTAATCCGTACTTTTGATCGGCGTGCAAACACAGCTCCTTATTTCAGCGTGCATACAAAGCAACTATTGTTTTAGATTTTGGTGTCTTATGGCCCCCGGAGCACTTTCTTTTACTTATGTTTAGTACCGAGGTTAGGAGAAATAAGATACAATGACCAAAGATACGTAACAGTGAGAAGAGAGGTTTGTGTATTCTTTGTTCTCTTTTGGAATTAGTTAAAACTAAAGTGAACATTTGAACAGCACCATCGCCATCATTAACATTCCTACACATGTGGAGCCTTTCTTTAAGTGATCATAAATACTAACACAAACATATAATGGATATAATATTGCCTTAAAAAAAAGAATCGATACACACACACACACACACACACACACACACACACACACACATATATATATATATATATATATATATATATATATATATATATATATATATATATATATATATATATATATATTTTATATATATATATATATATATATATATATATATATATATATATATATATATATATATATATATATATATATATATATATATATATATACGCATACACACTACAGAAAAATTTACAAATGACACTGTAAATTTGGTGCGAAACCAGCCCAAGCACTTTCGAAATCTACCGATTCTTTTATCAAGGGCAGAAGGCCAGCCATAAACGATAATTACTCAAATGACAACATATCAAATCACAAAATCACGAAGGCTAACCAAAAGGACACATTGTGTTGCTGTACATAAGAACATTTAAATACAAAGTAAAGGTTGATTGATTGGTTTATATTTTTACGGCGCACCAGCACTATGTGGCTAAATTTAGCGCCAAACATTCGGTTATATCCTTTTACATTTAAAACTGGTAAAATAATTTCATCGACCAGCGATTGGGGTCCAAACAGTTAAAGGTAAAGCGATAAAAATGTGAACGATGGTAAAGTATTAAAAGTTTCCCGATCAACGGGGTGTGCAAAAGAATGATAACGAAAACATATGATTGGCAATTAAAATCTATCGACTGCATAAATATAACACAAAACTGAACAAGGTGATAAAATAAAAGCTATAACTTATGATAGATATTTGCTTCCTTAAGGAAGTCTATAATGTTGGTAATGTTAACTGTATCAAAGAACTCCCTCATGTCTTGCACAACGTAGAAATGATTACGCGTAGGTTGAAGATCGAAGCATTCCAGCATAAAGTGCTTAACGGTGAATGGTTCATTACAAGCTATGCACTCTGGTGGGTCTTCTCCTTTTAATATGTAGGAGTGTGTTAAATGAGTATGACCGAGTCGAATTCTTGCAATGACTACCTCCTCTCTACGGACGGATCTGTAGGAAGAGGTCCATTCTCCTAAGGTTGGCTTGATGGCTTGAAGTTTGTTATTCACGGCATCATTCCATGATGCCTGCCATTTCTGGTGTAAACAGTCTTTGATACAACGTTTAAAATCAGTATATGGTCCTTTAAAATCAGTTGGTTCTAGTAATAAGGCCATTTTAGCAGCACAGTCTGCTTTATCATTACCTTTAATTCCTACATGGCTGGGTAACCAACAGTATACTATATTGTGGGAGGTACTCAGCTCAGTATGCTTAAGGAGAATATTTGCTAATAATGGATTCTCCATTTTTCTGTTATGTAGTGACTAAGTACTGATAGTGAATCGGAGAAGATAATGCTGTTTAAAATACGCTCGCTTGCAATGTATTGCAAAGCAAGGTCTATTGCTCTGATTTCAGCTGAAAAAATTGACGTACCATTTGGCAAGCGAACAGTTTTTATGTATTTTTCACTAACGAAGGCTGCAGCGGCCTTTTCCTCATCTTTTGATTCATCAGTATATATTCTTGTATAATTTTTGAACAGAGAGGAGTTCATGGTAAGAGTTGAGGAAGATGGACGGGTTGTTTCCGATTTTTTTTTTCATCGTGTAGCGTGAAAAGTACCCTTGGTTGCTTAAGTAGCCATGGAGGTGTTTCGGAAATGGTCGTGTTCAGAATTTTCGAAATATCAACTTTTGTACTATCAAGGAATTGTACCATTCTAATGCCAAAGGTAGGTATGACATTTGGTTTATTGTCATATAAAGTTTTATATTTGGGTTCAAAAACAGCCGAAAAAGCAGAGTTCAGAGGGTTTGATTTTAATTTGAGAGCGTATTGAGCGGAAAGCATTTCTCTTCGTTGTGCTAAAGGTGGTTCGTTCGCTTCAACGAGGAGGCTTTCACACTGAGACAAAGTAAAGGTTAAAAGATGTCGATTGTTGTTAATTTTAGTACTAGCAAGGCATATAGGAATAACAACTGACCCCAATCGTATGCTTTAATAGGTCATCAATAAAACGTTTGCGCCGATTGCAAAATTTGCAATCCCAGGAACATTATTTCCATCTTGGATATAATATTTTGATGAGCTAGCTGTTTGTTAAAACTTGCAGTAATGTTCGAAAGCAACATTGTATCATTGAACTGGTAATATATAATTACTTATAATCTCTTATTTTTAATAAATTGAAAAATGCAATGTTGTTATTGTTTTGGTTTGTATTTACAGTTTGTACAGAAATTATAGTTAAGATCATGCGAAAGCAAATCAATGTTAGGTAAGTGTGACTTTAGTAACCTTTTATTTTCTTGTTACCATAGTATTCAATGACATGCAGTTTGGATTATTATTGCTTTAAGACACTGGGTTTCAGTGTACGCAGTCGGCGAACCAAGCTTCTTAGATTTCGCATTCTCTGTGCTCCATTTTTAGTACGATCAATCAGGGTTACATCACTGAGGGTGTTTACCGTGAAAAAAAATGTTTCTCCACTGGGCACCGTTCCACTTTATTGACTTGCCAGTCTAATCTGCGGAGATTTATTCTAATGGCATTTTCTGCGTTTCTACGACATATTTCGATATTCTACGACGTATTTCGATATGCATACCTGTATTCATGATGTAGATCATATTTTCTGTGATGCTTGTTATACTATAGTAATGAATATGTCACTGTGCTCGAAGTTGTGCTTCTTTTCTTCAGGTGCAATCTGATTAAAATAGAATTTCCACTGTCCGTCTCCTAGACTGCCTTGATGTCTTGCCACTTGCTGCATTGTATGTTTCCACATGGCTTTAATTTCCCATCTTTTATTTGTTTTGAAAATTTATTTACATTTATTTATATTTGCTATGAGGAACATATTTCTCGAATTGTGATTTCTGTGAAATGCCAATATATATATATATATATATATATATATATATATATATATATATATATATATATATATATATATATATATATATATATAAATTTTTCTCGGTTGTATATTATTTCATAGGGAAAAATAACTCTTTGGTTTATAGAGACCTCGTCCCTCCGTGAAAAAAATATTTCCCCAGCATTTCGAAAGATTGGCTGTCAGTTCCTAAAGCTTGTGATCCTGTGTTATCTATTATTACCTGGTTTAAAGGTTACCGGCCACACTCCAACATTTTTCTGTTTACATCAGATTTGCATTACATGATTAAAACTGGTTATGATCGGACCAAAAAAACAAAAAAAAAATATCAAGTGTCAAAAAGAAATACTAAATTTAATTACTTGAAAAAGAGGTATACAACACAGTTACTTTCCTTAGCTACGATTTCTTCCCTATAGAGGACGTCAGCCAGAAATGACGTATATTTATCTAGACAAGACGTAGTACATGCTCTCTGCTGTAAAAAAATAAAACATTATAAACCATGGATAGGGAACATGTAGATGAAATAACGGAACACTAATTTACTGTTCAGCCTTATATCGATATGCTTACGCGACATACTAGATTGTGTCGCTTTTAAAACTGTCCCATTGTTTCAATTTTTTTTGAAAAATGACTGTTAATACAGGTAAAAAAAAGAATCAATGTTGGCTTTTCTATGTCAGCCGACCTTATTTTAAAAAAAGGAAAATCGGCACGCTTAAAAAACCCAATGAAACCAAACTTGACTTCCTTATATGGGCTGACATCATAAGAAAAATTGGCACACTTAAAAGATACCAAATTCAGTTTTCGGGGTTGCTTGCTTTGTAACAAAAAAAAACCTTTGTATTTGAAATCCTGCCGGAAAGTTTAAAGAAAGAGTTTACTGCTCACTTCAAGTTGTGTTTATCCATCACCCGGGCTTCTATTTGTTTCCCAGATGTGATTATAATTTATAGTTTTCAAGGCAATTAGTATACACAACGGAAACGTGCTTTAATAACACTTTTGTAACCCGTGCTAGCAAAAAGATTATTTTTTGCACTCACCGTGGATGTGTTTTAAAATAATGATTTTTATTTGCGAGATACCGTCGTACCGTCATATAGTTAACCTGGATATAATAAAATCTTAGTCAATTTGCACCTGGTAACGTCATACGTGAATGGTAAATGCTTACAATCAATCAGGTGATATTTTCGTCTCTTTTGTGATTGTGTTATTTAACGTAAACGATATACTCTACTCTACAGTAAGGACGCATACACAAACCGGCATCAACTACATGGGTATATTTTTTTCGTGGCTATATTTTTCTTTAACAAATTTCTTTCATTTTTGTTTTCAAATAAGTGTATGTTTATTAGTTTGTTTACCTTGCGGGGTGGGGACGAATTCAACACAAAATTAATTCCTTTCTTATTTGTATGGAATATTAGAGCAAATATGATTGACGACATTGACTAGTGTTGACAAGCTTTGAATTGACGTGCACACATTAAGACAACATGAAAAATTAAAACAAACAATAAAAGTAACTGGCATAAGTTTCATATTGCAGCAACATTGACAACATGCTCAACATTACTCTCTCTCTCTCTCTCTCTCTCTCTCTCTCTCTCTCTCTCTCTCTCTCTCTCTCCCTCTCTCTCTCTCTCTCTCTCTCTCTCTCTCTCCTCTCTCTCTCTCTCTCTCTCTCTCTCTCTCTCTCTCTCTCTCTCTCTCTCTCTCTCTCTCTCTCTCTCTCTCTCTCTCTCTCTCTCTCTCTCTTGTAACTGAGTGAGTATTATATGGAGCAGTGTTACAACACGAAGCCAAAAATTGAATATATATTAAATATATTGACAACATGCTCAACATCTCTCTCTCTCTCTCTCTCTCTCTCTCTCTCTCTCTCTCTCTCTCTCTCTCTCTCTCTCTCTCTCTCTCTCTCTCTCTCTCTCTCTCTTTTGTAACTGATTGAGTATCATAGGGAGCAGTGTTACAACATGAAGCAAAAAATTAAATATATTTGTTTTAATATCTCATGTACACTACCCTTAGAAACATGTATGCATATTCTGTAGAATATTATCTGTTGTTTTAATGTTTAATTAACGAATATTGATAATTTGACAGGAAGACTTAAATTGAGAATGTCCTTGTGCAGACGTATATATCTTTAGCATAAAAAATGTATATAGATATTTTATTTAGAATAAGCAAGATATGTGTGTTTGTGTTTTCTTTCATATATATATATATATATATATATATATATATATATATATATATATATATATATATATATATATATATATATATATATATATATATATATATATATATATATATATATATATATATATATATGTACGTTGCAAAATATGATTATTTTCTTTGAAAGAATATAAATTTCGTTTAAGGTTAGTTCTTTCCTAAAACCTTTTTCTCATGCGTATCTTACATAGTATCAACTTGTTTTTAGAAAAAGAAATTGTTCAATCTATTGTTAAGTTGAGCCGATTTGTCTTTTGAGTTGGGTTGAACTGTTTTGTGCATAATCGGGCATTAATGATACGACTTTCCCATCCCCACACCCTATTCTATATCACAGCAAAAATTCACTTTTTTTTAGATAAACAGGGTTTTTCTGAAAAAGAAAGAATTCTGTTTCCCATCATCACTCTTTTGGTTACATCCATATGCAATGCAGTGTATCATATTTGCTGTCTAAAAGCACAATCGTAAGATATATCACAAAGACATTTATGTTGGGAAATTAAACACTCGAATAGGTAGGTTGAGTATCCGTGTTTGGCACGCGGAAACTACCGATTGTTTACCGGGATTGCCGAATACTTTTTACATCTATAAAAGTGGATTTTTAGCCTAATTAAGCACTTCTATTTGTAGACAAACATGACAAATGCGTCTTGTTTTTGACTATAATAATATCATACGTTTTTACAATATAGGTGACTGATGACCTTTAAACCATTCTATGTAACTTCGCTCCAGTTGATACTACTTTCTTTGTCGCGATGGGTACAATATTTGTTGTAGCGATGGGTAATACTTTCTTTGTCGCGATGGGAACTACTTTCTTCCTCGCGACAAAGCGGAGCAGAGTGTGCAATCTGATTTAAATAATATTTTCACATATTTATTCCAGGTAAGTGAGCTGCTGCCGCGCCCACAACAAAAAGATTTTGGAAAGTTGGCAATAAGGAAAAATTACTCCAGGAGTATAAAATGAATTAATTTTAATAACGTATTACCGAAAGAGTGAGTAGCATTTGGACCAGGTTGAAATAATTGGTAGTGGAACGAGAAAGTCGTCTTTTTTCGTGAAATCAGCATTATTACAGTACGTGTATAATGAATCAAGGGCAGAACTACAATAGTATAAGATGACATAATTACTATAAACTACATAAAAGAAATGGACATTTGTTTCGATATATACAATTCACTGACAATCAAAACAAATAAATTGACACAAACACCAAACGCATATTATAGCAATCGTGTCAATCCCATATATGTATGAATTCGTACTAAAGACGATAAAAGTTTAAAGGTCCCAAGAAATTGTAAAAGGTAAGAAAAAAATTAAAAATATGATGATAGTACGAAATATTGAATCCCGTCATCTGTTGATGCATACGCAGGTAAATTTTCATTTGTATATCTCATGTGATTATTCCTAAATAGTGATCACACAGTCTGTGTAAAATTAAGTTCTAAAATGTGTTTCTAAACAGCTTTTGTTAAATAAAAAAAATATAATATAATGACTTCAAAATCAAAGCAGATTATCTTCGTATGAAAAAAAAAATACGACATTCAGATTTCATTTGACTAACTGAAGTTGTGTTTGCTTAATTGTGCTAACTAGTTAACTTTTTGTCAGTACAAAGTCGGTCCAAGTGTGTTCAAAAATTGAAAACGGGATACAATGACGTCAAAATAACAATTTTTTTAAGTGCGGGAAGGGGCTTAAATATGCAAAAATAATAAGAAGTTAAAATAAGTGACAAAAAGATGTCATCAGATAATCCGATCATAACCATGATAGAGCAAGAAGTTGGTTGTCTCAGCGCCAAACAGTGTTTGTGCTAGTGCATTACAATTTGGGAAGGACAGACGGACGGACGGATAACAGCACAGCTATAAGTCAATGCAAGTATAGCCGAGGCTAATTTAATCGAACGAAATAAATCGATATTAAATGTCCGTCTTTGCTGTATTATAATTTCACACTATGAGGTCCACGTTTCCTTTCTTAATATTTAGTTTGGTTTCTTTGGTTTCTTTGTTTCTTTAATTTAATTCATCGCCCTCTTTAAATTTACCTCAGGAACGAATTTGACTTAGTCTCCCCAAGTCAAACACAAACCTGTTTGTTATTACTCGTCGACTGGTTTTCCATTATTGACGTCAGAAGGTTTTTAATGCCATCCAGGAGGTAACCTGAAGACGGGCCTAAATATACTTATCGTACATATTCATATAGTAGTACACTTAATGCTCAGGCCAAATTAAGGTAAGGTATGGCTTTGTCTTGATATATAAGATTGATATAACATTGAGGATTAGGCCAAATTGACATAAATATACATACACTCATTGAAATTTAGTTTTGTAACAATGTTAGAATAATTTTCGGCTAAGAATTTTCTCTTCATATTGAATACCTTTCCCATTAATATACTGTGCTGACTGGTATATAAATTTCGACCCTTTCAGCTAATACAATGTAGACTTTTTCTCGATATTTTAATACGCTCAGCGTAGAGGACAGATGTTTGGATTTCGGCATTCAAGATTTAGTGACAAGATTAAATTAATTTGTGCCTTACTTAAATGACTAAATCGCTATAAATTAGAAACTTAATGTGTGCATATAATGCCGATATCATGATAAATTTGAACAAAATATTGCGAGGTGTTTAGGAACAACCAAACACGTGCCCAATCTTGCAGAGACCTATGTAACCCACAATTTTTTTGTGCATTATTGCCGTTGCTGTTGTAGAAATACTTATAATAATTGTTGTAATACTATTTATTTTTATTGTGCTTTTCTCAAAAGCACACTCAGGCAACCCACCTGAACTGGCCTGGGCAGGTATCGAACCCGCGACCCTTGAAATATGAGTCCGGTCCTATGCTATACCAACTAAACTACGCGGCTTCCTTTGAAAAAGAGAACACATGTTGTGAATGCAGAATTACGCACCAGTTTTAGTAAGTGTTCTATAATGCATAAGTGTGTTCAGAGTTCTTCTGAGCGTCTCTCTAATGTCTTTCTTTTTTCGGGTGTGAGTGCGAGATTAAAGTGAAAAATTATGTAGGAGAAAAAGACCCCGCCAGCCAAACAATTTCAGGACCACCCTACCCCCGCTATATATATATATATATATATATATATATATATATATATATATATATATATATATATATATATATATATATATATATATATATATATATATATATATATATATGTCATTAATCGGATTGATAGCAAACTGGATATGATATGGGAACTAACTCTAGGCATCAAAATCAGTCCTTCGCTTTGTATTCCAATATCAAATATCATTTCCTTGACTTTTCCTAATACTTCCTTCAACTACTACTAGTACAGACAGCCCTCGCCATCGACAGACGATTTGTTATTGAAAACACAGTATGAAAATTGCACCGTTATATTTCTAAGTCCTTATCATGAATGTGATAAATCAGCGATTTTAACAGATAAGCCGCAGTTTGATTCTCTTAATCCGAACGGCAATACCTTAGAAGCAGCACGCCGTTATAACACAAATAATTAATTATTTTCATTAAAAGATAAAATTAAAGCTCATATATAAGCAGTGAATGGGTATTTTAAGAACGATAATTGCTAATAAATTTAAGCTCCGCTTCAAACACAATAAAGATTTTATGAGTGATCTGCAATGACTGAAATGAGATTTATTGTTGATTTAGATCGTTATCAGCTGTTAATTTTACTGAAAGAGAACTGAGTTTAAAATGGTGAGTTTGGAAATTTGTCAATAACTCAGTTGAGAAATTCTTTGCAACAAAGTATTGATTAGACTATTTTGTTGATTAAAAAGATTAAAAGGAAGCAGAAAAAAGAAGACCACCAAATAATTTATTATTATTATTATTATTATTATTATTATTATTATTATTATTATTATTATTATTATTATTATTATTATTATTATTATTATTAAATAATTAGTTTCTGATATAACAACTTCCAACAATTGCTATACTGAAAGATAGTTATTGTTTTAGTTTGACACAAAAATCATCATAGAGCAAATGAAAGAGAAAAGAATATATATATATATATATATATATATATATATATATATATATATATATATATATATATATATATATATATATATATATATATATATATATATATATATATATATATATATATATATATATATATATATATATATATATATATAAATAAATATATATATATGGTGGCGCTCACCAGTTATTATATACTTTTGAGAGAGTGATGTATGTAAGGTGAAGTTGTTTGCATTTTAAACTTGCACAATGGAGAGAATGTTGGCATACCTATATACTACTTTCATGTAATGTGTATGAAATTTCTTTGGATATTGTACTTTTGGAAATTTAAAATGAGCTTAGGACACTGCGAACTAAAATGACTGCTCCCTTGTGCTTCAAAAATCAACCAAAATTTGTCTAAAGTACAATATTCTTGGCAGCTATTAAAATATGGAAAATGAATTTTGCCAAACTAGATAAAGCCAGCTTCTAAAAGTGCAATGACTGAATTACCAAATGCATAAAATGTAAAAAAAAGTTATCGGCTCTTTTTTTACAATTTACCTCTGAAGTTCGAGAAGTGAAAATGAGCGAGTAGAGCTAGCACTTTTTTGAAAGGGGGCACATCTGCAGTAAGGTCAAGCTGTATACTCTCTAACCCATATTACACCCATCAATCATACATCAAAATAAAGGGAATTAAAGGTTCTTTGAACTATACCTAAGATATACAAAGTCTCATTAAAACACCAGTATAACTAGTGAGGAAACCCGGGGAAACTCTTTTTCTTTAAAATTTTAACCCTATGCTAAATACGAAACTGTAGAGCGTCACCTATATATATATATATATATATATATATATATATATATATATATATATATATATATATATATATATATATATATATATATATATATATAGATATATGCCACACAGTACACAGTGCTATCCCGTAGAATCTTAATAATAAGGGGCAGAATTAATAGTTTAATACAAACAATACTATTATACAGGATAGAAAAGTTAAATTCGCACTCTTCGGAGTTTCCAACCCAGGTCCGCGAGTAAATGGTACATATCGCCTTGCCTGCACGCAACAACCCATATACCGTCACCACTAAGCAAGCATCACCAAAAAATGATGCCACTGAGTCGGTGTTATATGAGCTCGTGCGTAGCAGACACACTCCCATGACGACCTAGTAAATAATTCTCATATATATGCAGTCGTTCCAGATTCATATGAAAGAAAGCAAGGTTTATATGTTTTTTGATTTTTTTTTTTGCGATTGTGACTATATATATTCGGAAACCATCCGATTAAATTGGCCGTATCATTGACCGAAACGTAGTTCGACGCATTCGCAGTTTCTAGATCAATCCTCGTTTAGTAAATAGCCGTGATGATTCGAAAGTCAGCTGTCGAAATACATTCGAGTTGTCATCCGTACAACTGACCTCGAAGTTGAGAATGCCTTTTTATTTGATTTGAGATATCAGATACCGGTATTTACGAACTGTTTTAGTTTTTAGGAGGGGGGGTGATGAAGCGAAAAAGTACTTCCTTGTTCGCCTGTCTTTCTCTGAAAAGTCGACTCTAATATATGAGTGTTTACAGCCATCAACGCACAGTATAAATATAATATTAAACTGAAAGATTTATTATAAAAGTAGAACGGTTTATTCATCACGCACGATGCTAAGAGGACAGTGTACCTGACATGAAATTGTTAATGCCAATAACATGACGTGACTGTTTCGCTTTCTCTGCATACGTAGTTAATGGTATAGGGGTGATCGATCGAATTGTGCAAATTAGAAATTCCAAGGCAAAATGCGTGATCAAAAAAAATCAGCAAAAATATGCTCTAAAAATGTCATTTCGACTGCTACTTGACTTTCAAACGTCAGACATGAATTTTATAGTACATGATTCTGCAAACACTTGATATCGGTGCTTTTCTATGATACTATTTTGTTCAAATTGTTCTTGGGTTTTTCTTGGGCCAGAGTTTGCTTGTGCGGCAACCTATAGAATTAACGAAACTAACAACTAACTAAGCACTGTCTCTCTTTTAATGGGTGATACGGATGTGTTTGTATTAATCCTTGAGTTGGAGAAATAAGAGTACGGAATAACCAGTTATTACTAAATGGGTGATCTAATCTTTGAACTTAAATTATGTAGACTTATTTTAAGCTGTTACATCTAGTCAATCACATTTTGCATATCCACCAACAACAATTGTGTGTGTGTGTGTGTGTGTGTGTGTGTGTGTGTGAGAGAGAGAGAGAGAGAGAGAGAGAGAGAGAGAGAGAGAGAGAGAGAAAGAGAGAGAGAGAGAGAGATTGTTAACTTAGCTTTATAGCTTTAACAATTTTCAGTCATATTGCTACGATGTCTGCAGTGTGGCAGTTTATAGTGATGTCTAGCACTGACGCATCATGCCGCAGATATGTAGAATCATGTCCGACCCAGTCACATTATCCTGAAAACAGGACATCCTGTTTTAACACTATTCTCGTAATGCTTATCTCCTAGTGAGGCAGCTGTTATTACTATTTTTGTAAGTCTTTGATATGATTCGACCGGGTTCCGAGATCTTCCGCATCCGAGGCGAAATCTCTAACCACTAAAACACCGGAACGATGTAGTAGTAGTAGTAGTAGTAATAATAATAATAATAATAATAATAATAATAATAATAATAATAATAATAATAATAATAATAATAATAATAATAATTTTTGTTTTGTTTCATTTCGTGGGTTTTACGTCATTATACATAATACATAATACACAGCATCCTGAAAGAACTACTATTGATCTGCTGAAAGCTAGCGACAAGCTTTTTTATATACACGCATTGTCAGACAAGCACTTAAGTGATTTGCAAAGGCAAGCGACTTAGACCAATCGGCCACCCGGTCCACATAATAATACTAACAGTAATAATAGTAGCAGTAGTAGGTGATGATGATGCCAATAATAATAACGTACTGTAATAAAATTAAGGCGATGCGCATTTGGTTATAGTGCCCCGTTTAACAATTCTTAGATTTGTGTGGTTACTTGTATGATTACTTGAATTCGGTGCAAGGAGAAATTCTTTAGCCCGAAATAAATAGCCAATTATTAGGAGCAAACGTCACGGAGAGAAAGTGTTAGTGAGTTTCCATGATGCCGTGGTCAAAGAGTAGCAAATTCAGATCCAATCCGCTTGAGTGACCCTTTAGTGATGTAGTACTTTATAAAATCTAGTGGTGTACATTGGTGTTGTGACTGCAGTGGCAGTATGTTCGACAGGAAATCGTTAAATTACACAATGGAATAAATGAGAAGGGACTCGGAAGATACCGTTTATATCGCCATGGTGGCAAATGTGATGTGGTTTTACTAGCGTGATGTGCCTTGAAACGGTAGATTGACTGGCCTATGGTGGCGTCGTTAAAATAGTCCCCTGTGTTAGGGATAGTTGTAAAGTTTTTACGGTGTGAACTGCAGACGATACGGAAAGTTGATGTAGAGAAACTATGCGGATGTGCGCTTGATGGATAATTGGCAAATTGTGAATAATGCATTATTGCGTTGATTAGAATAACGTTATGAATAGAATGGACATGTCGAGCTTTCCTACTTACAAATGAAGTTGTATAGAAGTCTTTGGAAATTTGGGGTAAACTTATGACTTCTAGGGGGAAATGCGTTAGGGTTTTGACACCGCTCGGTCAAGCAAAGACCCCTGGCTTGTAACAGTACCTACATAACAAAATGTAATATTTTTTCTTTTGTCTTTTTTCTTTACATCTTTTAACTTAATTTTAAATTGGCACTATATATATATACTATATATCCAATATATAGTGCTGACAAGTTATTAAAACCTAGACACGCGCATACATACGAATATACATGCATAGCTTCTAATTAAAAGAAAGAAGAAAAGAAACGGGAATTTCAATTAGCATATCTATAATTCCATGATAGAGCCAAGGAAATGACAGATGCAGATTTTTGGTAATTACTCCACTAATGTTGATTATATTCTCGTTTATCGTTTTCAACGTTACACTTTTAGTGGAAGATAATTAAGCCCTAGATGTAATTCACAAATTAGTGGTATTCTCTGTTTCTTTTCCTGAGCACTACAATGTTAATGGAAGATAACTGAGACCTGGAGACCCTTATTTACTGGCTTCATGTTTTGAGCGTGACCTTCTTGACGGGGGATAACAAAGAACTAAAAGATATTATCAAAGAATGTGATGCTTCAGGTTTCTCTTTTTGAGCGTTACATTCAGTATGGATAATACAAAGCACTGTTGACCATTAAACGCAATGTCGGCAATGTTCTCCGGTTTCTCTGTTTCCTCTACATCTATATCTTATATCACTTCATATAATCACTTTCGTCATATTTGTTATATTTTTTTTTTACAACCAACAAAAGCAAAATAAACTTTGAATCAGACATTTTATTAGTCATCTTTAGATATTCATTATTCTATGGCTGCTAAAATGAATTAATTGTATTAATTTTGACATGCATCTGAGGCAAATAGAAAAACACGAGTTTAGACAGTGCTAATCATATCACTTACGCTGATCTCATGGTTGCGGAAGTTGCTTTTTAAAGATCTGAAGCATGTCACGTGGAAGAGTTAGTCCCTTCACATCAACTGCATGCAAAGCTGTTCTTTCTCTTTCCGAGCGAAACGTACAGCAATAATTGTACAGCAATTGCAGATGAAACAAATATAATCCCATGCGCTGCTCTCTGACATTTGTGTTGATTTTGTGTTGCAAGGAAACAAACAGGAGCGTTAATTACGCTATTCCAATAATGTTCTGTGTTATAAAAATATGGTTTTAGCTATATATCGTTTGAACCTGTTCCAAGTGGAGTAGTGCATAATGGGGAAAAATGGCAAGGAAGCGTTCTACAAAGGACGTTAGCATTTACTGGTCATCGATTGATATAACGAGGGGATAGGGTGGATGTAATGTGACATCAATCCTTTGTTAACAAAAAAAAATCTTCTTTGAATGAAATATCCTGAAAACAAATACAAAAACTTACCTCAACGCAGCGGCGTCACTAGGGTTGTGTCACCCAGTGAACCCCCTTCCTACACAAAAATTCAAACATTTTATAGACAGTCATTTTGGTGTCACCTCCTCTGATGGTTTCACCTCGTGCGGTCTGGACCCCCTCATTCCCCAGTGGCGCTACTGCCTCAACATAATCCTGTTAGGCCCCAAAAGCATGGACATGCGTTGTGATTGGCTGATTTATACCTACAGCTGTTCTGAGAATAAAATCCATCAACAGTCTGCAGAGATAGTTTGGTTACCGAATGATCTTCTGTATGTGGAAATAGCACGCCTTGTGACCAATGTGGTATGAGAATAATTGAAAATAAGAAAATAACATAAACATTCAATGACAATGAATTCTGTGTACATCGAGTTTAATTTCAGCAGGAAATATTGTCTATTATGAGTACAAATGTAGTACACTCGAAATATCTTTTCGATGACGGATTAGTCAGAGAACTTAACGACTCAACATCAGTCATCGATGGAATTGTATATAAACTGGAAAAAGCTGCTACCCCCATGTAGAATGCAATTTCAAGCTGGAAAGGTTTTATGCTGATGATTCTTACCTTTGATGCCTTTGATACAGAACATTCATCAAAGCAGAAACACAGGTTTACCTGTCACAGAGATACGGTAGAAATAATTCGACTGCATCTTACTATAAGGGGAAGAACCATGGCTATACGTTGAACTATTCTGGTGACATATTTCTAAACAACTATTGACTTTGTCATAGGTAAAACCTCATGTTACACAACTCAAGATAAAATTTGATATGTAGCTTTGGTTCTAACAAACTTCCGACCGATATAGAAGGATGCGATGGAAGAGAAAATGTAGACGTTGGTTTGATAAACAACACAAAAGTCTTCGACTTCTGTTCTTGCAGATCACGTGTTTAAATATTTGCAGTAAAGACTCATATGTCAGGCTCCCTTCAGAAGAACAACTTCAGAAACTGTCACAAGCATGATACTACCTTTGTGTATTAACAAATGTACTTGTACTGTCGGTGTGTATTAACAAATGCACTTGTACTGCCATTGCGTATTAACAAATGAACTTGAACTGCCATTTGTATTAACAAATGAACACGATGGTTATTCTTAAGTGTGTTGTTTTTCTGACACTTGCTTGTTATCCTGACGTAATAAACTACTACTCTCCTTTATTACTCATGAGCGCCTTTGCCGAGATGCTCGCTATTCATGAATTTCTAAAAAAATAGAAACACGCTATCAACACCACGGTGCAACAATCTCCTACAGATCGACGAGAGTAACCATATTACCGATTGAGAGATGACTGCGTGAAGAACAAGTTGTATTGACTGATTCAACAACATCAAAGGTTCTGATGGGCCACAATGGCGACAAAACTTAAATCGCGTTTTCATCAGTTGGTTAAACTGGTTTATACATATTCTCAATAGAAAAAAACCTAAAAAAGGATGTATACATACTGACGACCCAGGTGTAGAAATATAAAGTGGTGGATAACCGTCCGTGGTCTGCCATGATGCAGATCTTGTCAGCGTCAGATGCGTGTCATGATCAGATTTGAATAACAGCGACGTTATCGTGCAATTAAAACAGAAGTGCTCTCTCTCTCTCTCTCTCTCTCTCTCTCTCTCTCTCTCTCTCTCTCTCTCTCTCTCTCTCTCTCTCTCTCTCTCTCTCTCTCTCTCTCTCTCTCATAATACATACACACACGCACACATACATACATACATACATACATACATACATACATACATACATACATACATACATACATACATACATACATACATACATACATACATACATACATACATACATACATACATACATACATACATACAGACGTACGTACGTACATACATAAATACATACATACATACGTACGTACATACATACATACATACACACACACACACATACATACATACATACATACATACATACATACATACATACATACATACATACATACGTACGTACGTACGTACGTACGTACGTACGTACATACACACATACATACATACATACATACATACATACATACATACATACATACATACATACATACATACATACATACATACATACATACAAGTTCGCTTTACATAAATATAAGAATATGCTTGTGCATTGGTAAAGTCTGCTCGTCTTACACCTATATAGCAGTAATGAACAATGAATAATTTGGTTGGTTGGTTGTTGTGTGGCTTAACGCCATTTTTCAGCACACGATACGCTATACATGGCGGCCAGTATTAATGGTGGATAAGGAAACCGGGAAATCCGCAGAAAGAACCGCCGACCCAGGAGAAGCTACTGACATGCTTTCTCACATATCCACATGAATAGTTTGGACAAAAATTAAAAAAAAAAAAAAAAACAATTGTGACAGATTGGTACGGAATGGTAAAAATTCCTTTATTTATCAATTGCATATATTCGGGTTTTCATTTTCTGTGAACAACGATACCCGAAGGTGAGTTAAGTATATTGTAGAATATTTCGAAAAGTGAGTTCGGTTCATCTAATACCGCACGCACGTGCGAAGTGCTTTCGAGGGTATACACATAATACATCAAGTCTATAGACGATGTACGGCTGCATCGTCTGTGTATAAATGCTTCAGAGTAAGACTAAATCTTTACATTATGGAACATCTTGTCAGTGAACAGTAAGCTTAGGGACTTGTACATCTTCAGCTGTATAGGTATGTAAGTTATGTACTAATTTCTTGTGCATAAGTTATAACTAGTGTACAACCATGTTTATTTCTTTTGGGTACATTTTCTATGTAGTTTCGGCTTACGTTGTATTATTCAACTACATTCTAATCTTGTTTGTGGCTTAGCAAGAGATGTATATTAGCTATATACAAGTGTATTTTTAAACGTTTAGTACCGTAGGTTTCTTATCGGACACAGGTAGGTTCACTTCTGCACCTGTTTATTGCTTTATAACCTTGTGCCGATAATGCAATTTGTATAGCTTACCGTATATAACGCCGTTACGTTTAATCGTATATGCACGTGTCATACATATTACACGGTGTTAGATTTATTTTCAGCTGATAAGAGTCGACAAGTTACAAGCTTTGACCAAAGAAGTTGACCATATCAGCTGTAAAGCTGAACCATATCAGCTGTAGAGCCGAGCGAACAGTGTTGCTGGTCGAGTAGCAGGTGATCCGACGTTGCTGATCGATTGATGGGCGACGATTGCTTGATTGATCAAGGAACTGAATGGTGGTCGATGTCTACCTGTAATGCTGACTGTAACGATATCTTGTATATTTGTCCCTTTTGTTTTCATCATTTTACTATCAGAGCAAAGTAACTCATTTTTCAATATTTGAGTAAAACGCATCATTCTTTTCGTTGTGTGAATTTACTGCGAGTTATTAATCTGTACCCATGCACTCTTTAAGGTCATTTACTTGTATTCATATTTATGTTACATTATTAGGTTTGTGCGGATTGTGTTAATTTGCTCAATATTTGGATCTTATACACACACTTAATCAGAATTCTTTTTCATTCAAGTCATTCATCAATAAACATTGTATTTGCATCACCATCAAAGGTGTTCTCTTGTAAATGCGAAATCCAACTCGGTTATCTTATTACACTGATATATTTGTACATAATGTGCAAAAAAAACTTTTGTGCAATTTCGGCAGTTAACATGTACCTACCTGATGGATGAAGGTGTTAAACCGTCTGTATTACATGCACACATCAATTTCGGAGTTTTTTTTATAAAATGTTTTATCCTGGCAGAAAAAGTGCTAATGTTGGCACCGCAAACATGGTCTATCGGCCAACCGTATATACACATGGTTTTGTTTGGTGTCTAATAATCAATACCAGAATTATTTGAGGCGATCACATCGAATATAAAACTGTTATTCATCTGACCTTGTGAAAACGACATTTTCGATTTTATGTTTTCAGCCAGAAAATAGAACACAGAAGCACGCATCACATGTTAAATATGCGCACTAGTTATCAATTATTACCTGTTGGTGCTACTTACTGCAAATGTGGTTAATTGTCTGCTGACGTAAAGTGTCTAGACTGGTTCTGGTTGTTGTATATCGAGAACATTTTTGAGTAAAATATATTATGTAATCATACATTATATACTAGAAACGAGATAAGGTTATAAACATATTTTCTTGTAAATTGCTATGTAAGTAATTTACAAACGCCCTGACTCATTTATCTGCCCATTAAAATTGGCCCGAGCTCAGTCACTATCAATTATTCAACCAACCAACCTGCCTAACTATATAATCATCATGAACCTCAGTGCAAATACGCTTCTGTTTTAGTTTTGCTTGCTGATCTGTTAGTATTTCTATCCATTTGTTAACTGAGAATGTGCAAATTAAATCAATGATGCAGGTTATTATGATTCAGGCAATTAGATATTTGGTTTTTAATTCTTTGACTATCATATTAAGATCATTGCACCAAACTCTAAAATAGTTTACAGTTTATATATATATATATATATATATATATATATATATATATATATATATATATATATATATATATATATATATATATATATATATATATATATTTGTCCATACGTCAAGTTGACCAATACATCTCTAGTCATCCGTAAGTTGGAGGGGCTGGTTCTGTTCAATGTGTGCGCAGTTGGCTGATAAGGCCAATCCTAGCAAGGAAGGTTCGGTTGCAAAAGGGATACGGGATGAGTGGGACATCTCCAGGAGGGTTGCTGGCACGTGCTTTTCTTCCTGGTGTCTTCATCTCTGCAGCTACTATCCTGCTAGGTTTGCACAGTTTGGAGCCTTTGTACAGATAGGAACGCCAAATAACACGATCTCTAGCTGTTTATTCCCATGAGTCAGGGTTTATGTTGCACGTTTTCAATGCAGATTTCAAATTGTCTTTAAAGCGTTTCTTCTGACCTCCGTGGGATTGCTGTCCTTGCTGGAACTCGTCATAGAAGAGTCTCTTAGGAAGCCAGTGGTCTGAGATGCGTACAACAGTCTGGGTCTTTGTCCTGCCATTTGATTTTGATTTTTTTTTCCTGAGGCTTATGGTGTGAAAGTGGTCCAGCTTCCTTGCATGGCGTTTATACACTATCCACGTTTCGCATGCGTAGAGTAATGTGTCGAGTACAACTGCCCTGTAGACCTTTAGTTTCGTCGTGATGCTGATGCCTCTTCTATTCCAGATATTCCCATACAATCTACCCAAAGTTGCGCTGGCTCTGGCAATGCGGAAGTTCACCTCGTCGTCAATGGTGACACTCTGAGAAAGTGTGCTGCCAAGGTAGGTAAAGTGGGTCACTAGCTTGAGTTTTTGGCTGTTGACGGTGATGTTGGTCTCAATATAGGGCCTTCCCGGGGTTGGCTTATTCAGGACTTCAGTGTTCTTAATATTGATGGCTAATATATAGCTAATATCTGATATACTGATTTTAGATCAACATTTATTATCTATGGATATTTATTCATGAATATTGTATCAAACATGTAGGGATTTAGCCAGTATAAGATATTTACGTAATTAAAGAAGATCGGTATTTTACGTCATGCATCACGTATCACGATTCGAATACCTAATACAAAAATACTAAGCGTCATTTCTCTTAATTACTAGACATTCATACGTAAAATATCCTGATAATTCCTTACGTTAAGAAGGTAGGGAGGGTCTACTTTACCAAACTAATCCACACCATCATAAAATTTCGCGAATACTGAACATTATGACGTCTGCACGAAGAAGTCGTGAATTGCTCATTTGGATTATAATCTTGCATACACCGACAAGCTTTAATAAATAAATGATCACTGAAAGCCAGCAAAGCATTACTCGACGTAAATATAAACATCACATACCCAATGTTGCAGAATCATGACATGCATACGAAAACCAAACAAAATCAGATTTTTGGGATTTTTTTTTATTGCGACCAATATCATAATTAAACTAATTTATACAATGGTCTTAGGATGTATTGCAAATATAATGAAAAGTAATTAGATTTTGAATGAATACAAATCAAAAAGATTTATTCCTGTTAGTTCAATTGCAGAAAATATTAACATATGTTTTAAAATAATGTTAGAATAATATTTTATTTAAAGAAATAGGGTAAGGTATTCCTGGTTTAATTTTATCTATTTTTTTTAAAAATGAGGCCAGATAGAATCAACTCAACATTTGTCAAAGGAGAAAAAATAACTCCTTTACGAAATCCTTGGCTATATATAAACCGGAACATCTATTTCCAATATAATTTCGCAAATCTTTTAACAAAACGTTTTGTTTGTTTGTTCTTTAAATGTCTTTGCAACTCATAGATAAATTATAATAAATAATAGACGATTTCTACAGATTTTAATCATAAAATTTTCGAAAATGGTTACATTGAAAAATTTGATTAAAACATTGAGTATAGCATAGTCGGGAAAATTCAATAAACGAAAATAGAATTTGAATGCTTTATCATGCTTGATTTAAGAAAGACATTCAATTTAGGATCACAGATTACTCACTGGTTACTTCAAAACTTTTCTGGACAAGTGTAATAGATGCGCGGAAAGAAATTAATATGAAATTCAAAATTGATACAAATGAAAAGATTTTATTTTCACCAATACCGTATAATTACAATATGTTCGGGTTAGGAAAAATAATAATATAAAGGATGGCATGATAAAGGGCAGCCATAATATTATCCATGTATTTGTTTTGCATGTTTTCTCCTACTCGAACGGTGAATAAAATGTTGATGTAAACAATTATTTTTAAATATAATCTCAATGATGGAAACGCTACAGTTCAATGATCTAAGGAATGCTTTGTAGCAAATTATAATGTCTTTTTATCACATATTTTAATAAGGGGCCCCGAGTGGCCGAGTAGTCTAAATTGCTGACCATTTTGGATCACTGCCATCTCACCTCTGTCTGCGTGAGTTCGAGTCCAGACTCGGCTAACGTGGTTAAGTGAGAAAGCCTGCCAGTAGCTTCTCGTGGGTCAGTGGTTCTTCCCTGGGTTTTCCATGGTTCTTCCTCCACCATTATTTCTGGCCGCCATGTATATAGCCTATCTGGTGCTGAAAAATGGCGTTATACCCTACAACAACAACAACAACAACAACAACAACAACAACATATTTTAATAAATAAGAAGAGATGCAGTGTATTTACTGCAGGAAACCAAAACTTAATTCCACACAAGAAATGGAATAGAGAGTTTGACAAGACAGAACCAGATAAAGATATTAACTATTTTCTATACTTGCTCACACTGATGATGTGAAATTGAGGGATTTTCAGTATAAAATATTGCATACACTTTTAGATACAAAATAATATATACGCAAAGCCGTAATACTAGATAACGATAAATGTAGTTTGGTGACTTGGAGGAGTCAACTCGACATAAAATATTTGAATGTGGAAAAAAATCAGTTGTTCATTAAGTTAAAATTGTTGATGAACAATCAGTTCTTATGATGCCTAATCTCAATTTCAGAAGAAAACAGTTTTAAAACTTATCTGCCTTTTCATTGTTATAAATGGTACGCAATATATGAATTTTCTGTTTGCTATTTTGCGTCTAGAATCGGTAAATTTCCTTACTTTTGAAACATCTGATTTGCATTTTACAACTGGCAGAGTGGTCTAAAGCGCTCTCCGTTACGGATCACTGCCATATCACCTGTCTGCGTGGGTTCTAGTCTAAAATTCGGCGAATGTAGATATGTGAGAAAGCTTGCAAGTAGCTTTTTGTGGGTCGGTGGTTCCGCGGATTTCCCGGTTTCTTCCTCCACCATTAATACTGGCCGCCATGTATAGCCTATCGTGTGCTGAAAAATGGCGTTAAGCCCCACAACAACAACAACAACAACAACAACAACAACAACGACTATTACTACTGCTGCATAATATAGTCACGAATACTTCCGTGCTTCGCTAGAGTAGCGGGGTATAGGGATTAGGTGAGGGAATAAAGATAATACAAGAATATTTCTTCTAACACTGGATACATAATTATTTTTTAGAGGATAAGAAAGGCATTTAAATGGACAAATTTACAAAATCATTATTGTTCATAACCAAAATTGTCCTGAGTTCCAAATCAAATTTACGTCATCCAACTAGCATAGCTATTAAAAATTTCCCGGAAATAGCTCAAACACATGTTGAACTAGGACATAAATAAAAAAATTAAAATAAAATTACCTTATTCCTTGCAATGTACGCCTTGTTATCAGACACTACTCTAGTAATTATATATACCCGCGTATAACGCTCACTCAATTATAAACTAATTAAGTCTAGACGTATCCATGTGACCGAAGAAATGGTTTTATACAGATTACGTGAAATAATATGGAAATTGATAGGTGTAGACCCTGCCCAATTAGCACGTTATACGACGATAGGTCGGTGTCGATATAATCTACAGCAGGGTATTGCCTGTTATAAAAAAGTAAATACAGTATATATCCCAATACCACTGACTATAGTGAGACCAATACCTGCCAAAGGAAGACAGTAGAAAATGATTCCGTGCCCCAAAACAAGAAAGTTATCTGGTACTTCATTCCACAATGGACCCTGTGAGCATTTATTTGACACCAATTCCTGATGTCAACGGTAGTGTTGGAGTCAATCCTACATAATGAATACGTGTATAGAATATACTTTCCTGTTTTGACAAATGGAATGTACTATTAAATACAAATCTGATTAACATGTTTATCTTACAGGCTTCTATAATCATAGCAAATAAAATATGAGTACAGACATATAGCGCCTCGGCAAATATACATATACCAATGGATGTGAAAAAAGACTCCTTAGCGTGACGTTTAGGTACAAGGGGTGATCGAGTATCAACAGCGTAATATTAAAATCCGTCTGATAACAAGGGATTTAATGTTAGATTTGAAGCTATTAAAAAATCAGTGCATTAGTGAAGAAATTTCTTTTTTCTTTAAACTAGTTTGATTTAAGCGAAACGTCTGCAAGGTATCATATGAGAAAACAATATTTAAACAGGCATATTGTTTACACGTAATGGTATCTCTACCGAGCTAATTAATCAAACACTCGTGTAACTTCTGGCTGAAAGTCTCTTGATTTCCCTATTTCCATGGACCGCTAGAGGACAGTCGAGGTCAACTAGAAGATTACACAAATAATGTTCCTCTAAAAAAAATCAACAACGACAAATAAACAACGTTAACTTCACCATTGCATGCTTTTTTCTTTTCTTCACATTCGCATGGCTTCTCCCTGTTTTTAATTAGTATAGCTTCTCCACTAAGTTAAAGGCCATGAATTAATGCTTCTGGTTCCTCCCAAGTTTCAGTCGAAACCATGGTTACAAACCGCATCACACAAACTACATTTGCCCTTCCACCACCTGGTTTCATTTTCACAATGATAAGCATATCAAAATAAAGGAACGTCTTTGTTCAAAACAGTTACTGGTAAAAATATCGGTCTCTCTCAAGAATACCTCACACTGATTGGTACAGTCAAAACATACCTCACAATGATGGATACAGTTGAACCATACCTCTCATCTCATAGGTACAGTCGAAAAATCTTATGAATTCGATGTACTATGACGTCTGGTCTTGGAAAATGGTTAATAATTCGTACTGAGACATATTTCAAATATCACCGACTTCCCATGAGCAATAAATGGAAATACAAATACAGATGTACCTTGGATTTATTGTAACGTGATAAGAGAGATTAACTCAAAATTAGGACACATTTGCATATTTAACACCCTTCTGTAATATATACATTTGACGTGTAACATGCTTGTTCCAAAATGTATACGCAGATTTCGCAACAAAAATAAATACTTATTCTCCGCAGTAAAGCTCTACGCTCAAAACCATTGGATTTATGTTCAGAACGCAAAGTATTCAGATGAAATTAAATGTATCAATTCAAGCTTCTGTTACTGCACGCCATATTCTTTTTGTGGATACACTTTTATATTAAGGAATTTATATAAAGAAGTATAAATATAATCAAGCAGTTTAAAGGAGCTCTCGTGTATTAACTCCTTAACACGTGCGCTCATCCACCCCACCCCCCGCTCCATTCCCTGACATTGGATAGAATATTATCAAGACTTACTGTAAAAACTGTTTACACTTCAAAACATTTGGGAACCACTGTCTTATGCGATTACTATGAATATAGGTGCAATATGGTCCAAGAAAAGATATATATTTGAAACTAGGAGAATGGAAGATGCAAAATATTTCAAGTTTTATATATATATATATATATATATATATATATATATATATAAATATATATATATATATATATATATATATATATATATATATATATATATATATAAAGTGAATCTGAAGCTGTAACGAGCAATCTGGTTAATGTTAAATAACTATACCATAATAATATACTTTCCAGATACCATAAGAATGGTGGTTATAAAGACATTTCATTGTCTGAACTCCTGAGTACAAAACGTTCTGTTATTTCCTTTTCTCTGGTGAACAGTTCTCCGAGTCGAACTTATTTTTTTGTGTCTCTAAGCCACTATGGTCAGTGTCACTACGGCACTTTTGTCAGTTCCGCTGTTCTACAGATACCCTGTTCATTTCATCCAAGTTTCTTTTTTTTTAGTGAATTTGGTGATCCATTCTGTATTCCAAAGGCGCAGACTGATTGACCAAAAACCGTTGGAGTTACCAAGAAATCCTCATAATTTTGAAAGTGATGTCAAAGCCATCACGTAGGTACGGTTTTTAAGAGCATTACAAATGACATCTCCATACCAGTCGTATTATAACAAGGAGGAAATAGCATACATGTGAATGGCATGTACGTGAGTGCTAATAGAACGAGGCAGTTTTCTTTACAGGGTGTTGCAAAGTGGTGAACATCAGGCAAAAAGTACGCAATGATTTAGATGGCAACAAGGATGTCAATATGTACACGACTGGTGGTAACAAAATAAATTCCAAGGCATTATTTAGCTTTTGCAAGCTAGGGGAAGAAGAAAATAAATTGGGTTATGCCAAAACCTCATTCATGGACCATACGACAACATAATTTACCTACAACACCATTCAACCACCGTCTACAAAAGTATGTTATCCGACTCTATACTGACCCGAGGTTTCCAGTAAGTCCTGTTTTGAGAGAGAAATTTGGCCCCTTTATTAATTTCCTCAGTTTTATCGTAACAGAATTCCCAGTTCGAATTTTTACATCATCTTTATCCTTTGCTATTCTGAAATCAGGTTAGAAAATACCATAATACGCACAGCGTGTGCTATAAACTGCCACAGTTATATAGGCTAATAATTCACGTTAATTAGTGGTGAATTTGGGCAAAATTGCCTCTCAATGGCCATACTAGGGCGTCATTGGCGAAAATGTATATAAAGATAGTGTCAAAAGTTTACATTTGTGACGTTCAACAATTGTCTGTTTAAATTTCCGTTTTTATATTATCATGTTGGTTGATTTCAATACTGATGGAATTCGATTAAAATTTTATTTAAAACCATCTTAAAATCTATTTTCGTTTGCTTCGTAGTGCTGTTTGTACATCATAAAAAACGGCAATCTGGAAAATGAGTTATAGTTAAAATTAAACAGCAGTCTCAGTAGTAAAGCCCCGTTTTGTACTTTTAGAAGGAACTAAGATTAACACTATTGGAACATAACCTGAATACGTCAACTGTCATAACTGGCTACTAATTGGGATACATAGTTTTCTTTTTTTTTTAAAGAAATTGGTGCTGGAATTCCATATATATATATATATATATATATATATATATATATATATATATATATATATATATATATATATATATATATATTGTTTTGGGTATTTTATGATCGTCCAATTATCATCCAAATTTACTACCGAGCTTATAACTGCTATATTTTAACTTTCCAATGATTCTGTGATGGAAATATTGACACAAAATTGGACGTTTACTTTGAGTTATATAAATGTTAAAAAAATCTTCTGTTTTGTAAATTTTCGTGAGTTAGCTATTGATAAAACAACAGTTTTCAGTACAGAAAACTACACCAAACTCGCGAAACTCTCCCAAAATAATTTCATGCTATTAACCAATAGGAACTCGAGAACTCATCATGTGATAAGCTAAAGTGAGTTACCACTACAGAGACTACCTGTCTATACGGGTCATTGGAATTATTGAATTAATATGTCTATCAAACGCAATCCTTGCATATAATATTGTCGTGCATAATGGCGGTTTCAAAATGTATGTCCTTTTGTGCAGACTCAGCTACACTTTGGAGCATGTGAAAATGTGAAAGCAGAAGTTTGAATTACATTCGCATTTTTTATGTGGAAGAAGAATAAGGAAATGTAACTATTATAGTAAATCTCTCTCTCTCTCTCTCTCTCTCTCTCTCTCTCTCTCTCTCTCTCTCTCTCTCTCTCTCTCTCTCTCTCTCTCTCTCTCTCTCTCTCTCTCTCTCTCTCTCTTATATTTGTAGCAATCAAAGTATTCCATATCATCTGAGTCACCATGTGTTTCAGTCTTTATTTATGCATATAAGTCAGGGTGGGAGGTGGGGCCCGTACAATGTTGGCATAGATATTGTCCAATCCCACAGTAAACTGTTTGGACATTTATTTTAGAAGCGCGTCTAAACTAAACGCCTGTAATATAACCAATATTTATTAATTATTTATAATCGGAGTGCTGTTAAATTCATTCGTATTTTGATGAAAGCACGATGCTAATTTTATGCAGTTTTTTCGGTAACGAAAAAATCTTTTAACACTGTTTTGTTGCAGATCGGAGTGAGTCACACAACATGGAGTGTTATTCTCCTTCTATATCCAAATATGCATAGCAGAGTTATCCTTCTGAAGAAGAATTACTAAATGATTTCCGGTGTTGAAACACATAGACCAAGGTGGAGTATTATCCATTTCGATCTACATTGTATTAATAAATGAACTGCTTGATATTCCATATCCCACAATTTTGATGCTGCTTCTCCGTAACAACAACAAAACAATAATCCTAACTTGTTTAAATAAGTCCAAATGCATAGAATGCTCTGAATGAATTAAAACAGACATGAATGTGCTGAGGTACCATCATTTTTGATGTATAACATAAATGATATAATCCAAGATGACATTACATGATTTCGCAATAATCCCAAACAAGTGTTGAGCACTTTTTAATTCCAATTAATATTTTAAACAAATAATTGAGCTCAAATTATTCCTGAACACAACTAAACTGATTCCACAGGCTGCTTGTACGATATGAATGAAGAATTTGCTTATAATCTTTATTTATATACAAACTGTCACCTCACTTACGACGCAACAGACTGCCCTGAATGTTGTTCATTTCTAGTGGACAATTTCCAAACTAGTTTCAACATGTTCGCTTCCAGAACATTTTAATGTAACGATCAGTGGTAAATCTTGACCTGAAAAAGGCATCAATCTTAAACAAAATGACAATAATCAGGTAGGCCAAAACTCCACCCTCAATCTTGGACAAAGGTCAAGCACACGCTATGAATTAAATATGCATAAATTAGACATGAATCAGTTACTGAAAGTACGTTTTGAGTTCCCCTTAAAGTGGAGATTAGACATAATTCTGTAAAAAAAAAAAGTGATATTACTGTATTGTTAATATTTATCTGAATGTAAACAATGGCTGGAACTGCATCAGGATGGTGTGGAATGCTGGGGAAACCTGCTTTGGCGAGTACCTTGGTGTCTGGGACCTTTTCCTGCCATTGAAGTTGATTATTTTCCTGAGACTTATAGTGTGGAGTCGAGGTTTATGTTGAACGCTTTCAATGCAGCTTTCAAATTGTCTTTAAAGCGTTTCTTCTGACCTCCGTGGGATCGCTATCCTTGCTGGAGCTCGCCATAGAAGAGTCTCTTAGGTAGCCAGTGGTCCGGCATGCCATTTGATTTTTATTATTTTACTGAGGCTTATGGTGTGGAATTGGTTCAGCTTCCTGGCATGGCGTTTATACACCGTCCACGTTTCGCATGCGTAGAGTAATGTGTGGAGCACAACTGCCCTGTAGACCTTTAGTTTGGTAGTGATGCTGATACCTCTTCTGTTCCAGATGTTCGCATACACTCTGCCAAAGGTTTCGCTGCCTCGGGCAATACGGAGGTTCACCACGTCGTCAATTAGATATTAATGTGTTTAAGTACAGGGCAGTAAACACCAAGGCAAAAGATGCTGAAGATAAACATGTACGTTTCCCTTTCAGTTCCAAGGATCGTAAGCTCGATACCCGCAAGGGCACCCATAGTTGTCCACCTCATTGCGTCTATCGGAAAGGCACTTAATTCCATGTAGCCAGTAATGGAATAAAGTGACCTTAAAATAAACAGACAAACAGCTTCTTTTACCTGATATTATAGTCAATAGTACAGTTTAATCCACTCAGCGCGAAGATTTTGCCTGACAATTATCCAATACCAGAAAATTATATGATGAAACTTGGTGTAATCTCAGCCTTCCGACCATACTTTTAGAGAGGTCATTCTTTTACATTTGCACATACAAAGAATATATGGTTTATTCACGAGCTGATATTGCACTGACTTTAATGTGTGTTTACACATTAAAGCCTACACTGGTATGAATAAACTGTCTTTAAGTGTGCAATTCTGAAGGATGCATGCAGCCAGTTTTGCAAAGCAAGTATTTTTATTGTGAATTTTGTAGCTATAAAAAAACACCAGAATTAAAATAAAGCAAACTGGTTTTATACCTGACACTTTCAGGTAACTGGGAGTATTTTTAAAAAATGCGTTTACAGAATCGTTCATGCTTTTATATCTATTCTCAATCAAAACCCCTAACTGAAAATTGTTTTGTTAAATACAAAGTCCGTACATCATGCAAAAAATGCTTTGAAATTCAGCCTAATTAACAATACCACGTATAATGGATTTTATAATTTTTGATAGAAGTTAAATTCCATCTGTACCATGCCACCTTAGGATTAAGGACTTCATACCACCAACCCCACATATGTATGTATGTATGTATGTATGTATGTATGTATGTATGTATGTATGTATGTATGTATGTATGTATGTATGTATGTATGTATGTATGTATGTATGTATGTATGTATGTATGTATGTATGTATGTATGTATGTATGTATGGCGACTATGTTTGTAGGTATATATGTATGCATGTATATATGTATGCATGCATGTATGTATGTATGTATATATGTATGCATGTATATATGTATGTATGTATGTATGTATGTATGTATGTATGTATGTATGTATGTATGTATGTATGTATGTATGTATGTATGTATGTATGTATGTATGTATGTATGTATGTATGTATGTATGTATGTATGTGTCTGTCTGTCTGTCTGTGTGTGTATGTATGTACGTACGTACGTATGTATGTATGTATGTATATATGTATGTATGTATGTATATATGTATGTATGTATGTATGTATGTATGTATGTATGTATGTATGTATGTATGTATGTATGTATGTATGTATGTATGTATGTATGTATGTATGTATGTATGTATGTATGTATGTATGTATGTATGTATGTATGTATGTATGTATGTATGTATGTATTTTAATATGCCGGTCTGCCCTTCTAAACGTCCATAAAACTGAGATATTATCCCTTACATATGATGGCTGGGTGTGGAAAGGCATTCCCGTCAAGAGACCAAGAAAAATTTAAAAGACGGTAACACATGGCTGGGCAGGATTGATATTGCCTTTGTGAGAATGTGTGTGTGTGTGTGTGTGTGTGTGTGAGGGAGAGAGAGAGAGAAGAGAGAGAGAGAGAGAGAGAGAGAGAGAGAGAGAGAGAGAGAGAGAGAGAGAGAGAGAGAGAGAGAGAGAGAGAGAGAGAGAGAGAGAGGTGTTTTTGATTAAAAAAAAATTCCACAAAAAACTTTAAATCATCTTCGGCAATATTTCTCAACAGCGTATCAATTTAACTGTTACCTGGTGTGTTCAGATCTTTTGGACGATTTTTTTAAAAAAATTCTCAACGACTATTATGTAATTCTCCATTTATTTTAGATTGCGATTTAGCCTTATAGTTATGTAATTGCTCCAAGAAGCAGACGAACAGCTAATAATAATGAATGGACCAAATTAGAGATAAATAGGAGAAATACAAAATATAGGAATTTATACACTAAGAGAAAAACGAGGATAATAGAATGATCATTACGATAATATGATATTGGAAGATTAATTAGAAAACCAGCCTGTTTTATTCACAGAATGGACATTTACATACAGTTAAACTGGAAAGTAAATACTGTTACTAGGTGTAAATCATTGGAACGAACAGACTTGAGTTTTTATGTAAATCATCGGAACGAACAGACTTCACTTGAGTTTTCATTTCTTTTATAAGACCAAGCACACAATTTTAGCTTTCAACATAGCAGACAAGCCACTAATCTCCCCAAATTTCAGAAATTTAAGCACTTGGAGACAAGAAAACAAGTATTTATTTTTTTGTCTACTACTTGTCTATTTATTTTATTTGTGTGTTATTTGTACACATTGATATTGGCATAGCTACATAGTTCGATTCGCTATTTGACGATATGAAATCAGCAACAAAATTCGAACTCAATTTTTGACTACAGGAGCAGAGCAACATAATTCTGATTCGATTTTGGCGACATGACCAGAGCAACATAGTTCGAATTCGATTTAATGATAGGAGCATAGCGAGATAGTTCGAATTCGACTTTTGACGATATGAGTAGAGCAATATAGCTCTAATTTGAAGTTTGACATTTCTCATTGTCTTCTTGGTTTAAGATACCGCTAGTGAATCAAACCTATGATATATAAAAAAAAAAAAAACAAAATAGTTTACTGAGCTTTCAAAATATGAATTATTTTTAAAAAAAAACTTGTCAGCAGAATTTCATAGAAGCTTATATCATAAATGTATTTTCAAGTAATTGATATGTGTACATATACACACAAAAATAATTACCAAGGAAAAACAAGGATAGATATGACGAAAATAGTATGCTATCTTCTAATTTCATTGCAAAAGTGTATTTTGCTTATCTAATAAATTTACAGTTTGAGTTGTTTAGAGAGATTCAAATTTAAGTAATATAACAAGATAAACATCTCAACGGTATATATTTATTTTTGAAAACTCGCGATACACGGACATAAAAAGACAAATATTCCACTTCTGCTTCGCGATTCACGGACATAAAAAGATGATTGATATTCTTCTATTGGCATTGCAAAACACACATAATCACGCTTCAGTTAATATGCTTCTGCAACGACATGAAGTTATTCTACATACAGGAAGAGCTATTCTAAGAATTCGCTCTACATGCATTAAGTACGTCTGAAAGAGGAATTATGTATAAGGCGAAGTTAAATGCAATTTGCAAACACAGTGAGGTAAGGTTGGAGTACCTATACGCTACTTTCATATATTATGAAACAATACACTGCTAAATGCTGGCAGATGATCGAAATGGTTTTCACCCTAGTTCTCTAGAAATGACCATTAACTAATCCAATGTACACTAAATATAGCATTACAAAAGTAGGGAAAATAAATTGTGCCATGATAATAAATACTAGCTTCTGTTATCGGCTAGTTCTTCTTTGTGTTTTTTTTTTTCAACTTGACACCGGAAGTTGGACCAGCTGAATATTATTTCAAAATAAATTCTCAATAATGCACCAAAAATAAAGGGTCTTAAAAGTTATTTTAACAATATCTGACACTTACAAGATCGTTTAAAAAATTCTGAAATTATTTTTCCTTGAAAAATCAAACCCTATACAAAGTTATACAACGAAGCCTACATTTATTATTTATAATTACTCCAACTTAAATTCTTGCATACATATGACAATATATGTAATTGTACTAAGAGCGGTTATAGACTTCCTTCCAGGTAGTTGGGGTAGGGACTGGTGAGTTTACCCCCTACCCCAAAGCTTCAGGCGAAAGGAGCACCATTGGGAGAGGGTCTTTTTCCCCCATGCAATTTTCACATAATTTCACCTTCAACATTGTAAAATGGGGACAATTCAACACAAAATTTATATTTAGGAGGTGGGTAGGGAGATTAGCAACTGACACAGAAAGGATGCGTTTCATAGATATTGTGTAATTCTGATATAGAAACACTGAAAGGTGAAGTTGCTTCCATGTGTAAAACTCAAAGTGTAGAGAATGTTGGATAAATCCTGTTAACATGGATTGATTTTACTGCCCAGGACAAATAGTCACCCCGGTGTATAAACAAATAAAACATTTATCAAGATCAGTCACTGCGCTTGGAATTGTTGTTTCTACAATAATATGTATTTTCTCTGCAACATATTTTTAAAAATAAAACCTCCTTAATAAGCAAGTCACAGTGTTAAAATATAAATGGGACAACAGTTTTAGCTGACACTGTGCATAAACACACACACACACACACACACACACACACACACACACACACATACACACACTGTAATCTCGATATTTTGTGCCCAACAATTGCTGACGGTAATATTCGCGCATCACACGATTTGCGATCCACTTCAAACCTTAGATAGTCAAGTCTTGATATTAAAGACAAAATGGCGTTATAACAATGATGTCTTACCAAAGAAGAACAAGCGTCCCTTTCCAGCTTAGCTTATATTATACTAAGTCAAATATTAAAAAAAATAAGTAAAATTAAATTTTTTTCGAGGACAATATATCACAATTACAAACGTTTAATATTTGTGTTGATCTCGATATTGTGCCCTAAAATATTACAATAAGAGGATAGGTGACATTTGTTGTTTTTTTAACACATCACTGTCTTTCACCATTTGCTAACATTCCTTCTATAACAATAATGCCCTTTATATTATTTAATTTAAATATATTTGTTCATCTATCTTTAAGTACTTTGGATAGGATACGAAATATAAAAGCAGTAACCAGAGTGTTTAAATATATTTTTTTAACAAATAAACCCAAATATAATTAGCGTGCCGATTCTAAGATAAAACAAAATCCCAGGATAGACTTGATTGGAAGGACAAAGAAAGATGGAGAAGAGAGATTATATGTATGTATGTATGTATGTATGTATGTATGTATGTATGTATGTATGTATGTATGTATGTATGTATGTATGTATGTATGTATGTATGTATGTATGTATGTATGTATGTATGTATGTATGTATGTATGTATGTATGTATGTATGTATGTGTATGTGTGTATGTGTGTGTGTGCGTGCGTGTGTGTGTGTGTGTGTGAGAGAGAGAGATCATAGGTATATATCGATGTATAAGTGTTACCTAATCAAAGTAGATAAATTCATAAATGGGGATGTATGGACCACTTTTTTCAACGTTGGCTTTACAAACGGAGAAGAATTTCAAACACCAAATGTAAACAAAATATATATTTACATATTATGTTGCAACGAAGCAAACAGAATCACAAAAACCCCAACACTAATATATCCTTAAAAATGTAGAGAAAGTGTATACTTTGAACTATTTGTACTGAAAAAGAAAGATATCCTATACTAGCAAGAAACCTATAAATATTGCAACTTGCTTGAGGGCGAACTAGGTATAAACCGCATAAAAAGAAAAGTCAAATTTGGCAGAATATGCCAGTCATACTTCAAGTATATAGCCGTATATAGCCGTATGTGTTACCCGAATTCGATCTCAGAAAACACCAATTGCACAGATATAGTTTTTAGAATAAAATTATTGAGTTATAAAAATTAAAGTTCGGGCGAAAGAAAAATGAACGTAGTTAAAACTTTGCATTTGTGTGTGTGTGTGTGTGTGTGTGTGTGTGTGTGTTTGTGTGTTCTTTCTGATTTAAGGCGAGCTTGGTAAAAGAGTTAAAACTTGGTGAATCTTTGTTCTTATGGTTTCAAGGTCCGATTTATGATCGTGGGCAAGTGTTTGTCAATATGTCAGTGTGATTGTGAACAATAATAGTCGATAACTGTCGATGCCACACTGCAGACATTGTAAGTAAAATGTTGGGAAGACGAATCAACGGGAATTGTTAATTATCTTGTTATGTCAATCGGATTTTTGTAGATTGATTATCCTATGTAGTTGATCGGTCTCGCGAACACACTAGATTGCAAAGGTTTTGCATTTCTTACAGATATAGCATTTGGTCTTTTGTAATGTGAAGGTACTGCTGCCAACATTTAATTTTTGCCCATTACTCTGCTGGTGAAATCGCACTTTTGATTACGTTTTGGCAAGCCTGGCATCGTTTATTCCCACACGGTTCGTAAGATCCATCTGTTGCCTGTAGCTTGGGTTGTGAAGATTTTCCATTATTTTCTCTATTGAGCATGTCTTTCAGACAATTTGTTCTGATGTATGCTCGTACTGGTCTATTTGAGAAAACAATTTCGTAGATTTCGGATGACTTTATGGTAGGCGATTTTTATCTGACGACTCACCCTGCTGGTTGGCAAAATGTGCATGGAAAGTTAGAATAAATCGTATTCGTTCACTAATTTCCCTAATTTTGTACTGTAAAACATCATAAGGCTCTTTATGATTTTTGCCACTATCTATGACATATCCAACAATTTCGCTGTCGTAGCCTTTAAGCAGAGTCATCAGCAATACTGAACTACCACGGAGTCAGGAAACCGCGAACTACCACTAAGTCATCCGAAACAATGAACTACTAATAAGACGTCCGAAACCATGAACTACCACTAAGTAATCCGAAACCGCAACTACTAAAAAGTCATCCTTTTACAGAGTCATCCGAAGAACTGACATTACAATATTGGATGATATGACAGGATGGATGCAAATGGAAAATCTTCATGACATTTTAGGAAGAGATTGCCTTTTTGACTCTATAATTCTGAAGCTGAGAGTGTTCTAAGCGACTATGTAGGAAAAGTTTCTCAAGTTCAAGTATTTGACACATGTTCCAAGTGAATGGTGTCGCTTATATTTAACTTGAAGTCCCGAACATCTAAAATAATAAACTAAATTGGACTTCTGAGCAATACTGAGGGAAAACCAATATAAATTACACGGAATATTAGGTATATTTTAGAGCTGCAATTAATTAAAACTGAATATCGTCTACTACAAGTTGTACATCGTTGACATATATATCATGTATTGGGAATCGATCCTAAGTAATTTATTTTTAACATTTATTGGCGCTTGCACATTGCGAAATTTGGCTTGCTTAAATGACGTATTTTTGTGCATTGTTAGGTATATGCAATTTAATTACTTGTGTGTTAGTTTTAATTTCTTTTTATATTTTAATTTGATTGCATGTTATTATAATGATAACTTTATTCACTGGATTTGCATTTTTTTTCTCAGAAAATTCTGTTAAGTTCTCTTTTGCCTTGATAAATAATTAGTACTGATACGTTGTATTTTTAGCTGGCTTAGTTACTGACCTTGATTCAGAACTGGTACACAACATTTTGTTATTTCTTTCCTAGAGTAAAAATCCGTTAATCGTAATCAAGGTCATACTTGGCTTGCGGGTCAGTTCTATGTAAACAACTTTTAATTTTTTTCTTCTCAATCTTATAGATTTATTCATTAGAATTAAATTAGTTCATGACGTAGGTGTCAGCCTGCCCATGGTGTTACTAAGCCATTCAAGCTAAGTGACCACGTGACCCCATCATGTGATCTAAATTGCGGTTAAAACTATAACATTTTATAGTGATGTATTTCAGTAGTAGATCATACCTTCAGAGCTCAAATATATTTTGTTTTGTTGTGACCAGTTCAAATTGAATTTTTTAAATTCAGAATAATTTTTTCTCCCGGAAATATCTAGTGCTCATCAGATTTCTTGGATAAAACACATTTGTTAGAAAATTATTAGGAATTATAAAGCCGGAATATTAATTGTAGTGATTCACCAAGGAACTGTTGACACGACAGCACAAAACTGATTATGGGGCACCAAGTGGTCTAAAGCGCTGTCCGTTACGGATCACTGCCATCTCACCTCTGTCTGCGTGGGTTCGAGTCTAGGATTCGGCGAATGTGAATATGTGAGAAAGCTTATGAGTATCTTATCGTGGGTCGGTGGTTCTTTCCGGTGATTTCCCGGTTTCTTCCTCCGCCATTAATACTGGCCGCCTTATATAGCCTATCGTGTGCTGAAAAATGACATTAAACCACACAAAACAACAACAAAACTGGTTATAGAAGATGCCATCGCCTTCCATCTTGGAACTTCGCCGGGATCCGAACTTTGATTCATTTAAAACGTTTTAGTGACATGATTTATATTTTTAATTTTATGATAAATTTTTGGATTAGATTCACAAATCATAAGTCCTTTTTAATTTTTTACCTTGTTTTGTATAAAAATAAATTATTTTGTTAAATGTACAAAGCTTGTTGGCTTCACTATTTTCTTTGTTACTTTTGTACAAGCCAAGAAACGTAACAGCATACAGCCTTAAATGATTAAATCAAATTTAAAGGAGAGATAAATCTGTTACCAATTTAACCTAATTTACTCAATAGCAAAGTAATAAGGATCTGTGAAATTACTTTTCAATTAGTTTTGGATTATTGCTTTTATCGTATTAAGTCAACTGGTATTTTGTTTTTATCGTGGTACGTAAACTGGTATTGTATATATTATTTATAAGATTCTATCTATTGTTTCCTTTTATTTACTAAAGTGTGTAACATGAAAGTTGTAACTTCGCTTGAGAAATGTATTGCGTTTGAACCCTCTTGGTACGAAACTTATTGGGTACTAAAAGGAGAACGGTTCTTATATCAGCTGTGAGTTGTCCTAAACAAAAATACTTAGTTACGATAAATCTTACTTATTAGTGTTTTTGTGATCTAGTATCTATGTGTTTGAATTTTTAATGTAGTTTTAAAAATGTTTCAGTCACATTTCGACGGTCTGCAGTGTGACAGTTGATAGTGATGTTTAACACAGCGGCATCATGCTGTAGACATGTAGTATCATGCATTCCACCAGTCACATTATCCTGACACCAGGCGGACCAGTGTTATCGCTAACTTCTTAATGCTGAGCGCCAAGCGATGCAGCTGCTGGTACCATTTTGTAACTTTTTGTTATGATTCGGTCGGAATTTGAACCCGCGACCTCCCGCATCTGAGGCAGATGCCCTAACCACCTATGTCACCGTAACGGCAAGCAGCAGCAGCAGCAGTAGTCGTAGTAGTAGTAGTAGTAGTAGTAGTAGTAGTAGTAGTAGTAGTAGTAGTAGTAGCAATGTAGTAACCGCAGCTCATGCAAGTTTAAGGGCCAAGGTAGCTAAATGTCGTTTGGTAATGAAATATTCAGGAAACAAATGAACACATATACTTACCTTAGCCACACTCGAAGATTTTCCGCTACAGCAATTCATCTTGAAAGTATATTTTCCAGTATATTATCAGAAGACAAGGATTTCTCCTTCTACAGTTTTATACCAGTCTTACGATCAATAATTACACCAACCTGATAAAAGTCAACTTATTGCCATTAGAAAATGCACTGCATCTCTGAGCATGTTTTTCCTCATTATAATTAAATCTGCGCAATTTTACACTCAGAATGTGCATTACTGAAGTAACAGATTTCCACTTTAAAGTATCAACAGTTTTCAACAAGATATTATCAACAATCCAAAACGATGACTTTGCAAAGAACTAATACTGTCATGGAATCGTATTTATATTAAGACAACGAAGTATCATATCATTAATTTTGTACTGCTAGTTCACGTCCAACTTTCACTTTATTTTTCTAATCACTGCGTTTTCTGCTGTATCTAGTAATAGTAACAGGTAAATCCCGTCTCAGTTGAATTCCGTTGTAAATATATATACTATGCTTCGTGGTAGATAATACGACTTCACACTTCCTATGGAATAAGTGATACAGTAATCACAATAACCACGTTGCTACTGTCCATACCTACTTATTTAGCATACGCCAGGGTCAGATATAAGTGTGCAGGCACATACCTTGATGGTTATTTTCACTGATACTAACCACTCGTTTTGTATAGCAGCACAAAACATTAGTATAAATTGATTACTTAGACCAGAATGGAGGAATGCCTTAACTACTGAACAGTCACATTTTTGGGATGAGAATATTCATATCCTAAAGAACACTACAAATTCTTTGTATTCCGCATTTAAAGGGAATTCCGAAATTGTATGCCGTAATTTATTCTGCATCGTAGGAATGAATTGTTGTTCTTCACCCGCTCACCAGTGTATGTCTCTGAAGCTTAAAAAATCCTTTTTACAAGTCTTGTACCCTAATATTCCCGAGAAATTTTTGAAAGTCATTTAAAAACTGCATTTTAAACATTTGTTCCACTTTCAAGACGAAACAATCTAAATAAAACCAGCTGTATGTACGTACACCTTAGTATCGAGTCAATTACATTGTGTATGGAGTGTCTCTGCGCTGCCACGGTACCAACAAGCACCGAATTCGAAAAGTCTCGATCGCAAGAGATCTGGCTTTTAACATGCCGTTATACATTGGATAGCTAGAGTTCAAAAAATGTTGCAAGCAATGGAAGGTTCTGAGTGCGGCAATAGCATGCCTGTTTTCTCCCCCAACGGATGCTCTCCTTCAAAACATATAACACACAGAAGAATAACCAAACGAACCTACTTGATATGCGATATATCAAATTCACTGCCAACGTAAAACGTATAGTATACCGGCTTACACTAGATATAATGTACGGTACGTATTTAGTACGCACCTTCTATCAACAGCAGACACTTGAACAATTTTGACGATGATCCGGATATATGAGATTCGCAGATAGATACACGGATAAATACGGAATATTGGCATCACTCAAGTGGTGTTGAACATTTAAGCATTCTTTGCATTAAATTAAAAAACAAATCGATATAACTGAAGAAGCAGTAAAACCGAAATGAAATACCTTTGCTTGAGATGATATCCAATAAAGAGCATATACACGCGCTTTGCACAAAATAACGCATTCTCTATTTCAGTCTTAGATCAAATCAGAAGTTGAGAAAAGGGATGTAAGTTGAAAATCATCATTAAGTTGAGAGTTGTAAAAGCCTGTTATCTTAGACTTCAATGACTGAATATAACAAAACTCTAAAACATAATAAATTTCTAAGTACAATATTTCTAATATGACAAAATGTACCCCATTCTTCTGACAATTTATAACATTGGTGATCGATATATTTATGCATACATGTATCTATATTAACCAATGTATGCGCGTTTGTGTTTATCTTGTTTTTTAATTGAAAAGTAAGAAATATAGTCATGTATGTATGAATGTATGTATGTATGTATGTATGTATGTATGTATGTATGTATGTATGTATGTATGTATGTATGTATGTATGTATGTATGTATGTATGTATGTATGTATGTATGTATGTATGTATGTATGTATGTATGTATGTATGTATGTGTGTGTGTGTGTATGTATGTATGTATGTGTGTGTGTGTGTGTGTATGTATGTATGTATGTATGTATGTATGTATGTATGTATGTATGTATGTATGTATGTATGTATGTATGTATGTATGTATGTATGTATGTATGTATGTATGTATGTATGTATGTATGTATGTATGTATGTATGATTTTGTCAAATCTGACAGAAAGTCAACAATACAAATTATAAGGGAAAAAAACCCACTCAAAAGAAACCTACATTGTTTTTCATATTGTGATTATAATTTGGGCACTGACATATTTAAACCTGACAAAGTGAAACGCATTCTTGTTTTTCCAGAAATATGAAGAACGAGTGGCCAAAACTGTTTTCAAACAAACAACCCATGATTTGATGGAGTAAGCATGTACTCTAGGACGCACAGAGTGAATCACATATACCACAGCTTCTTAAAGCACGGGTATAAAATCTTTGTTAAGTCCTGTATTCTAACATGCAAGTTTTTGATTTAAAGTCAACAATCCCATCCTTTTAACAATGAGCATCTACAAAAGTAAAGTCGTAAACAGTGAAGAATGTAATCTAATGTAATAAATACAGTACCGAAACCCAGAATGAGACAAGACCACCACCTCCTAGATGGCGACAAATTTATAAAATAGTACAACAGATTTTTTAACTCATGCTTGCATGCATGTATGTATGTATGTATGTATGTATGTATGTATGTATGTATGTATGTATGTATGTATGTATGTATGTATGTATGTATGTATGTATGTATGTATGTATGTATGTATGCATGTATGTGTGTGTGTGTGCGTACGTACTTACGTACGTACGTACGTATGTATGTATGTATGTATGTATGTATGTATGTATGTATGTATGTATGTATGTATGTATGTATGTATGTATGTATGCTTGCATGCATGCATGGATGCATGCGTGCGTGCGTGCGTGTGTATGTATGTATGTATGTATGTATGTATGTATGTATGTATGTATGTATGTATGTATGTATGTATGTATGTATGTATGTATGTATGTATGTATGTATGTATGTATGTATGCATGCATGCATGCATGCATGCATGCATGCATGTATGTATGTATGTATGTATGTATGTATGTATGTATGTATGTATGTATGTATGTATGTATGTATGTATGTATATGTGTGTGTGTATGTATGTATGTATGTATGTATGTATGTATGTATGTATGTATGTATGTATGTATGTATGTATGTATGTATGTATGTATGTATGTATGTATGTATGTATGTATGTATGTATGTATGTATGTATGTATGTATGTGTGTGTGTGTGTGTGTGTGTATGTATGTATGTATGTATGTATGTATGTATGTATGTATGTATGTATGTATGTATGTATGTATGTATGTATGTATGTGTGTGTGTGTGTGTGCGTGCGTGCGTGCGTGCGTGCGTATGTATGTATGTATGTATGTATGTATGTATGTATGTATGTATGTATGTATGTATGTATGTATGTATGTATGTATGTATGTATGTATGTATGTATGTATGTATGTATGTATGTATGCATGCATGCATGCATGCATGTATATATGTATGTATGTATGTAAGTATCTATGTATGTATGCATGTATGAAAGTATGTATGTATGTAATTATGCATGTATGTATGTATGTATGTATGTATGTATGTATGTATGTATGTATGTATGTATGTATGTATGTATGTATGTATGTATGTATGTATGTATGTATGTATGTATGTATGTATGTATGTATGTATGTATGTACGTACGTACGCACGCACGCACGCATGTATGTATGTATGTGTGTATGTATGTATGCATGCATGCATGCTTGCATGTATGTATGCATGGATGGATGTATACATGCATGCATGCATTTATGTATGTATGATGCAGATTCAAGGTCAAATTCTAAAAATGGAAATCCAAATACATGTTTAATATATTAAACTTTTCCAAGAGACTAAAAGCGAGATCTACATGAATTGCAACATGGAGTATTTCAAGGATAAATCAGTGTCATTTTACCAAAAACATACCTTGTACGCAAGGTTAAGTTGTAGTACTCTGACAAGCAATAAAATTCAGACTCCGCTTTCAGAGCAAATTTCAGAGAGGGTGTGTTAGATGTATGTGTTTGTGTGTTTTGTATCACGGCAGAGTGACGTGATTTATAGATGTGTGATTTAAGTATCACAATAATTTTGATCAGTATAACTGAGCTTGACACGTGTTCAAATCACGTACTACCATATTTACCCATGTTTGATCCAGAGGCGTAGCTTTGATATTTTGCGCCCGGGGACGAACTATAAAATTGGCGCCCCAGCCCTCTCCCCGTTTAATCACATTTTTCTATTTTACTTATTATAATGTAATGTTGTAAGCCTCATTTTGGCGCCCTGTACCTTGGCGCCCAGGGACATATGTACCCCCTGCCCCACCCTAGCTACGCCACTGGTTTGACCCACTCAAATTAAACCCTCGTATCCAGTCGCATAATACCTCTAACAAAGACCATTTTAGTTTGGGAAAATAATTCACGTTCGTTGCCGTATAAACAGCGATAATATACTCGAACCAAATACTTGGGTTTCGTTAACGTCAAGAAATACTTTATCTTTTATGTTTGTCAACTTAATTTTGCAAGCTATTTTATCATTTTGGGGTCTGTTTTGAAGAAAAGATGCCAGAAAACGACGACACGGAGAATGGGACGACAGTCTTAATATCACTTTGGTACAAGATAATAAATACATTTATCCTCATTTATTTTGAAACGTTAATGTGCGTCGTTTTCTCAAGGACAGGATGACTACCATATAAAAAGGCAAACAGCGTCATTATGTTTGAACAAAGACTAAACGCAGAACAAAACATTTTAGAATTTGTCATTTAATTAGAAGAAAATCGAGTCGCTATCAAATGCAAACCATGTCATTATCTTCATTATTTCTGCGCAGATTTTATGTTATGCAGCCTGACGCAGTCCTTTCTAAATCAATATTCATATCCTCATTACGAACAGGTATATCTTTTCAGACAATAGAATGAAGCCAGGGACATAATCGAAGTAGTTAATAAGGGTTATATAGCGAAACCTACACTCCTCTGTTAACAAAGTGTCCCGTCATTATGGCGACTAAATTTATAGCGACAATGGGAATTAGCATTACAGACAGGGTCTTTGACGGCAAGGAGAAATTTAACGTAGAGAATGTTAACATGGGTGGGCCTGTCTAGCGACAAGGGGAATGGAACAGGGATGACACCTTTCACTGGACACTGGTAAAAATGTTCAGTCACAGTGCGGAGTCCGTCTTCCAATCCGAAGAGAGCTGCATGTGACGTCACATTCCCTATATAGGTGCGCTAGCGTCTGTGCGCAGTGAATCAATGCGACAAGGTTAGAATGTGACGGAAACTAAGAAGACGATGAATTGGGGCGCACCAGCCGTGGAGACGAGAAGTGATGGCATAGCAATGACTACCAAAGCAAACACAGTCCTACATCCAGAAGTGAACAAATGTAATTGAGATTTAGTGGATTTTCACTCTTCTTCACAAGTATTTGTTCCGTTACCAGCACCTTCACTTCCTTTTCCTTTCTTAACGTACGTCAAGAATTTTAAACAGAGACAGAAAAACGAATTTAAGAAACGTTTGCAACAGCAGAAAGAAACAGAACAAACTTTTCTCATTCAACAGCAACAGTGAGAAGAAGAGGCAAGAAAGAGAAAACGACAGGAAGAAGCAGAATCAGAGACGAAACAAAGTCCATAAGAGACGAATGACAGTGAAAGTCAAACGGTGATGTTAGACTTAAACATTTTGGCAGAGTTAAGGAGTCTGAAACAAATTTATCAGACTTCCTTCATACGACCCAAGAGATAAAGACTTCCCCGAGCCAAACAGTCAAACCCTGTCTGCACACCTGCTACACCTGATATACCAACCCTAGTAGTCTCTACCAAATGATCGACAGTAGCAGGTCCAGAAGTAGCCCATGGTCTAGGCAAAGGGACAGCTCAATTAAAGCTCTTTTATTTCCGTCCCTGGGTTTGTTTTTATAAAATAAAAGCACCCAACGGCCCTTTTCAGGGTAATCCATCTCTCTAGAGGAGATAGTATTCATTTGCCAAAATTAATTAAAACTCAAAATCAATTTCTTCCCCCATGATGGACATGTGTGAAGTCATGAGAGTATGTCCTTATGCTAAACATCAAAACCAAGATACTCTTAGGGTTTTCTTTCTGATTTATTCTATGGTACAAATTAAAAATCCATATTCACAACACATCACCTTATTAAGTTTATTTTTTTCTTCTCTCTCTCTCTCTCTCTCTCTCTCTCTCTCTCTCTCTCTCTCTCTCTCTCTCTCTCTCTCTCTCTTGTATTTCTTCACTGTCACATGTTTTCCCTCTTATTTTTGACGTTCTTCTCTTCTACTTTTCTTTTTTTTCTTTCTGGACGTGTCTGGGTTCTTCCTCTTTTTCCTGTTCTGAACCACTCTCTTCCTTCTGCGCACGGTTTTTCTTATAGCAGTCCGAAAACCAATTTCCTTTTTCTTAACAATGCTAATAAGTATCTTCACTTTTGTCTCTTTTGACGCTTGTCTTTCTTTGACGATGTGCACATTCAGAAGACAAATGCCCTTTCATCTGACAGATATAGCAAGTATCTTGACTTTTATCTTGAAGAAAACCTTTGCATAACATGTCGACCTCGGCAACATGCGCACCGAAGAACGAGAAGCTTTCTACGCTTGGTTCCACACTGTGTTGGCTCTTTGAGGAAAGACACCGACCCTTTATATAGACATTGATCATTTATATAGGGAAGACTCTGGTCTTACATTGATATAAAGGGGACCAGGGCGTTTAATATGTAGTTATTTGACCTTTTGCACTTAAGATGAAAGGATCGCATCGTTTCTTTGAGAAAGGAGAAGAAAGTAAGAAGCAGAAACGTGACTTATTGCCTCGCACAGCAGCTGAAATCTCTGCTCAAATCCATGCCAGCGATTTTGAAGATGTCACGAATGAGCCAGAATTCAGACTCAGAGAGTCTACGTCGTACCAAAGACTACCACCAGTAATTCCTGAAAAGTACTATTACATTCAAAAAACGGAAAAGCGCTCCTCTAAAACATTTAGAACCACGGCCTTCACGTACTCGATGAAGTTTAAAGAATCAAGTCCGACGTACCGCTGAAGAAAGCAGAAGAATTCATCACCGATGTATGGATTGTTTGTTGACCACACTGAAACAGCAATATGAAGCCAAAAGAAGACGATCGCTTTCCAACTTCTGAGAAAGGGAATTGCATATATTTCGATTTTGAATGCATGCAAGAGACTGGCATTCACATTTCGAATCTCTGCGTGGATCATCGAGCGTGCAAGAAGTGCATCCAAGAACATATCTTTTGCCATTGTCCTCACTGCAGCAAGATTCCTGGAGGACGTGAAAAAATCTTTCGAGGACCGAACACGCTAACCGATTTTGTCCAATGGATATTAGACCCTATCGACGAAACATGGAACTAATAGAACGTCGAACGTTACGCAGATTGCCATCGCTATGTCACGGTGAGGACTCACAATTTGTCGGGATACGATTGACACTTTCTTCTGAAATAATATACGGAACAAGGCACCGAACGTCAGAAAGTGACTTTGAAAGGAGCCAAAATAACCTCCATGAAAAAGGGGCAAGTACAGTTTAAAGATTCGATGATTTACTTGGCCATGCTTTTGAGCCTAATGTCTAACACCTTTGGAATGACAGAAATGGCCAAAGACTGTTTCCGCACTTTTCAGTACCGAATCCAATCAGCATGCCGTTCTAATCCATTTGCCTGATAATCACTACTACGACCTCGGCAATATGCGCACCGAACAACTAGAAGCTTTCTACGCTTGGTACTACACTCACGCCTCGAACACCTGGAAGATATGTTAAAGTACTGTCGATCCGAGGTGGACCTTTGACAGCTGTTGCTATGAAAACTTTAGAGAATTTTTAATGGAGCACGGAGGGATAAATCCTTTGAAAAAAGCCTACATCATTGCCAAAGCGTGTTCCTTATTATACCGCAAACAACGTATGCCTGAAGCATCCATGGCTGTCATACCCTCTCAAAATATCAATTTTGTCAAACATCAATACTCGGTCAAAGACATAACTGACTACATTAATTGTGCGACAAAGAAGACCAAAGAAGTCAGCGCGGTCGAAATGGCGGAGGCGAAAAGTACATCAGAACGTATTCGGTGGATAGCTGTTGACTTAGAAAGCCAGAATGTCGTGTACGAGTTTAACGGTTGCTTATTTCACAGATGTCCCATTTGCTACCCTCAACGTGACACTAAAAATCAGTTGTCACATCTTAACAGGAAAGATTTGTACGAGGCCACTTGTCAGCCCCGCTTGAGGTTAGAACAGCAAGGATACCAAGTGGTAGAAATGTGGGAACACGAGTAAGATCACCGTTTGAAAATTGATCCCAAGTTAAAAAGCATCGTGAAAAGTTACAAGATTGTGAACCCTCTGTTCTCATTGGACAGTTTGTGCGGAGGACGGGAAAATGCCACTTGTTTGCTGTACCACGCCGAAGAGGAGAGAGGAGAAGAAATCAAATGCTTGGACGTGTGTTCGCTGTATCTTAACGTTTGAAAATAGTGTCACTTTCCTACAAGGCACCCACAATTGCTGACGAAACACATCGACCTGGACAACAATCGACAAGACGAAGGATTAAGCGCAAATGCAAAGTCTTGCCTTCCACGGACGTCTGCTATTCCGCTATCTTTTACCATTGGCAAGGAAAACTGATGTTTTCCGTGTGCCGTACTTGTTCTGAAACGTGCAACCAAGACGAACCTTGTCAGGAAACCTAGGAAGAACGCGCCTCGACAGGAACGTGGGTCAGCATGGAACTGTTTAACACTCTGGACCTGTGATACCAAGTTTTAGATGTGTACAAAATGTACCACTTTCCAAATATAGAACAGTGCCACAACGTTTATAAAGGCAATAAACATTCTAAATGGACCAAAAATAACTATAGTGCCGTTTTTATTACTGCTGTTTGTTCTAATAATATCTGCACTGCTATTATTACCACTCCTGCTGTTGCTACTGCTACTTCATGTACTACTACTGTCTTCTATTCCACCACTGTTGGTGTTGTTACTGCTAAAATATTCTGCTGTTAATATACCAACTGATACTACTGTTACTGCTCTCATTTGTAAATTCTTCATTTATCCCTATTTAGCATTCTGCTTAAGAGTCATACAAGTGTAATGTGAGGTCGCCTTAAACTGGGGTACATAGATAAAATAAGATAAAATAATCAGTTTCATGACCATACATTAATCAGATTCATGACCATAAAGAAATCAGGTCCAAGACTATAAAAAAATCAGGACAATGGTCATAATGTAATCAGGCCAATAACCATAAAGTCGTCAGGTTCATGACCATAAAGCAATCAGGTCTATGACTATAAAGTCATCAGGTACAAGACCATAAAGTCATCAGGTCTATGACCATAAAGCAATCGGTTCTATGACTATAAGGTCATCAGGTCCATGACCATAAAGCAACCAGGTCTATGTCTATGAAGTCATCAGGTACAAGACCATAAAGTCATCAGGTCTATGACCATAAAATAATCGGGTATATGACTATAAGGTCATCAGGTACACGACCAAAAAGTCATTTGGTCCATGACCATAAAGCAATCACGTCTATGACTATATAGTCATCAGGTACACGACCATAAAGGCATCAGGTCTATGACCATAAAGCAATCAGGTCTATGACTATAAAGTCATCAGGTACATGACCAAAAAGTAATCAGGTCTATGACCATAAACTAAACAGGTCTATGATCATAAACTAATCAGATATATGACCATGAAAGCATCATGTCCATGACATTACATTAATCAGGTTCATGATCATATAGTAATCAGGCCAATGACCATAAAGAAATCAGGTCTAAAGCGCAGTCCGTTACGGATCACTGCCCTCTCACCTCTGTCTGCGTGGGTTCGAGTCTAGGATTGGGTGAATATGGATATGTGAGAAAGCTTGCCAGTAGCTTCCCTTGGGTCGGTGGTTCTTTCCGGGGATTTCCCGGTTTCTTCCTCCACCATTAATACTGGCCGCCATGTATAGCCTATCGTATGCTGAAAATGGCGTTAAGCCCCACAACAACAACAACAACAACAACAATAACCCCGACAAAAAATAAATGACCAACAATTTAAAGTAGAATGCCAGATTAATTTGCCTTGTGTATGTTAATTGTTCTATCAATTGCAATCTAAAAGCTGTAAATAAAGTCGGCTGATTTTGCTTACACTTTACCTGAAACTGTTCTTAACAGCATACTGACATTCGAGAGTCAAATGATAATAAACGAAAGTGTTGATACAGAAACCAGCAATTTAACATCTACACTGTAGACATAGTAGTCAGGGAAACTTTGAGTGGGATGACATCAGGCAAGATATTTACTAGTGAGAGTCAGTTAACATAAAACACATTTATTCAACAAACACGAAAGTATTTAGTGAACTTGAGATAATTACGTAAAGTTCAGACAGAAAAAAGTGTGCTCCTGAAAATCGTAGTATGAGTCGCAGTCTTACAAAAGAAAATAAATATATATATATATATATATATATATATATATATATATATATATATATATATATATATATATATATATAATACTTTTGCTAGTAAATAACTAAAACATGACATTTTAAATCCGAATATTTTTAAATAGTTAGACTTAGTTTGGCTTAAATTTGTTTCACTACACTTCATTTCTCCACCTAGTTGACATGCCTGACACCTGTATAACATCTAATTAAAGATTATAAATATATAGACAAAACTATAAACGTGTTTTGTTTTGACACGTTGGAAAGAATGAGTTTGATGCGGCTTAGGAATATGTGGAGACCGTATCAAACCCTGTTTACACTATCAAAAGAATTGTTCCCCTGATTAAGACTAATTATGTGGTATTTATTTTTTGAATATCCCATTTTAGTCGTATATTTCTTTTTTCCCTACATTTTTGTAATGTATACATATTTTAATGCTTATGAATTGAGCATGTGGCGTTTTATGTAAGATATCTTATAACCCTCTGAAGAATCGTCATGCGATGAACGTTACCGGGGCTAGACCTTGATGTGCCGTCGTGTCATCGGTCTGTCTGCATTGCTAATAGAGCGATTTACTCATAAGCTTCAAATGTTTCAAAAAATTTGTATGGGACATACGAACGAATTTAAAATGCAGTTAAAACTTAAATGGATTTTCCCTTGTTTTTCTCTAATGGAAAATCGGTGCTGGACCAGTAAGCGACTCGTTTAATACACCACATTCACGGAATACAAGAGTAGTATAGGTATTTGAGGTTTACAAATCAAACATGGTTTTAGGTCAGGAAACACTCACCTCTCTAAAATAAATATATTCTGACATTGTTTCATCACCTCAGAGATCCTACCTCAAAAATCTACCCTCCTACAAATTTTTATCTCAGTAAATAATTAAACTGTGAAACCCAAAGAGGATGCTGTCTCAACTCCCCGCTAAAAAAATAAAAATATATGCTTATGCTGATTCAAAACTCACACATCCCCCAAAAATTGAATATATGATGATGTCTTAAAACACCCTACTCACTCTCCAAAGTTTGAATATATGATAATGTTGTCTTAAAAAAACACACCTCGCCAAAGTTACGAAGAGGTTGAAAGAGGTTCCTGAAACTTATATTTATTTCTATTTAAACAATAAAAAATTTTATAAAATGGTCTTCCAAATAACGTCAGTACATGTTGGATTTGGTTTAACAAACAGATTTTTAAAAATATTTTATTCGATTAAATCAGTTTCAAAATAGAGTAATATTTTGTCAAAAATATGCTATGACCACATTTTTAACTACCTGTTCACGTGTAAATCCTCTGTCTGAAATGGCCATAAACAAAATTCTAGCTGCTTGTTATAGCGCAATTTTTAAAAAAAAAATCCATTGCAAATTACTTATCTTTAACCTGATTATAGAACATTAAAAGAAGGCGTTATTTTAGGAAAATCTATTAAAAATTATCTATCTTTATCCTGATATCGGCGTTATATTAGGAAAATCTATGGAAAATTACTTATCTTTAACCTGATTTCAGCGTTATTTGAGGAAAATCCATTGAAAATTACGTATCTTTAACCTGATTTTGGCGTTAGTTTGATTACATTCATTGTATATTCATTATCTTTAACCTTACAAGTTTCAAAATGATCACATGATTTAATTATTTTGGAAATTCCGTGTGGGCACTATGACGGCATCAGAATTTCTTTGTAATTATTTTGCAAGAGAATGTATACATTCAATCTCCATGGGAAACCAAATCTGTGTAATTTATATTAATATTATGCATTACTGTCTTTACAAGCACTCTCTATATAGCAAAGCTATTGCACTGGCAAAGAGATACATATATTAGTTGTGTAAGAAATATTCATAAAGCAATGACTTTACAAAGATTTTTTTAGTATTTATGCTCATCAAGGACTATTCACATGGTCGGATATCAATAGAATTCACTGCAATTTATTTTTAATCATATGTCATAGAAAACCAACGCGTTTGATCATTAATTCGTACACAATTTTGAAAAAATTTTCTAAACATTTTCATAGAAATAGAAGTAGTATATGAATGGAAGTTTGAGAAACTATAATCTGTTTCCATAAGTCAAACATTTTAAGACTTCTATCGTGAAAACATTGTTTGAGATTATTTTATTTTATACCCTACCATTTCTATACGTTTCTATAATTTTTTTCATACCTGCTAGCACTCATTGGCAAAATGTCTGGTAACATAATGTCAATCATAAAAAACTCTCGCATTAAATTGTCCATATCATATTGTATACCACATAAATAAGGTCAAGTCATTTATATAAGCATTTTTTTAATTGATTGTTTACGATAATATCTGCTATACTCTTTTAGAGCGTCCACATCTTGTTTAGGAATTATTTCTGAAATATGATTAAAATAATTTATACTTTTTCATCATATAAAATTTGTTTACAGATTTTATACATTACAAACTCTAGTGCAAGTCTCCGGGTTTCATTTATTATAATTAATGCATTTAATTAAGTAATTACTTCGGCAGTTTCAGGTACAGATTCCAGACACCACGAGTATGATGCAGTAGTTAATTTTTTATAAGTTGCTTCGAATAAAACTGTTTCTTAGGAATCTTTATTATTGCTACAGATACTGTTCCAGAAAAATTATCGGTTGAATGATGTCATATATATGTGGTAAATATACTAAGTTTTGCACCGCTAAATACAGACATCCTATATACAATCGTGAATTCCTCGGTTTGTTTCGATAGTGTTATTTTGTGGTGTCCATATTGCTGATCATAATGCAACTGTGTATACCACATTGATGATCTGCTTGTGAGAAATTTTAAATCAGATTTGTTTTTTTCTTCAACTATTTCTAGGAATTCTACTAATAATATCGTTGAGTTTTGTGTTAATGTCAAGGAGTTTAATATCTACAACCGCCGGAATTTTAAAAGAAATATAAGAAAATGTTTTACTCTTATTTATTGAAGAATATCAAGAAGCAGCTGCTGAAAAAATTATGAAAGAACTGAATAAAAAAAGAAGATTAGCCGAGGCACTTGCAGCAAATATAGCTAATCCCGTTGCAAAACAAGCTGAAATAGATCGGATGATAAAAAGTCCACTGGAACTTCAACAAAGATTAGCAGAAGCAGCAGTAGATACTCCAACTAAAAGATGGTTAAAAGAAGAACTTAGAAGAGAGAAAAATATATCAGAAGAAAAGAAAAAGATTTGAATATGAGTTATAAATTATAAATATCAAGATATGAGATGACGACTATAGTGATTTTAATAAAAAACATAAGAACTTTAAGGGTATGAAAGGACAAAATGTTAACAAAGATAAATTTAAAGCCGACAAAAAAATTGAAAAGCTGAAAAAATGAAAAAAGAAAGTGAGAAGAACCGTAGCGATACAGTTTTAAAAAATAGGAATTGCTATTAAATTATATCGATAAAGAATAATCGCTGATCTTAATATTAAGGCTATTGATAATATAAGGAATACCATAAACATCACAATAGTAATATAATTAAGGGAGCAAAATTATTTGATGAAGGACCAGACAGATATGATTTTAGACTAGGTCATATGACGGTGACTGAAGAAGATTTAACAAGATCAGTTGATGAAGATAATGAAAGATATCGTGATAACTATACAAAAAAGTTACAATACGAAATAATGTCATCAGAATATTCTTGTCTTATGGAAGATTACACAAGTTCTGACGTTGATAATATTCATAATTGAGATAAAGATAAATATGAAGACGTCATTAAAACATTAACTGATATTACAGAAAAGATGCATGATCTTACTGCGAAATTGAAACAGCTGAAATAAAAGATGCTGAAAACTTTACAAAAGAGCTAGAGATGCTGTTAGTTTTGAAATGCTGCAAAAAATTAAGCAATAAAAATGAAGTTGAAAATGCAAAATACAAATTTGAAAAATATTTGACTATTATAAAAAACAGCGATTAAAGAAAATTGAAGAAAAAACATGAACTGTAGTTAGAATATTTGCATCAGTTACTGGAATGATTAGTAGATTTTTGCTATTGATATCATCAAAAGAACAAGGAAATATTGGTGCTGAAATCGACAATGAAATTATTAATATACTTGATAATTTGAGATCGGAAAATTTATTAACATCTTATGAATGCGAAATTTTACATTGCGATTTAATCGCGGTGATTTAATTTTATCAACATATAATAATAACGTTATTACTAGACTCTGACCAACCAGACTAAAGTATATTCCGCCAACAGAACTAGATCGTGAGAAACAATATGAAATTGGACTAATTTCAAGCACTTGTTGGCAATCTATGACTAATGTAAATACTGGAATAAATGATGAATTCGCATTTACTATTCCTCTACATCGTCCACCAGTTTCAGATTAAAGAGATTTGTTAAATCCACCGCCATTGTTAGAGTGGGTAGACTTTAAAATTCCAAAAAGAGCGTATAATATTACACATTTAAATTAAATAATAAAGATTTTATAACAAAAAATGGAGGTGTATCAGAACACTTAATACTCGAGACGATGCCTTATGTATAGTACCTCATAACGCAATGTTAGATTTTGCGGCAAGATTATCACAGTAGCTGCTCGACCTGTCGAAATTGCAGCAGATACACAAAAAGTTCTTAAAAATGACGGCTGGTTTTATTTAAAAGTGCTCGATATCAGGTGGCTAATCAAACTGTTGAAGATATTTCAGGTCCATTGCAAGCTGCAAATACAATCTTAAATATTATTTCGTTTTCCGATGATTATTCCAAATCAACAGCAACTAAATATGATGTGGTTTAAGGATACTGGAGCTGGAGCAATAATTCCTGTCAAAAATGAGTTTATTTTAAGAGCAGCATTAAATATTGGAGCTGATGCCAGAGGAGATATTATAATTACAAGAAATGTTCTTATTATTAATGTAACAGATGCAGCAGCTAATGCAGATGCTGTGAGAGACTCCCTTACTGCAGCTTGTAATAATATTGGTATAGCACCACCAGATGCATCTGCTGACGGTACTGCAATGATTAATAACGCAGTTAGCGTGAGAAATAAACGTTACAAAGATGGTTATTTTAAAAGAATGGCATTTGCAGCAGTATCACGTCAAATTACAATGATGCTGCCGATAAGTACAATATTTGGATTTTGCAGATACTATAATGACGTATTTCGTGGAATTAGACATACACTTATCTTAGATCGATCAAAACAAAATGATTGTTCATTTCGATGTGGCGGAAATAATGTACAATTTATTATAAACAAGCTTGCACTGTGGTTGCCACCAACGAAGCCAAGTTTTAAAATAGCTCGAATTAGGTGATATTCTTAAAAAACGCACGAATAAAAAAATTTATTTTCAGCAACAAAAATATATCAAACAGCAGTTCCAAATACCACCGATTACACATGGCGAGTTATAACAACGTCGACTGAACAAAATCCACTGCAAATAATTGTTGTATTTCATTAGCAAACGCGACGTGGTGACCGACAACAAAATAATGCGATTATTGATAATTGTGATGTTAGACGAATTTATGCTAGAATAATTTCAAAGCAATATTATAAGCGATCGATGGAATATAATTTTACAATGAGGCTAATAAAACTATTATTCGACCTTACATATACCTGCTCGACGCACTGCAAAAATATCAAGATGATGGAGATGGATCTCAGATATCAGTAGAGGAATTTCGTACACTTTATCCGATATTTTATTTTGATATTGGTAAACAAAATGAAAGATGTAATTTTAACTGCTGATATTGAAATTACCTTGACATTAGGAATGGTTCTAGTATCGCATTTGTACGTGTACGCGTTAGTGTTTTAAGCACATTAACAAAATTAATATTAATAAAAAGACAAGTAAATATGTACAACTGTGACAAACTTTTTGTTTTGAATTTAAGTGCTTCACAAATAACAGCAATGTTAAAACAAGGTGTTTTTTTGGTCCGGCACTGTCTTTAATGGACAGAACATTAATAACTAAACGTTTGCCAAAACTTGGTACACTAGGATTAGCGGCAGCGTCTGGAGCAGTATCTAGTGCAACGAAAAAGGAAGTTGAAGTTCATTGAATAAAGAAAAATTTTGTCTAAAGATAAATATAATGCCCAAACGAATAAAAATCCAACAGAAAGACAACAACGAAAAAGACAGGATTGAGGCGAAAAGGTGGATTTATCCCAAGATCCCTGTTACTAGCAGGATTAGCTGGAAGTCTCTTACCAAATATGTTAGGAATAGACCGAGCACTAATGTTGCCCAGAACAAGGAGATGAAATCTCAGCCGACAAAGTCGCTCCCGTTAAGTATTTTTGATAATCTTGATAAACTTAAAAGAGTAAAATATTTCCGTGGAGTTAATTCTAAAGATGAACTTATGGCGATTCCATCGCCGTCACCAGAGACTCTAGCGTCTCTAGGTTTGTGTGCTATAAAGATACAAGATTTCAATGATGGAACTGATACACATTGTTTGTGATAATAATTGTATTGACTCGTTCGGAATTTCACCACGTAACGCAATAAAAATACATAGGTAGAATTCAAGAGATGAATATAAAATAATTATTCGTCTAATCAAATTCAACTTGTTGCAACGCCACTGGTGAGATTGGATTCAATTTGTGGAAAATTTATATTTCATCTAAGCTCACTGGTGTATATCTTCAACATATTGTCTTAAATCTAGAACTAAAACAAAAATTAAGAATGCAACAACAGAAAAACAAAAAACTAATAGAATAATGCAGAAAGTATTTGTACAATCTGTGGAAAAAGAACATTTATTTTTAATGTAATTATCGCCATGGCCAATAGCAAAGTTGTCTGAAGCGGATTGTCCTAACACGATTATTTTGGTAGATGATTAATCAATAATGACATGCGAGTGGGATTGTGATATAGTTTCAAGTCTTGAGCAAAATAACGTTGTTAAATATTGTCAAGAATGCAACATTGAAATAATCGGTTTTGGTTCAGATTTACATACATTAATTGACAAACTGCCGTAAATAAAAAGCGGTTGGACATTGTCAGTCCATACATATACTGGATCTTATAATCCTCTTGATAGACAATACGTATTATAGGTAAAATTTAAAGTTGGTGATAAAGTTAGAATTTCTCTGAAGAAAAAAAAAAACATTTGAGAAAGGCTATACTAATGACTGGAGCGAACACGTATTTGTTGTTGACAAAGTAATACCAGTTACATGCTCGTTGAATACTTACTAGCTGATCATATAATTGGTAGTTTTTGAGAGCAATAATTTCAGAAAAGAGAACAAGATATATTTGCTATTGAAAAAGTTATCAAAAGCACGACAACGAAAGTTTAATCATTTAGCATGGATATGGCGATACATTTAATAGCTGGCTACTAAATAAGCATTACAAAATTTAAAACAAGCAGTAGATGTTGGATTATTTCTGAGAAAAGTGCCTTGCGTGCTAAAGTTTATTCAGTTTAGGTTAATGGCATGTTACATTGACTTAAATAAGAAACGTTGTGCTGCGGCTAAAACCGAATTTGAGAACAATCTTTCAAGTTAATGAATAACGCGGTTTTCGGTAAGACAATAGAACATATTCGAAAAGGAGTCAATATTGAAATTGTTAATGACATAAATCGCAGCAAAAAATTAGACAATGATGTTAGTTTTGTTAATATAAAAATAGTTAATGAAAATCACGTTGCAAAAACACGAACAAGATAACCGTACAGTTAAATAAACCGATTTATGTTGCTGCGACTCTGCTTGATATACGAAAGTGGATAATGTACAATTTTCACTATAGTTTTACAAAATATCAAGATTTGGAGTTGCTATTTACCTGTACAAACTCGCTAGATTATAATATAATATGTGAAAATGTCTATCAGAATATTTATGATATTAAAAATATAATTGACTTATCACATTATTCTGCATGCAGTGGAATTCAAAATAATTCTAATAAAAAATTTATTGTAAAAATGAAAGATGAATTTATGTTTATGCCAGTTACGGAATTTGTGGGACTTAAGAGCAAAATGTATTCTTTGATATTAGATTATAATAAACGTATCAAAAAGCAAAGGCATTACTCGAAGACATGTAAAAAAGATAATTAATTTTGACGATTTTCAAGCAGCGTTAAACAATGGACAGGTTTATTAAAACAAATATTATCAGAACAAATCTTTACAAAATGGAACCTGGTATAATTATAAAACGGGAAAATTAGGTAATTTTAATGATAAAAGGTATTGCACAGTCGGAATTAATACAATAGCACTTGGATATTATGCAAATAATTTGGCTAAACATCAGAAATAATGTTCGAACTTTAATCATTTTCGATGGAGTCAATAGTAAAATAAATAAATAATAGTTAAAAACTAGCATTTGTCATTTGAATATAACGATCAAATGTCAGGTCTTTGTTTTAATAAACAAACTCTCCCTTATCAGATCAGAAGATAGCATATATTTTAATTATCTAGAAAGTTTGCGAGACGAGCTTGTACTAAAAGATGGCATTTTTCTTAATCCGATCAGCCAGCAACACAAAACAAGCATTAAAATAGACTTAGACCGGTTAAAGGTTTTGTAAAAGTAAGTAACTATTTTCACAGTAAGAGAGCAGCGAAAGAACAATTTAAATGTCCTCGGAACGTACAAGGTAGAATTAAATTTTTTTTGGTTTAATCATGACAGTACATTATACTTAATAGCGAGAGTTGATATTTTAGTAATAGGCGAGGAAATTCTTTAAAAATCTGTCTTTCTTACTTGTATTTTTGTTTACGAGATAGGTTTTTTTTACAATAGAAGGCTGTAAATATTTGATTTATAGAAATAGATAAAAGTTTCTCAAACTCCATTCAGATACTACTTCTCTTTCTCTGAAGATATATAGAATTTTTTTTTCCAAATCGACAAAATGATAAAAAATGCTTTGGTTTTTTTTATGATATATGATAAAAATAAATTGCAGTCCATTCGTTTGATATCTAGCCATGTGAAAAGTCTGATGAGCGCAGAGTTACTAAGAAATCTTTGCGACATCATTGCAACTTGAATATTGCATACAGATCTAATATATTTGCCTCTTTGCCAGTGCAATAATCTTGCTAGATAGCTGTGAATAAAAGTCAATGCAGAGCGTTTTGTAAAGACAGTAATGCACAATATTGCTCTGTATTGCACCGATTTGGTTTCACCTGGAGATTGAATGTATAAATCCTCTTTCAAAATGATTAAAAGGAATTCTGATGCCGTCATAGTGTCCATCCATAATTTTCATAATAACTAAATCATGTGATCATTCTTAAATATTGTAATATTAAATGGATTTTCATAAAATAAAGCCGAAAGCAGGTCAAAGACAGGTATTTTTTAATGGATTTTCCTCAAATAATGCCTACTCGAGAATGTTCTAGAATCAGGTTAATATAGGCAATTTGCAATGAATTTTCCCAGAATAACTATATAAAAGGCAGTTATAATTTTCTTTGTGGTCATTTCTGATTAACGATTTATACCTGAACAGGTAAGTGAACATATTTTTCTACCGTATTTTTGACATAATGTTACTATTGCGTGAAGGTGATTTGATTGAGAAAAAAAACTCCTTTAAAAAAGTATGTTTCTTAAATTAAATCCAACATGTCGTACTGACGTTGTTTGATATCCCATCTTATAAAATATTTTATTGTTTAAATAGAAATAAATCTAAGGTTCATGAACGTCTTTCAACCTCTCCATAATCTGGGTGGGTGTGTTAAAGCCAGCATAATCATATAATCAAACTGTGCAGAGCGGGGTGAGTGTTTTGAGACAGTATCATTATATATTCAAACTTTGGGGAAGTGGGTTTTGAGATAGCATTCTCTTTGAGTTTCAAAACTTCGTTATTTTCTGAGATACAAATTTGGAGGAGGGTGGTTGTTTGAGAGAGAGAGAGAGAGAGGGGGTCACTTATGTGATGAAAAAAATGTTAGTATATATTTATTTTAGAGTGGAGACGGTTTTTCGACCTAAAACCATCTTTGATTTTAAAACCTCAAATACCTATTATACTACAGGTTTTCTGCTTTCAAGCGAATTTCTGTGCAAATTTCACAGAATAGCTGTAATTAAATAATTCCATTGCTACACCAAAAGAACATGTTTACAGTGCTTTTGAATTAGCTGAGGATGTTATTTTTGTTTGTTTTTATTGCAGGAAATTATAGATGCATTGAACATAAAATAGATAATGAAAAGCATATGGTGGTTTTGTTTTCTTTTAACAAAACGATGATTCGGTGTCTTTATAACGTGGGGACCATAGATCTAACAATCATCTAGGGATTTTTAAAGAATAAAATTCTCAGCATTACTTTTTTTCACTCTTTATACTTGCATACATACATACATACATACATACATACATACATACATACATACATACATACATACATACATACATACATACATACATACATACATACATACATACATACATACATACATACATACATACGTACGTACGTACGTACGTACGTACGTGCGTGCGTGCGTGCGCGTGTGTGTGTGTGTGTGTGTGTGTGTGTGCGTGTTTTCAACTATTGGGTACCTGATTCATAGCCTGATTCATAGTCTGCATTAAAATAACCTTAGAGAAACCTATTTAAATGTCTAATTAAACAGGGAAAAGTTTCTCCGAACGTGGAGGCATTTCAAACCTTAAACTGAATTTTGACTTGAATCTCCAATTCTTACTTACTTTGATTGAAACTTTTAAACATTCAACACAGGAGATCAGCGGCATTTGGTCTCTCGCGCTATCATTGTTTGGTTTCACCTTGCACATACGCTTCATATGAGAATCGATTGTCAGATAATTTACCCAAAATATTTGTTGTCGACATCAGTCACGGAAACTTTCTCGCTGATAGATACTTTTGCCATATGAATAAATTCTTCATCGCAAATTTTGGTACTACATCATTATCTCTAGCAGAATAAAGTGCTATTTTCTCCCAATATGACTTTATTTCATAAAATTACAATCGTGTGTTGAGATTTTGTTGTGTAATAGTTTAAAATGTTTAGCAAAATGTAATTCTCGATACTTTATATTTGGACTATATTTCATATTTCAAATTATAAATGTAGTTCTGGGCTGGCTGTGAGAGATCACCTAGGTCAAGCATGTAAAATTAAATGGATATATAATCTAATTATATTAACAATATTTACCATTAATCTGTGACAGACGCAAACGACGTTTGGTAAAACAAAATAATTTGTTGATCTTATTTGTAATGAATAATGAAAACACAAAGTTGATATCATTTAAGCCGTAAAAAGGTATATCGTTATCACCGCGTACATCTACCCACGATAATACCAATAAAGTATACACCAATAGTCAATATATTTTAAAAAGCTGATGATATTGCTTTTATTCGGATTGGGGCAAGACTATCTGTATCCTCCTTGCCAAGGGATTGCTGTGATTATGTAAATGCCTAGGTACAGTCACGTGTGGCTTATTTTCTGCAAGGGACTATTGGCTCATGAACTAAAGTAAATTGATTAGTTTTGCAAAACAGCCCGGTGGCCAGCTAATGATAACTAAGCTGCATGACTTGGGTCGCGGTGGTACAATATTCAGCCGTTAAGACAGAGCACTTGTGCGTACGTTACATAAACAGCAAAGTCTCGCGGCTTTCTATACTGTCACCAAATAATAGTAAATATCGTGTGTTCGATTCGGACAGGTTTAACTGCAGTAAAATTGTACATTTTAATGAACATGTGACATGACATGCAAATAATTTATCAGCATCAACACAGGGGTTGGAGACTGATTTATCGAACTACATGCAATCATGAACAACGTCACAGAAAAATGCAAGAAAAAACTTGGTTTCGCCTTAGAACGATTTGATCATTTTTCGTTGTAGATGCGTACAACGTTACCTTGTGTGGATAATTGTTTTTTCTAGTTAAGTGACTGAGAAAGATGTAACTCGTCGTAGGTCGCTTGCGGCGAGGGACACAAATAGCACGGTATGCACGGGTATTTTATCCTTGATAATACTTATTCTCCTGTAGATTTAATGCATGTTCCTGTTCTAATCGACACTTCGATCTTTTCGGATCTTCTCATGGAGTGTTTACTTTTCAGTCTACAGCCTTATGGGTATATGTTACATTTTATGTTTGCAAATACGTTAATCATGTTCTTTTTTTATTTTGGCGTAGCACGAAATGTTACCTCTATCACTACGCGGCTTTGGATAAATGAATTGAAGTTACGGGAAAATAGCAAGAAATTAAAAATTTTATTGAGGGAAAATATTTATTTCTTTTTGTACATTGTCAATATTAGTTGTTCTTTTCTAACAAAAAACCTCTTTAAATCATTTATGTTTATCGATTATTTATTTATGACATCTCCCATGGCCTAGAGGTTAGAGCGTCTGCTTCAGATACAGGAGGTGGTTAGTCTGAACCCCGGTATAGTCATACCAAAGACTTAAAGAAATGGTTCTAACAGCTGCCTCGCTTGACACTCAGCATTAAGAGGTTAGTGTTAGGACTGGTCGGCCTGGTGTCAGGATAATGTGACTGGGTGGGACATCATTCTACATGTCTGCGGCATGATGCCCCAGTGCTAGATATCACTATAAACTGCCCCACTGCAAATATCGTAGCGATATGACTGAAAAATGTTAAAAGCTACGTTAAAAATTATAAACACCACACCAATCATATAAATGTTTCATGCGTTGTTATCAATCTTTCGTGCTGTACAAATGACTGTATGAATCGTTAGTCATATGTTTGATGTCTATGTTTATTACAACTAATATATGGATATGTGAGAAAGCTTGCCAGTAGCTTCTCGTGGGTCGGTGGTTCTTTCCGGTGATTTCCCGGTTTCTTCCTCCACCATTAATACTGGCCGCCATGAATAGCCTATCGTGTGTTGAAAAATGGCGTTAAGCCCAACAACAACAACAACAACTAATCATGTTTCTTTCTATTGATTTATGTTGTTTCATTGAGTACATATATGTTGTGTTTTCATTGAGTACATATATGTTGTGTTTTCATTGAGTTCATATATGTTGTGTTTTCATTGAGTACATATATGCTGTGTTTTCATTGAGTACATATATGTTGTTTTCATTGAGTACATATATGTTGTTTTCATTGAGTACATATATGTTGTCTTTTCATTGAGTACAAATATGTTGTCTTTTCATTGAGTACATATATGTTGTCTTTTCATTGAGTACATATATGTTGTCTTTGCATTGAGTACATATATGTTGTCTTTTCATTGAGTACATATGTTGTCTTTTCATTGAGTACATATGTTGTCTTTTCATTGAGTACTTATATGTTGTCTTTTCATTGAGTACATATATGTTGTCTTTTCATTGAGTACATATATGTTGTCTTTGCATTGAGTACATATATGTTGTCTTTTCATTGAGTACATATGTTGTCTTTTCATTGAGTACATATATGTTGTCTTTTCATTGAGTACATATATGTTGTCTTTTCATTGAGTACATATGTTGTCTTTTCATTGAGTACATATGTTGTCTTTTCATTGAGTACATATATGCTGTCTTTTCATTGAGTACATATATGTTGTCTTTTCATTGAGTAAATATATATGTTGTCATTTCATTGTTTACATATATGTTGTTTTCATTAAGTACATATATGTTGCCTTTTCTTTGAGTACATATATGTTGTCTTTTCATTGAGTACATATATGTTGTCTTTTCGTTGAGTACATATATGTTGTCTTTTCGTTGAGTACATATATGTTGTCTTTTCATTGAGTACATATATGTTGTCTTTTCATTGAGTACATATATGTTGTGTTTTCATTGAGTACATATATGTTGTGTTTTCATTGAGTACATATGTGTTTCAATTCAGTACATTTGAGTACAATTTGTGTTAACATCTTGCCTTTGTTTTACTATACTGTGCGTCTATAATTTTGAATATATGAATAACATTTGTTCCAATCGTGAATGTTTGTGTGAAGTAATTGAATGAGCCCTTATACTAGAGCATGAAAAATTCACACTGTATATGTTGTAGACGATATACATATTATTTCATTTCATAAACTTCCATCTTTCATCACATTTTGCTTGTTTTGTCATTTAATCCAGGCATCCATTCATGTCAAATCCTGTTTCAAACTAATTGGGATAAATTATATTTGATTTTTTGGTGTTTTCCTTATTTCTCAATCATGTCGGGTAAGAATGTTCTCCATTTTTTAATAAGCTATTTTGGTATCAACCAATCTGGAAAATATGTCATGCCGACCCATTTTTCGAAATCAAAATTCCATACAGATTTGAAGTCTTCAATTTATGAAGTTACATAACCCAACGAAAGAAACATAGTTTTACATAAGCTAAGAAGTGCATTTTTTAGAAAGCAGGAGTTACATTTTTTTTCCTGACTGGAGGCATTTAGTAAACAAATCATGCCCTGAGACGATTGTCTACCACAAATAACGGTTTTTGTGAGAAGAATATCCAAACCCGAGGGCTGGGAGTGAAACATAGGTTTGAGGGTGAACTCCGGGGTTGAAAGTTGTCACGTTTGCTCAGCCCAGCTATCAGAAAGTGCATAAACATGGGTATTGATGTGCAGATTTTGCCGCAGATGACGGCTAACACGGTTATAGTTAGGAGCAGCTAGCCAAATGCTTGTAGTATTTACACCCAGGCGATAAATATTGGTTTAGAGATCGAAGGAAGCCCTCAGGGGGAATGGAGTGTGTTCAGATCCGTCCCCACGTGGACAGTCAGCGATAGGACATTGACCGCTAAGTTGATTGGATCAGTCCACAGCGACATTCAATTGGAATTAGGATAGAGGGTGTGATTAAAAATTAGAGCGGATTATAGCTTAAACTTAGAGCACAATTGTCTATAGACCTAGAGAAATGTATAAGCAAGGTTACTCCGAGTGGCCACTCGCAATGTGTTGGTAAACCTTACGACTAGATTAGATTGTAAGAGAAGAAAAGTTTCAAAAGGTAAGATATTTGTTCAATTATGACCTCATAAATGTCATCATTCGTAGTGTGTTTTTATAATTACTAGGATTGTTTTAGTATGTAGATTTACCTTGTAGTGTTTCATTTATGAGTATTTGAGAAATGGATTTGAGTTTACATAGAGAATTATGGAGCTTGTTAGCTTGTCAGAATTAATTTTGTAATTCTCCTGGTAGGTTACCTCGTAAGCAGAATTTTAGTAATGCGTTTGTTAGTTTTCGCATGTTTGAACTGGAGTTTGGGATAATGACTGAAAAATGTGTAAGATTAGTTACAATATGTGTGTGAATATATCAGAGCATGGAGATTTGAATATTTGTATATTTTGTACGAGTTGTAATATGAGGTGCAATGTAAAGAGATGCGTCTGATTGTGTTCCTGTTTAGTATAATGGGATTAGGAGAAGGTACTGGTGTGAAGCAATTTATTGTTGTGTGTACACGAGTAATCGATACCATGCTTCTGATATAGGCTATGTGTAGTATGAGATGTGAGCGCTGAGGTAAATACTGTACCATCCTTGTGTTTTCAGAATGAAGCTTTTCAGGGGACAGAACTTCCAGATCAAGTTCATTATTTTCGAGTCTCTGAAATGGAGACGGAAGTGAGACTAACAGAGGTAACGCTCAAAAGTTATTATGTACTTTTGAGAGAGTGGTGTATGTAAAGTGAAGTTGTTTGCATTTTAAACATGCATAGTGGAGAGAATGTTGGCATATCTATATATTACTTTCAGGTAATGTGGCTGAAATTTCTTTGGATATTGTACTTTTAGAAATTTTAAATGATCTTAGGACACAGCTAACTAAAATGACTGCTCCCTTGTGTTCGAAAAATCAACCTGAATTTGTCTAAAGTACACTATTCTTGGCAGCTATTAAAATATAGAAAATTAATTTTGCCAAACTAGACAATACCAGCTTCTAAACGTGCAATGAATGAATTACCAAATACATAAAATGAAAAAAAAAAGTTATGGGCTTTATTTTTTACAATTTACCTCTGAAGTTCGAGAAGTGAAAAGGAGCAAGTAGAGCTAGCACTTTTTTTGAAAGGTGCACGTCTGGAGTAAGACCAAGCTGTATACTCTCTAACCCATATTACACCCATCAATCATAAATCCAAAAAAAAGGAATTAAAGGTTCTTTGAACAATATCTAAGATATACAAAGTCTCTTTAAATAGCCAGTATACCAGTGAGGAAACCCGGGGAAACTCTTTTTCTTTAAAATTCTAACCCTATGCTAAATACGAAACTGTAGAGCGCCACCAGAGCAGTCTGAGTCGACAAAAGTGTAATCAGCATATAGAAGGTGGAGGAGGATGAAACGTAGCTCGAGGATGAAATAAAGTAGAGGAGTCGAGGAGGAGAAGGAGGAGGTGAATGATCTTGTAGGAAGTCAGGGATGAAGAGAAGGAATTAGGCGATAGGAAAGAAGAATACACAGATGAGCAGAACACAAAGACAGGTGGAAATCTTACACTACAAATCAAGTGATGCGACAGGCTATTAAAGGGTAAAGCGTAAGAAGTGTGCTTGGGAAATTATAATTATTTGACTATTTAATTGTTTTTATTATTTTTGTATATTCAATCACTTAACCGTCGACATTGCTGACTGGAAGCTAGGAGCTGCACATCTAACTTTCACTAATTCAACTTCCAACCAAAATCGAGCCTTGGAGTAAGTTATACAACAACTTAAAAAAAAATATTGGAAACACCCAACCCTCAATCCTCCACAACCAATTCTCACAGTGGAGCGATCTTCATAACTGTAAAAGCTCAGTACCCGCCGTATTTCACAAAACTTAATGTTTATCCAAACAAATGTAGTAAGATTCTTTTTCATGATATTTTGTAAAATTTTGAAACAAGATAATCTTAATTCAATGCACCAAATGCAAGTCTTGCAAATATTAAATATAGACTGCTGAAATTACGACGTATTATGGAGAAATTATTCTTTCGCACAAAAGAAAAAAAATCATGCAATTAAAGTTATGGCTATATGTCATTTAAAGTATTTTTCAAGCTATACGTTTTTGTCGATAAATTATATTTCAAATACAATTTGAACTGTCTTTTGAGGCATTTATGCTTGGCAGTTTTATTAAATAATAGATCATTCCCAATCGGTATTTAGTTATCCACCGTGATTAAGGATATATTTTTTCTTTATATCAGCGTCATATATCTTGCAAATGTAACTATGTATGATACATAATAGCAGCTTTTTATTAGACATCTTTTATATTTTTTATGATTGGCAGTTTTATTAAGACAGTTATTGATCCTCCTTAAGCAAGTTTTTTTTTATGGTAAGGAGTCTCCAGTCCTCGCGGATGACAATAACTGTGTGGGCCTTATGGGTACATAATGATTTTCTACTGCATTTCATTTTCGGCATTATACTTAAAGTGGCTATACATACATACGTACGTACGTACGTATGTACGTATGTATGTATGTATGTATGTATGTATGTATGTATGTATGTATGTATGTATGTATGTATGTATGTATGTATGTATGTATGTATGTATGTATGTATGTATGTATGTATGTATGTATATTTTCATATCCTGAAACAGTCATGTAAATCATGTAAATGGAGTTGATTATACTTTCCGAGTGACTGAATCAGGCCACTATTTTATTAAACATCTAACTTTACATTTTTAGGTTGAAGTGCTTCTCTATCCATCCTTATATGGCATGGTTTGAAATTATGTGGGTTTTTTGTTTGTTGTTGTCTTTTTTTTTCTTTGACTGAACTTGAATCATTCATAACTGATTATAATAGTCATAATATTACTCACTCCTGACGGTGGTCGTTTTTAATTTCTATAATTTTCTTCAACTCGAGTATTCTTCAACTTGTATTTGACTCACATCTTTGGAATTTTAAAAATAATGAGGTATTTTTCATCACTCATATCCCAGTATTTTCAGAATATCACAAGTACGTTGATGCAGCATCTCAATTTCAAGACTTTGAGTATGTCGACAGTATTTGTTTGATGTTTGTCCATGATTGTAGATTGTAGGGGGTCATTTTGTAAACAACGTACTAATACCTAACTATTTGTTCATGAGTGTAGACCAACCCTTAAGGTAATGTCTGTAAACTTGTTTACGTAGATCTGAGTTAAAGCCATTGGTGTTCCAGTTGAAAGTTACTGGTCTAGCTGATGTTTGTTATAGTCTTTACTAAAATTTAGATAAACGACCTGACCTTGTTTACGACTAAGAATGTCTGGGAAATGAATGTTTGACCCTCATCCTTGTCCTCGTATTGTGTCTTAGGTTTTCATATTAAGACTGTTTGGGTCAGAATCATTCGCATCCTAACTTCTGTATCCGAATCAGTCTGTTATCTGTGTTCAAATATAAGGTAAGACAATTTTCATTTATTGAAATTATTTATTGGGATAGCAAAGTGCTCATTGGCTTTAGAAATAAATCACTACTTTAAAAATAATTGTAAATTTAATCAAGGACATTTTTTATTATAATAAAGTGACACACCACGACTGTTAATAAAATTGTCCATCCCAGAATATCTGCACATCAGCACATTCAAGACTATAATTTATTCGGAATAGTACCGGAATTATTTGGACTTGTGATATAACTTTTAGTACTATTTTTAAGAGGTCGTGGGTTTGAACTCCGACCGAGGCATACCATAGACTTGTAGAAATGGTACTATGAGCAGCTGCCTCGCTTGACGCTGAGCATTAAGAGGTTAGAGTTAGGGCTGGTCTGCCTGGTATCAGGATAATAAGACTGGTTGGGACATGATGCTACATGTCTGTGACAAGATTCCCGGTTCCTAGACATCACTATAAACTGCCACACTGCAGACATGGTATACATATGACTGAAATTATTAATAGTACGTTAAAAATGAAAACCCCTCATAAACGTTATGTTATATCGCTGCAAGCATCACTCTATTTCCACTAGAGCAATGAGTGTTTCATTTTACTGCAGCTACAATCCGTGTTTTATTCTTGATTAGTTCACGTCAAAGTGGCAGGGAGAAGCAGATAATATCATTCCAAGTTGAGATCGCTTGCCTACAAAAGGCATGATGATTCTTTCGTTGTTTTAGACGTAATATTACATCACTTGCTGCGATCTACAGGATGATTAGAGAACCATGCTTCCTCTGAAACATGCCATATTCATCAGGTACGTGGCGAGGAATTTATATTTGTTATTTCGGTTTGGACCAAAACGATAGTACTGCAAAGCGTGTTTAAATAGCTTAAACGGTGTTTGCGTATGACTATTTCGTCACAAATTTACCAACTGGCCTAGCGCGAAAAGGCAATGTACATTTCCCAGTAGAACTGGCTGCTTCCCAAAGACACGTCCAGTAGAATTGTATCGAAAAATTAGACATGGTTTAAAAAAAATTCTCACGATGTTTTGTTTGTTTTTATAAGTGCCTCATACAAAATGCAGATAAGGTTTGATACATACAGCATATTTGAGGATCACGTGATATTAGTTTTAATTAGTTAATTAGCCAATGTATTTATTTCTAAGATGTAAAATAACATTGCATATATCTTCACCGAAAGGATATAAAACAAATATCCTTTCATATAGCGAAACCGATATAGTGCCTTTATTGTTAGAGGTCTCTACTCTGCAGTATAGAGCAATGGAATCTAGTCTATATACATACGAGAAAGACCACCAGTGACCGCTACTAAGGTAATTCTTCATTTTTTTTTTATCTCGTCTTAATTTGTCATATTTTACTTCTGTGACTTTTCATTAATGTCCATCGTGTAGTTTACATATTCTTGTCATCCATAGCTACATTCATGTCTTTTCCTGACAATTTGTAACAATCTTTTCTATTTAAAAATAATAATATTTAAAATACGTGGTTTACTTTCTTTTTTTTAGTATAGACTGTTTTACCTAATGTAAAGTATTGGCGTTACTTTGGCTATATCTGGTGCATCGGTGTCTTAACACGCGTAATGCAATGAAATGATTTCAGGTTAAAAAAAAACCAACAAAACATTAAAGTGATGATGTATCGATGTCTTGCCTAAAACCACGCGTAATACAATGAAATGATTCAGGTAACAATATCCATTAAAGGAATGATGAAGCAGAGTAAGTCAGAACGATTCAATTTTAAAGTGTTGTTCTTATAATAATAATAATATTAATAATAATAATAAATTATTATTATTATTATTATTATTATTATTATTATTATTATTATTAAGTAGCAGTAGTAGTAACAATATTAGTATCATCATCATCATCATCATCATCATCATCATCATCATCATCATCCATAGATATCCCTAGGCTGTACATAATTTATACACCTAGTTGCGTGTAATCTCTTTCAACAGAACTCTCATTGCGATATAAAGTCACGGAATTGTGTGTACTTAATGTAAATAACACAAACAAACACACACACACAGATATATATATATATATATATATATATATATATATATATATATATATATATATATATACATAAATATATATATATATAAATACATATATATATATATATATATATATATACATATATATATACATATACACACACACACACACACACACACACACAATAAACTGACGACAAACTATGCAAAACTAGTATCTAACTAGATACTAGTTTTGCACTGTTCGTTGTCAGTTTATTTCATTTATCTCAATCAATCCCTGACGCACGTGATCCCTTGCTGGATCCAGTTCGCTTGAAAGGGCTGTTTTTAGCCATATGATTTGTATTCTTTATATATACAAAACTGTACGCAGATCTCGATGTCGTTTCCAGCGTTGTGCCCGAGTTTGGTTTATTTGTAGTCCGACAAATCAACCCGCCAAATATGTGTTGATACTCAAGGTCAGATGTCACCCGTTCATTCAAATGTGCAATTTTACCGCATGCAAATATTCTTAGAACAGACCCGCGTGCACAATTATACACATACCGCTTAAATGGAGCCATATCTAGCGTGAAATTCTAAATGGCTACCGGACAGAGGATTGTGCTATTCAGCGTGGATTAAAAAAAGTCATCAAACAGAGGATTGACTCCCGAAATATAATGTACATGTCACCAAAAGAACCTTTAAGCTGACGGTAGTTCCATAGCCACGAGAAATACCGGTAAGTGTATGAAATGTACACTGATGTGTGCAACCAAAATCTTAGCTGTAGATGTTTGCATGTTTTAATGAACAGGTTTTATCAGATCCTAAACCACAATCAAGGTCATCACGGGTAAGGAGACTGATTTATTGGCCTTAACTATATCAAGACACTGTGATCAGTTTACTCGCTGATTCTCGAACAAAGTGCCCGCAGTGAGAAACCTGATTAGCTCTAGATTTTCACCGCACATCGGGAACTTAAAGAATAGATTCTCGCCGTAGGATCCCAGTACGAGAGTTTTGTCCGAAAGCCGTCTACCTTACGGATGGACTCCAGACCAACAAAAAGCCCGTAAGCAAAATATCTGACAGTGACATCTGAGCATCCAAACAAGGTATTGATTATGTTATACGTACACCAATAAGCTCCGCCCAACCAAACCAGGTAATGACTGTATATTGAAAATTAGTCATAACCTTTACGGAAGGAATCTACAATGTTCAACTGTTTTCACGGGAAGTCGCAGAACTCTGTGGAGTTTCGAGTAATATTTGTGCCGTAGTGATGTTGGCTTGGAGGACGGCATTGGTTTACTTTGGTCAACTTCCTAGCGTTTTGGGTGCATTTTGTTATGGTCGAGTGACATTATTGGTCTGTCAAGAGGGAACCGAGAGCTATATTCGACTTTAGAGAAACAATATTTCGAATACAATGTTCAACAACATTTAAGAGTCGTGTGCTCATAGCGTACAGTAGTTTATGTACTAAGGGGCCGTTCATAAATGACGTCACGCACCTAAGGGGAGAAGATCACACATTTGTAACGATGTGTGAGGAAGAGGAAGAAATATGACAACACAATGCACAACTTTAAATCAAAATTCCACTTAATTTTCATTCTTAGTATTTTGATTGCTTACAATTTAAGGACGTTTTTAGTAGCTGCACGCGTGTCGTACATGAACTCAAATTAAAATGGAGTATTCTTTGAACTGCTAACATCCCTGCTAGCCCTAACAGTGGCTTATTCCAAATAGTATTCTTCCGTTTCCGGTCCGATATTTTCGACCAAGCCAGGTTGAAATCTTATTCTCCCCAAACTTACGTCTGCAGTTTTAGTTAGACGAAGAATATTTTAAAAGAATTTTATGCCAATTTCAGCTTTCCAGTGCCTTCTGTTTAATAATGTTTTCTCCAATAAAATCTGAGTGCAGTGACACAATAAATACATTATGCAAAGACAATGAAGCGATTTGAAACATGTTAATAGTAATACGGCTTTTTGTGGGAAGGGCAGAGCTTTGTGACGTTATATTTGAGGGATCTGAGGTTTTGTGACGACGTGTGACGACCTGTGACGACGATGGTAAAATAACGGCCAAAATCGCCTGACGTCTTTTATGGATGGCCCCTAAAACAAGATGGCGAACGTAACATCGACTTTCGTATTTTGTCATGGTCGCTTTCGCCTGTGATTCCTAAAATTATGTTCCCATTTGGAACGACCGCTCCATGTGACTGAAAAATTGTTAAAGCTACGTTAAAAATCAAAGAAAATAAACAATAAAACACCCACACGCCCTTCTGGAATATGGACGTTTTATATGAGGACATCATCATATACCCCTGGTTTAATTTGTTTAAATTATTGTTATACTCAATAGGATGTCGCCGATTTGCTAACATACTGTTGTTCACATCATGTTTATTTCAAATAAAAAGCCTAGTTCTTTGATTGTATCATACATAATTCATTGAAAGGATGTACGTCGTTTATATGCCTGACTTGGTCACATTAAAACCTTTTTTTCAGATTGGAGAGGACTGAATCTGGATTCGAAACTATTAAATCATGACGGTTTGGAAATACAACACAACACGAAAGACTACTTTTACTTTTGACCCGATTTTGAGGAAGGGGGGATAATGGCTAAAGTTTATTTAAAGCCTTTTTCAAAACGTTGAACTATTAATTTCCTTAATTAGACATGTATTTGTTTTATTAGCTGAGTTATTCTTTTGAGACAGAATGACATCATATTGCAATAAATGCCGTGATAGAATAACACATTTGCGACAAATTTCCTAAGATTCATTTCCGAATGCATACAGTATCTACAATCGGAACATCCTAGGACTTTTATATCAATATGAGAAAAAAACCTTGGGTTTAATTCCTCACCATTGAGAACCTTATTCTGAACAACATTCGTTTACGTGGAACAAGTTTACGGCGGAAGAAACAATCCCATAATCGGAATATTTCGTCCTTTTTTGTCATAACATATGTTGCCCAATCTGCCTCAGGCGAATCACTAAAAAAAATCAAACTATTATGTATTCCTACAACTAAGTCGTTATTTTATGACCTAACAGAAATGGTCGAGAGATATACCGATCGATATATGTAGGCTGCTGTTGGATATGTACTCTACTATATATTGACACGTGTGTTTGAGTTACTCGATTTAAATAGCAATACATCTTTAACGTATTATTCGCTACATCATATCGAGGAAATGGTAGCAAAGTGATTCCCCCAAGGACATATAGAGACAGCCGACACAGGATTAATCTGATAAATTATTATGGTATTGATGGGCAGTTGTAGTAGGTCAGAGAACACATGTATTACATCAGAGAATTGCTGCGTATATTCCGGTCCATATTACGTGATTATAATTGTAGACATCTGTATTCTTCGCAACTCTCGAGCTATGGCCGGAGGAGGGACCTATGGGATAGCCGTACCTTAGATTTCCTTATCAATCCAGCATTTCAGAACTACTAAATTTACGGGGAATAACACGACTCTAACATACTATCACCATTTCGTTATACAGTGTTCATTAGTGGAACATCAGCAGTTTCATTAAACTCGAGGAACCAGTCAAATGCAGCTCAGCTCAGTCTTGTTGCGATTGTGAAGTTCGCACCACACTGTGGGAATTGGTTATGTGGATTGGAGCTAGTTTGCTTCCAATATTTTAAAGTATTGTAGAAGTGCCACCCAGGCTCAAATTTGGTTGGAAGCTGAATTAGTGAATGTTAGATGTACAGCTTCGAGTCCCCAGTCACCCGTGTCGACGGTTAAATGATTGAATATACAAAAAGTGGTGGAATTCAATGATAACAATTCAATAATCATTAAGGAGTCAAATAATTCAAATGTCTTAAGTACAATTCTTCAGCTCGACCCTTTTATAGTCTATAGCACCACTTGATTCGTAGTGTGAGAGATCTCCACTGTCCTTTTGTTGTACTCATCTGTGTATCCTTCTCTCCTTTCTCCTAATTCCTTCTTTTCCTCCCTGACCCATCAAAGTTCATTCTCCTCTTCCTCCTTGACTCATCTACTCTATAATCCTCCTTTTCCTCTATTTCCTCATCCAGAATACCTTCCTCCTCCTCTACCTTCTCTCCAACTTCTCAATGTCGACTACACTTTGTCGACTGCGACTGCTCTGCTAGTATCACTTCCGTCTCCATTTCAGAGACTCGAGATTAAAGAACTTGAACTGGAAGTTCTGTCTCCCGAAAAGCTTCCTGTGAAAACAAGGATGGTACAATATTTTCCTCAGCGCTCTCGTCTCACACTACACACAGCGTATCATCAGATAATGTCTATTAAATTCCACCTGTCACGCATTCATTCACACCGATATACGCAATCATTCTTGTATAGTAAAGAACAGGATAAATACAACAAAACAAAAACCGTGGCATCAATTACTCGTATACATGCAACAATAAATTATTTCATATCAATACCTACTCGTAATTCCATTATACTAAACAATAAGACAATAATCAGATGCATCTTTTTCATTACACCTCATATAAAATATACAAATATTCAAATAGCCATGATCTTATATATTCACACCTCTATTGTAACTAATCTTACATACTTCAATCATTTTCCCAAACTCACAATGCCAGCATGCATAAATTGTAACATAACACATTAATAAATGTACTGGTTACTACGAAGTAACCTACCAGCAAATTACAAAATTAATCCTGACGAGCTAACAATCTACATAATTCTTTACGTAAACTCAAAATCGTGTCTCAAATACGCATATAAATGAAACACAACAAGGTAATTATACGTACTAAATCAGTCCCAGTAATTAAGTATATATACTACCAATAATTACAATTATGATGCCGTAATGTTTTCCAAAAGCGAGCAAATAACTTACATTTCGAAGCTTTTCTTCTCTTACAATCTGGTCCTAGGTTTTACCGCCAAATTATTAGTGGCCCTTCTGAGTAACCTTACTTCTTATAAATCTGTCTAGGTCTACTGACTGCAAGTTTGAGTTATTATCCAGATGTACATTTTAATCACACCCTCTATAATAATATTCCGATTGGGTGTCGCTGTGGACTGATCGAATCAAAGGTAGCGGATAATGTCCTATCACTGTCTTTTCCCGTGGGGACGTTGAGAACACGCCCCGTTCACCCCGCGGGCTTCTTTTGATATCTGAACCAATATTTAAAGCCTGGGAATGAATACTACGAGCATTTGGCTAGCTGCTCCTAATTATAGCCTGGATGGCGGTCAACGTCAAACTTGCATAAGGGATTAACACCGTCTACGGCGAAGTTTTCACATTAAACGCTCTAATAATATCCATGTTGATACACTTCCTGAGGACTGGGCTGAACAAAAGTTCCAGCGTCGACGCACGGACGTCAGTGAAAACAACAAATAGTCAGGGCGCTTTCTACGTAAATATTGATTGAACATCTATATTGATCGCGAGGACATATGAAAAGAATGCAAAGAATCTTTCAGCAATCCTTCATACAAATATTAGGCAAGGTGCAGAGGATAAGTAAACTGAACGATTTGAAGGTTTGTAAGAATGTGAAATTCAACATCTATTAAATGGCGATGTAATGTTTATGTATGCTTATAGAATAGCTTTTCATCTTGGGAACAAATTATACAGACACATGGACTAAATTGAGATGTTGCCTCAACTTCCGTAAACGAATTAAACACGGTCTATCTTCTTCTTCAGATTATTCTAACAACCACAGCTGGAGTTCCAAAACCAGGAAGGAAAAGGAATCATACTGGATACGCCGCCTTATAACATTGAAACCAAGCGGTCTAAACCAAGAAGACTGAAAAATGAAAACTGTGCACTAGTAGAATTTAACATTTTCTAAATCTTATTATCCTTCAATTTTTACTATAAGAATAACCGGTATAGAATCAAATATCCGGGATATAATCTGCGTTACTTAAATTTACAAAAAGTAAAAATAGATGTCGCTTTGGCTTGTAGACTTTTAGGGAATTATACACCGTTTTCAGTTTCCGCATCTAGTCTCTACAAGCTGGTTGTATTTATAGTTTTAACACATGTGGAGACAGCCATGTAGAGGTTTACAAACACAACGTTTTTGTGTTTATTTGTTTGTCGTATATATGTTTTGTATTTGCCTTTGAAAAAGACTCATTAAGAGTCGAAAGCGCTTAGGCTAGTTAGTTACTAGTTTCGAACCGTTCGTCGTCAGTTTATTGCATCTATTTTAATTAATCCCTGACACAGTTGATCCCTTGGTGGATCCAGTACGCTTGAAAGGGTTGTTATTCGCCATATGATTTGTAAATTATATATATATATATATATATATATATATATATATATATATATATATATATATATATATATATATATATATATATATATATATATATATATTAACGCTTGTAAAGAGCTATTTTAGCTGGGACTATTTGTAAGATTCATCCTTACTAAACAATATTGAATAATTCCCAGTTGCTTTTTAAATTGTCGAACTAAAATATTGGACAGCTTCGGCACTGTGGGTTGTATGTTAGCGGTGCTTTAACTGGAACACGTTTTCTTTTTATACCATTGTTCCGGCGTCAAAGAGACCTTGCTTATGATCTTTAGAGAGAAGATGAAGAACACGCGGGACACTATATTTCGCCATTGTTTATGTACAGGGTAATGATGGCGGGCACGTGGCACCATCTTATTTTCTTATTTATCTGTTTACGCTTGTGAATGCGACCATCTATCTGTTTAAGATGCTTTTGTTCAGGACAGACTCCTTTGATCAGAATATCAAAAGTAAACTGATTGTGGGAGATTAACATAATCAATGTTATATTTTACTTCTTTATTTAGTGTTAGATATGACTATTAACTGACACACTGTAGACATCGTAGCGATATGACTGAAAACTTTTTAACGCTACGTTAAAAATTCAAATCTCTCTCTCTCTCTCTCTCTCTCTCTCTCTCTCTCTCTCTCTCTCTCTCTCTCTCTCTCTCTCTCTCTCTCTCTCTCTCTCTCTCTCTCACACTTTTATAACGCATACTCGGTACAGAAAACCTGGACGAGATAGACCATGTTTTTTCATCGGCATGTAAAGCATTGCAAGTCATCAATATACGATCTAAAAGCTAAAAGAGTTGGTGAGAATCAATTGATTACTTTCCCTCGGACTAAATCTTTCAAAGCCACGCGAGGTTTTAGTGGTATTTGAACAGAATCATGCGAGAGACTGTAACTGAGATTACACCTGGTAAATAAATCTATTGTGATTATCGACCTCTCAATGTGTCTAATGTAGTATCAATCCCAATAGCTTACTAGATTGATATTACCCTCAATAGAGAGATACACTTATAGAAATACATTGTACGTTTCTCTTGATCAAAGTTTGAAGCCTTGTGAATTTTTTTGTATGAGCATTTGATGACTGCTTGGCAGTCACATGAATACAATAGTTTCATTCTGATGTGCTCAGAACATGTGCATTGAAACGTCTTCCAGGCAGGAGAGAGAGAGAGAGAGAGAGAGAGAGAGAGAGAGAGAGAGAGAGAGAGAGAGAGAGAGAGAGAGAGAGAGAGAGAGAGAGAGAGAGAGAGAGAGAGAGAGAGAGAGAGAGAGAGAGAGAGAGAGAGAGAGAGAGAGAGAGAGAGAGAGAGAGAGAGAGAGAGAGAGAGAGAGAGAGAGAGAGAGAGAGAGAGAGAGAGAGAGAGAGAGAGAGAGAGAGAGAGAGAGAGAGAGAGAGAGAGAGAGAGAGAGAGAGAGAGAGAGAGAGAGAGAGAGAGAGAGAGAGAGAGAGAGAGAGAGAGAGATTTGTAATACGTATAAGTTAGCATACCGATTGCTATGAAGAAGTCTTGGCATGAACGGCAACGTCTGTGCTTTCATGTTGATTTTCATCGAGTTCACACAAAAGTCAACAATAGAAGAGAAATGTTAGTGGTTAGTCTGAGTAGTGGTAGGATTGCATTTTGTAGCAGTTGTTGTGGTAGAAGCATTTTTTTGTTGGTGGTGCTGGTGGCGGCGGTGGAGGTGATTGGTGTGGTGGTGGTGGTTATAATCGTAGCGGTCAGTGGCGTAGCAAGGCAACGTTCACTTGTATGCACTATAAAGTGGTTGGTGTGCAGGGGTTTCAATTTTATAACTTCGTATTTAGTCTACGTTACGCATGTGTGTTTATCTGTATGATATGCTAAGCGCCACTGGCAGTTATGATGCTTTTGTGCTATCTAGGATGGTAAATGTACCACAAGGAACACCAGAGTGCTATATATGATGGTAAAAGTACCACAAGGAGCACCAGAGTGCTATCGATGATGGTAGAAGTACCACAACGAGCACCAGAGTGAACAACATAGCAAGCATCAACGCTAGCAATGTAACTATTTAAATTCTGGTTACTTTAAAGCTGCTGTACGTTTGCAAACATAACGATCCGACCCCTACAAATAGCAACATCTATGAAATGAATGCAAACGAAGCAACCAAAGCCATAGGCATCTAACCTAACGTGTTAGATATTGTGGTATTCGCTCTCAATATTGTCGCCAGTAACATCTTCGCTGTCAGCATTTATATTCTACTTATGTGTGGCACCTCCAGTTACACTAGCAGTAATAGCAATGTCAGTGGTAACGATATAAATAGTATCAGTGTTAATAATACTCACAATAGTAATAGTAACGGCTTAAGTGGTGTCGGCAGTAGCAAAAGTAGTAGCAGTAGTAGTAAGTTTAGAAATAGTAGCAGCAGTGATGATAGTAGAGGCGATAGTAGTAGTAACTGCAAAAGTAGTAGCAGCAATAATAATAGTAGTTGCAATAGTTGTAAAGACAGAAGTAGTTTTAGCAGTAGTGATAGTAGCAGTAATAGTAGTAGAAATACAGAAGTACTTGCAGCAGTAGTTATATCAGTATCACTAGAAATAGCAAGAGTAGTAGGAGATGAAGGAATGTAGTATCAGCACTAGTAATTCTAGAAGTAGTATCATCACTAGTACTAGTAATAAGAGCAATAGCAGTAAAATAATAGTAGTAGCAATAGAAGTAGACGTGACAACAACAGCAGTCGTAGCGGTAGACGTAATTGTAGTATAATTAATATTAACTAAAACAGCAGCAACAATAAAATAGCAGTAACAGTATCAGCAACAATAACTGCAGTAGCAGAGATTGGTAACGATGCAGTAGTGATGTTGTTTGTGGTGACAGTTGTTGTAATAACAGTGGTGATGGTTTCAGTAGCAATGAAGGTATAAGTTACTAAATGATTATTATCTTTATCTTTCCAATGGTAATCCATTTATCAACCAATGGTTGGATTGCAGCTATATTTAATACTGTCATAATTTTTATTTTAAAAAATAGGAGCAAACAGTACAATACGAAACATTAATAGTAGCAGTAGAAGAATCCATTCTACTGCCAGAAATAAGTATCATTATTAATAGTAGAACAGCAGTAATAGTCGATCTGGTAGTAGTAGCAGCAGCAGTAGTACTAGTAGCAGTAGTAGTAGTAGCAGCAGCGATAGTAGTAGTACTAGTAGTAGTAGTAGTAGTAGTAGTAGTAGTAGTAGTAGTAGTAGTTGCAGCTGCAGTACATTTGTACTTAATTTAGTATTATCAACATCAGCAACAGAAACAAAGGCTAAACCAGCGAACCGGTTTTTCTTAAGAAATATGTATAAAAATGGGTCTGGCCTGATTAAATGGCTGCACATTAATCTTTCCCAATGCACGTGCAGCACTTTAGTCAGAATATTCCGTATTGGCTAAGACTTTATTTGATGTGGTTCATTGAGAAGATTATTTGATAAGAAGTTATTTACGGGGCGCTATCAGAATATAATTCCAGAGATAAAATGCCGGATTGATGGATTGATCCATTCTCTCTCTCTCTCTCTCTCTCTCTCTCTCTCTCTCTCTCTCTCTCTCTCTCTCTCTCTCTCTCTCTCTCACACACACACACACACTTATACCATTATTATAATAAGGTTGGCATTCAACTTTGTGCATTTTTAGTAAACCATAAACGTTACGGGTCAATTTGTCATTATTTATATAAGTTTGTAAATAATAGTTTACTGTTCCAATTTTCACTGCAAACCACATTTGTTCGTTTGGTTTCGTGTTTTACGGCACATCAATAGAAGTAAGTTATTTAGTTCCCAGACAATTAAACGGGGATGGGGTGCTTAGCAAATGACATAGCATGGTTAGGTAAACCAAGCTTTTCCAGTGGTAAGATTCAAACCTGCATTATTTCCGTTTAGAGTTCGTCAAGCTGTTTAAAGTCACATCAACACATCAAATGTTTTAACGTCACATCAACACATCAAAATGTTTAACGTCACATCTACAGAGCAAAGTGTTTAACGTCACATCAACACAGCAAAATGTTTAACGTCACACCCACATATCAAAATGTTTAACGACTCATCTACAGAGCAAAATGTTTAACGTCATATCAATACAGGAAAGTGTGTAACGTCACATCAGCACATAAAATTTTTTAACGTCACATCAACACATCAAAATGTTTAACTTCACATCTACAGAGCAAAATGTTTAACATCACATCAACACAGCAAAAGCTATATTGTGCTGAGGTGTTTGGAGTAAAACGCTGTAAACATAAATAAATTACTGGCGGACCTTTATCTGTACGAACAGGATTCGTTCTTGTAGTGTTCTGGTCGCGAATCCAGCATGGAACCTCCTTAGCCATTGCAGATCCTTTGGATATCTGAGCATGTGTTTACATTATTACTGTCTTTTACTGATTTTTATTTTCACTTTCCATAACTTACATATGTATGAGAGACAGCGTTTAAACAAAAAAGTAAATAAAAGCAAAATATAACCGAGGGCTAGTATTATAGAACAGACTCAAATAAATCTTTGATGAGTGATAAATTAGGCTACCACGGTGGCCCAGCGGTTGTGTTGCTGTGTCGTAAAGCACAAAACCAAACCAAGACTTTTCTAGAAAATGTTCGAACTGGATGGGAACTGAGCAGTATATTTAAGAAGGCGTGAAAGAACCTTGATTTATGATTTTAAAATGTCATCCACTTAAAGTAGCCAGAAACCTTGAAATAGGCAGAGGTCCATTTTGTTTTATGGTATGTCCCTTTAAAAACTGCAAACACAATACTTCATGGAAAATACTTTTAAACAAAAATGTTAAACTCGGTTTGGTTTCAACGTTTCAGTTACGTTTAGAAATCAATGTTTAATTCCTAATTAAGGAGAAGTGCTAAGGAAATGTCAAAGGTAACGGAGTTTATTGCAGAGAATTTAATATAATTATTCCGAAATAACGCTTTTCCGCACAAATATAGGGTTCCATTTGATGAATGTTAAAATTAACTCTCCTTTTGCAAATTCGAGATCTTTATTCGATAAAGGCAATATTTTGTCATACGTCTGGCGGCACTTTTAGGGGAAAAAAAGAAATGATAGAGCGTAGAATTCACACTTTATTAAGTTGAAAAGTAAAACCGTCAAGACAGATTGATTGATTAATCTTTGTAAAATGTTGCTAAATTTTGGGGTTCAAAATCGGTTACAACAAACTTGAGGTTCGATAAGGAGAAGAGTGTTATTCGATAATTTAAAAGTGTGGGCAGTGGTTTACACGTGTCCGGTCAAATAGAAAATTAAGCAGAATTAATTCAAAAGAACTCTTGCTTTAAGTTCAGTTTATGCAGGCATAAAATGTCCTTGTATGACGAAATAATACCATTCCAATTAAATAAACACACTCACACGAGCACACACGCACACACACGTTCAGTTAGCAGGGGAGGGTAATTGTTACTGATCAGAACATAATATCCAGGTTGAAGTGTAGTACATCTCGAATACCTCAAATCCCTGATAAAGTCAGAAATAGCACATCGTCAAAAACTCCTCAGATCTCAGAAGGGTGAGTCACAGCGACAACATGTGTGCTGTTTATATTTAGCTCATCGATTCCAGCGTCTTGTTCTCTTTTCATTCCTTCTGTATCTACTCTCCCCACTCCCCACCCCGGGCGGTTAATTTCTGACAAAACTGAACACATTTGGATATCATAGCGAAAACAAGATAAAAGATAGCAATTAAATTGTAGACACTTGCGTGCTTGAAGTGAAACTTAAGTGTGCCCCTTAGACTTGCTCTTGAATATATATAAACCACTATTAATTCTCCTCTCCAACCGATCGACCATGACCTTTTGGACAATAACCCACAATCCGTCACATATACTATTTCACCTACCGGTATGAATGCATTCATAAGGTTTGAGGTTATTTTACGTCTCCATAAACTGCCACTATTTTGCGGTAAAATCACGGCTGAAGTTTTTAGCAACAAATATTACAAAATGGAAGAGAATATGGCTAAATTTAAACCAATATATATATATATATATATATATATATATATATATATATATATATATATATATATATATATATATATAAAGGTAAATAAATCTATATAATAACAAAAGAGAAGGAAAGTCAATATTTTAAAGTAAAAGAAAAGGCTGACTTACCATGTGTGAAGCAGATGTTTGGATGTTATGATCATTATATGTACTCACTTTAATAACATGGAATCCATGATTTTGTCTTAAACATCACAAATTAATATTTGTCAAGTAGTAGACTCAGGGGTTGCATCGCTCTTCAAGATGAGATATTTTTAGACCCACACGTATGCAAACTGTGTGATAAATATGGGATCTCAAATATGTAATTATTTAATATTGAATTTATGAAACGAAAAAAAAATTCGGTGAGCAAACGCTGGGAATTTTTCAAGAAGTTTCGTAAATTTTATAATAAATCATTGCCCGTCTGAGATTCTGTTTATCGCAGTTTTATTTTAATGGAAATTGTTTTGAGAGATAGAAGAAAGAATAATTTCATTTATCTTAGCTCAAACACGATGTTCCATAGGTTTGTCGCGTGCATTTTATATATATATATATATATATATATATATATATATATATATATATATATATATATATATATATATATATATATATATATATATATATATATATATATATATATATATATATATATATGCAATAAACTGACGACGAACAGTACGAAACTAGTAACTAACTAGCCTAAGCGCTTTCGACTCTTAATGAGTCTTTTTCAAAGGCAAATTCAAAACATATATACGACAAACAAATAAACACAAAAATCAATGGAACTGCAATGGGTACTAAAATGGCCCCTTCGTATGCTAACATTTTCATGGGAAAACTTGAGAATCGGCTCTTAGCATCGGTTGAGCGTACACCATACCAGTGGGTACGCTTTATCGATGATATATAAATGAAGTGGCAGTATGGAAGAGAAAGTCTGGATGACTTCATATCAAAGGCAAACAACTTCCATCCTTCAATAAAATTCACGGCAGAAATTTCCAACTCAAACCATGTTTTCCTGGACACAACAACCAGACTGGTGGAAAACAAATTACAAACAGACATCTACTCGAAACCAACCGACAAACACCAGTAGCTCCTCCCAACCAGCTGTCATCCAAAACACTGCATTAGGAACATTCCATATAGCCAGGCACTGAGGATACGCAGAATTTGCTCCGACGATGAAAGATTCCTAGAAAGGTCTGAAGAGCTGGCTAAACATTTAATTTACCGAGGCTACGACAAAGACCTGATTGCGGAGGCAATCCAAAGGGCCAAACAAACAAACCGTGATGACCTACTCAGATATGGACAGAAAGAAAAGGTTGATAGGATACCATTTATTCTGACCTATCACCCAGACAATCCCAAAGTAGGTAAAATCATCGCAAACCACTGGCCAACCGTGCAATCGTCAGACATACTAAACCTAATACTTCCGAACAAACCTGTAAGAGCTTACCGGAGACCAGAAAACCTAAAGGACCTCCTAGTCAGGGCAAAGCTAACGCCAATCGCTAGTCAAAACCAACCTATTCAATCTGGACCCTGAGGCGATAAAAGATGCAAAACCTGTCAACATATGATAGAGACCAAGGCATTCACTAGCACAGTGACTAAAGAAAAACTAAACATACATGGTCAAACAAAACGTGCAAAACAGATAATGTGATTTATCTCATCACATGTAAGATCTGTGGCCTTCAGTACGTCGGAGAAACTGAAAAGCTACACATAAGGATAAACCTCCATAGATCTGATTGGATGACAAAAAAGCTGTACAGAAGCTCAGTCGCAGAATACTTCTCCTCCCCTGGCCACACTTTCAGTGATATAATAATTATCGCTATTGCTAACAACCACAGCTGGAGTTTCGAAACCAGGAAGGAAAAGGAATCATGCTGGATACGCCGCCTTAGAACATTGAAACCAAGCGGTCTAAACCAAGAAGACTAGAAAATGAAACTATGCACTAGCAGAATTTAACATTTTCTAAATCTTATTATCCTTCAATTTTTACTATAAGAATAACCGGTATAGAATCAAATATCCTGGATATAATCTGCGTTACATAAACGTACAAAAAGTAAAAATAGATGTCGCTTTGGCTTGTAGACTTTTAGGGAATTAGACACCGTTTTCAGTTTCCGCAACTAGTCTATACAAGCGGGTTGTATTTATAGTTTTAACACACGTGGAGACAGCCATATAGAGGTTTACAAACACAACGTTTTTGTGTTTATTTTTTTGTCGTATATATGTTTTGTATTTACCTTTGAAAAAGACTCATTAAGAGTCGAAAGCGCTTAGGCTAGTTAGTTACTAGTTTCGTACTGTTCGTCGTCAGTTTATCGCATCTATTTTAATAAATCCCTGACACACGTGATCCCTTGGTGAATCCAGTAAGCTTGAAAGGGTTGTTATTCGCCATATGATTTTTATTCTTTATATATATATATATATATATATATATATATATATATATATATATATATATATATATATATATATATATATATATATATATATATATATATATATATATATATATATATATATGTGTGTGTGTGTGTGTGTGTGTGTGTGTGTGTGAGCAAATGTCATTCCGCAATAACATTTTACACCGATAGGATCATATTTTTTCAAAACAGAATATCTCATGCTGGTGATGTCACCTAGTTTGATGTAGGTTAGAGAAGGCAATCGAAGTTAACCATTAACTTGTGCCAGATTCACTACTTTACTGGCTCCAGAAATTCCCAGATAAACTGTAATGTACTTGTGACGGGATTATTGCAATATTTGAGTTGGACCAGTAAACGACTGAAGACGTAAACAAATTGTTTGTAGAGTAGAAAGTGAATCACATAAGAAACATTAACTCATATGAGCTACTTTATTGTGGTTGAATAAAGTTCTGTAAGTTGTTACACCGACTTTCTATTTTTTCACATTCTTATGTGAACAGAGGTGAGTATATTTACTCCTGAATGTAGATATTTAAACCACCCTTGTTAATAGACATCCCATAGGTGTACCACCAACCTACCCATCCCACCCGACTAGATCAACTGACCCTTAGTTGTATTTGTTGTTGTTCTTATCTTTTACGCCGTTTTAGGGCAGGATATGCTATGCCCTATGTGGGGCAAACTGGCCATGTTCGGACGGACAGACTTGAACATCTTTTTTTGTTCTGATTCTATTTCAGGAATTGTTTTAAAAAATGGCTGCCAAATTGTTGACGGTAATAATAAAAGACAAACGTTCCAGAAGGCGGAATTAGGACAATTTTCGTTGCCAATCAGTAAAGAGAATACTGCATATGAATTCCATGGGCTTATTTTGACTAATCGGAATCACATAAAGTGATATTTTTAACATGTAATATCAAAATATAATATTGCACAGACTATTGGTGAATCAAAGTGTACCGAAGAAGTGATAAAATGAGATTTACATTCCTAAATTTTCATCGCAGTCAGTACAAAAAATTGAGGGGGTAGGGATTAAAAAAAGAAAGTATTTGAGGTTTTAAACATTTGCCTATTTTATTTTACGAAAGCGGATAATATTACAGAGGATTGACTGAAATACATACAGATATCTCTGTCATGACGCTCATGCGTTACATTATGTATGATGCCAAATATAACATCATGAGATGTTATGAAATGAGTTACGTATTGAGATAAAATATATTCTTCTTCTTCTTCTTCTTCTTGTTATTATTATTATTATTATTATTATTATTATTATTATTATTATTATTATTATTATTATTATTAGTAGTAGTAGTAGTAGTAGTAGTAGTAGTAGTAGTAGTAGTAGTAGTAGTAGTAGTAGTGTTAAAGATAAACATAACACATCTAGATATAATATTGAAAATGTGTACTCTGTATTCCACAATAGGTGGCGCAACAGCGTGACACTGTAACCTAAATGGTTTTGTTTATTATAGGCATTCCTCACCCCTTAAACATTTTGTCATAAAGTTAAGAACTTTTTTTTATATAATAGAATAAACAAATAATATCATTACAGAATTCGATCTTTTTTGTTGGGACTTGTATCTGTATCCATAGTGAGAGCTCATTCAGGTAGATATTTATAATTCATCCCTATTCAGAATCGAACTCAGACACGCAAGTTGCGGCACAATCGCATTAACTGCTGGCACAGATTTTCAAAATCCCATTTACTAAATGCTAATGCGCCAAAATGGACGTATGTTAGCCATGTCTTTATTTAGTATAAGCATTCGTGCTGTCTTGGCGAGCCAGTAATGACATGCTCCTTTAAATATACAGTCAATCAAGCCAGACATCAAGGCACACCGCCGTTATTATTGTCATTGATTACAGAAAACAAGGCACTTCAAAGCTACTATTGTCAATGTTTAAAGAAATATAGACACACATATTCTGCTATTTAAGTTATAAATATATTGTAAATATAGAAATCAAGACATGCATAAAATATTATTGTGAGCAAGGCTGGATTAAAGCCTTTCAGGGCCTTATGCGATTAAAAACATATGGTTCCCCCAACTTCCTACAAAAAATATGGTGAAACTAAGACAACAACATTAGAAGCTAATAAGTTGGGAAAATATCAATGTTCACATAATTCCAAATCGAGATAATCGTACATGCAGTTCGCAGTGGTCATATATAAATCAGTAAGTTTTATGATCAACAATTAATTTTAATTTTTTTTTACTGATGCCCTTGTTAGGCCGGTGCCCTAAGCATAAGCTTAGCGTGTAATCCAGTCCTGGTTGTGAGTTACCTATATATAGTAACTCCTGACCGAAATCAAAGTACACAGAAGCTACTATAGTAAATTACAAATTCATAGAAAAAAACAAGAAAAGAAAACAAAAAAAACGTCAAGTGCTATTTTGGATCCTACATGAGGAAGAGTGATAATAAAAAGTAAAGTTAGAAAGAAATATCCTGGTCTATTATCTTTGTGTCTAGTGCATAAAATGGTTCTTCACTTGCCCTGAAAATAACATGGGGATGGGAATGACGTAACGAGCGAATTCAAGGTTTAATATATATATATATATATATATATATATATATATATATATATATATATATATATATATATATATATATATATATATATATATAAACCGAGTGACTTCGATTGATTTCTGGACTTTTAGAATGAAAAACGTTGTATTTGACATCAATATAGTCTAATGGGTTTGTCATATATTCGCTCAGACATGCGCATTCTTATTTCTGTAAGGTCATCAAAATCAGTTAAAGTTCTCAACATCTGGTTTATCAAAAACACGCACAATGATGTTTTTGCAGTATGCACTATTAATCTAGGTTTTGATTAAAGAAAAAAAAATTAATGTACGTGTTTCTTTTTCTTTAAATGAACCTTTTAATCATTTATTTATCCTCTGAGCCACGTGATATTGCACTGGTCAGATATTTGTTCCGTTATTATCGTATTTGGATTTTGTCTCAACGATCAATTTTGACGGCCAGTGAGAGAACCGTGATATTTATCAGTCCTTGTTTTACAGAAGTTTCAGTCCAACATTCCTGTCTGATTCTCAGGAAATTGTATTCTTACGGTTCTATGAATATGCCATTGTAGTTGACGGAAAAAGACGGATATATGTCGTGGGCCATGCAGGTACAGGCTTTTGCCTTTCACCCCAAAGTTACGTGGCCATGAAGAACGGTTTCGGCATTTTGCTAACGGTAATATGGGATATAGGTTACGTAGATAAATGTATATGCATTACATTCGCATTAATGTCAGTAATGACGATACAGGTGTCTGCATTGCACTCTCATTCATATGGGTCACGAAGCTACGGGTTTTTGCATTGCACTCAGTCAGTACGTTTCTATTTTAACTGACTGACGCAGTAATAAAGAGCTTAATTAAAAAACAGATTCATGCAGTTAAGTGCTTACTGAATCCTAAAATAATGTTTTCTGTAGGTGTTATGCTTGTCAAAATGTTAACAGATAAACTCTGTATTTTTAGTAGACATACATAAATCAAAATGTTGTGTGTGTGTGTATATATATATATATATATATAACTATATATATAACTATATATATATATATATATATATATATATATATATATATATATATATATATATAACTATATATATAACTATATATATATCACTGTATATATCACTATATATCACATCACTATATATATATCACTATATATATCACTATATATATATATATATATATATATATATATATATATATATATATATATATATATATATATATATATATATATATATATATATGTGTGTGTATGTGTGTGTGTGTGTGTGTGTGTTAATTAGACAAATATTTAAATGCCTCAATTAGTCATCTGTATCCAGATGTATTAGTAAGACATATGTATTCAAATGTATTAATTAGACATGGATGCCCAACTGTATTAATTAGACATGTGTATTCAAATGTATTAATTAGACACATATATCACAATCTATTAAGTAGATATAAATAGCTGAACGTATCAATTAGACATCTATGTCAAAATGTGTTAAGAGTTATATCTAAATGTATTAAGAAGCCATATATATCCAAATTATTAATTAAACATCTATATCAAAAAGTATTAATTATGCATCTATATCACATTATTTTAATTACACATATCCATATGTATTAATTGAATGCATATTTATACTCAAATTTGTTTCGATAAAAGGTGTTTGTGAAGAAGAGGACGGGTCATATTGTGCTAGATTAAGTACAACAAAATTTTATTGATAACCTTAGAATGAGTCGAGCTGGCTCGAGGTAAAAATAATGTAACTTTCTATCTACTGTTCACTCCCGAGAGAACAGTGATGCCGTTGATACATGCAAAAGTTTGAAATCACAACTTAATCGACGATGTCTTTTCTATGCTTCTTGACAGCAGCATACGCTGAATATATGACTATTTTTCCGTGCGTGTGTCAGAATCATATATTAGTGATTTCCTTACTTTCATTCCCCTGAATAATGCTGCAACTTTTTATTTCAAACACCGAGAAGGTTCTTGCACGCCTCGTGCCCGAGGCACTAAAGCCATCCAGAGTTCGGAAGCACTGAATACTGGCTATCTATCGATGCATTTGTATTTGCAAAGTCATTTATGAGAAGATGACCACGACGATAAGACACAAAAACTGAACCCCTGGGTATTTATGTTTTAATGTTAGATTATGCATGTACCTAAGAAATTGGCCATGTCTATACGAACGAAGGCTGACCAAACAGAAATTGCCTTCATGTGAATAAGTGACGACACACTTCAGTGCTGCATAACGTAATCGTCTTAGGGAAATTTATTGAGGACATTGCTTAGCCATAAAGGCAAATAAATATTGGACACAATCTATGGTCTTAAACTAAGAAAACGAGAAGAGCGAAAACCAACAGGTTATGTATAATTCAACAAATATTTTTTTCCATGGTATACAAAGGGAAAATTTAAACAGAACTTATTGTAATGTGAATTAAATCGTAGTTAGTCCTAAAAGTATTATATCAAAAGTCTAATTATATAAAGTTCCATTTGAATTCCAGTTGTATTCCAAATAAGTTCCACTATTGAATATATTCATCTGATGTAGTCTCGAACATGCTAATGTGCCAGTGGCCTGGATTGTGGCGGTGTGCTAAGAGTCTTATGATGTATCACATTAATATAATCCAGAAATGTTCTTGGCTGAACTCACTGTAATTTCCAAAAATATTATTGATGAGTACTTTGTATTTCTAGTGAAAAAAATTTTAATAAATAAATCCAGCCAAATGGAACACTAAAATAAGTATGATTCTGCTTCACAACAGACAAAAAAGTAATTTTTAGATAAACAAGAACATAGAGCCCTCTACTTGACCTAGGTAACAATAACTTTTTTCTGAAAAATATGTCATTTAATTGACTTTGCCATTCTAGAAGATTATGAGGTCGGAATCATAACTGTATCATTTAACTCAAATTTAGGTGAATATGTTTACATTAATAATTATGTGAATATTTAATCCACTCACGAAGAGAAATATTAGGTATGTACTATGTTGTTAAAGAAATAATTTCCCTGGTCATACGAACACCATTGGAATTCAGTCGGAATACTAAAGTTTAAAACTATAGAGTCCGTTATTTTGAAAGAAAATATCTGGTATATGAGACTGTTGCAATCTGGAAGGATGAATTTTAAAAACATTACGTTGATAGTGATATATATATATATATATATATATATATATATATATATATATATATATATATATATATATATATATATATATATATATATATATATATATATATATATATATATATCTTGCAGGTATAAAGTACTAAATCAGGTATTAAAGAGATATTTCATAACCTGGTACGCTTTAAAACTGTCCATGGATGATAGTTAACCTGATCATTCCGTCTCGGTGATTCTTTACAACAAATAACTAGATCATATTTTGAAAACTATATTGGAATTTAGATACACGCTATTTGACAGAATTTTTGTACCATCTTTGAAAGAGGAAATTACTTATTGTGAGGTTTTGTTATGGAGAACATTAACATCCTCAATGAAAATGCAAGATCGCTTGCCTTACATGCAGACTTAAACTTTTTAGCAACACCACAAGTTCTCTATGTTACCTTTCCAGGCAGAATAAAACTTTCCGAAACAATCTTAAAATGAATTTGGAAAATATGGCCTAGTTTATAATTGTCAATTATTATGTGAGATGTCAATATTTATCTTAAACAACCTAAGACTTTTAGGCATAAAGCGCCATGTCAAGATTATCATAATTATCGATGTATCACAGATAAACATTATTGATCTTTCGAAGGTACGGCTAGTTACTTTCACAGTATATATCATAAGTAGATAACACTATTCAGTCAAAAGGTAACCAAATGAAGATGTAGTCCCTGACTGGAGATATATACTTTGTATGTACTTAGTCTGCATACGACACATCGATGAGCATTATATTTGCTTATTTCATTGTTCAAGTCGACGATTAAAATGGTTAGGTACAGTGTTCATATTAATATTGTTTTAATAAAACAACTGCCAGATGCCAGTCAAAAATATCATGATAGGTAGATAGAATACATTCATTGTTAAGTAGTTTAGTCCATCGCCGTATGCACTAATTGCAAAACGAGGAAACAAACAAATATGTAGAAATGAACATTTAAATAGTTGGATATAATGCGAGATAGCTAAATATGAGAGAGAGAGAGAGAGAGAGAGAGAGAGAGAGAGAGAGAGAGAGAGAGAGAGAGAGAGAGAGAGAGAGAGAGAGAGAGAGAGAGAGAGAGAGAGAGAGAGAGAGAGAGAGAGAGAGGACTCGTGAAAGACAGCATGCAGTTCTTATGTCATAAAATCGCTTTCGTTGTGTCTAATATATTTTACTGATCACGTGTTGAAAAAAAATGTTTTGATCCAAAAATTTCTTGCAAAGGAATGAAGACAATTTGCTCTTGGAGCCCTTGCGTAAGGTAACACTCGCCAGTTGTTATGTACTTTTGAGAGAGTGATGTATGTAAGTTGAAGTTGTTTGCATTTTAAAGATGCACTGTGGAGAGAATGTTGGCATACCTATATGCTATTTTCCTGTAATGTGGCTGAAATTTCTTTGGATATTGTACTTTTGGAAATTTTAAACGATCTTAGCGTACTGCTTACTAAAATGACTGCTTCCTTGTGCTCCAAAGATCAACCTGAATTTGTATAAAGTGCACTATCTTGGCAGCTATTAAAATATGGAAAATGAATTTCGCCAAACTAGACAATACCAGCTTCTAAAAGTGCAATGAATGTATTACCAAATGTAAATAAGTAAAATATAAAAATGTAAAAAAAACGTTATCGGCTCTCTTTTTAACAATTTGCATCTGAAGTTTGAGAAATGAAAATGAGCAAGTAGAGCTAGCGCATTTTTTTTTTGAAAGGTGCACATCTGGAGTAAGGCCAAGCTGTATACTCTCTAACCCATATTACACCCATGAATCATACACAAAAATAAAGGGAATTAAAGGTTCTTTCAGCAATACCTAAGATATACAAAGTCTTTTTTAAATAGCCAGTATAACTAATGAGGAAACCCATGGAAATTCATTATCTTTAAAATTCTAACCCTATGATAAATACGAAACTGTAGAGCGCCACCTAAGCTGAATTTCGCTGTTATTAGATGGAACACCTGTCCAGTTACAGAGATGCTTGTAGCTGTACGTGCAGAGAATACGGTATCCCAAAATCATGCATGTTACAGATATGCTTGCAGCTGTACGCAGCAAAAGAGACGGCATAGAAGACGGTATTTCAATATCATGCATGTTGCAGAGATGCTTGTAGCCGTACGCATCAAAGGATACGGTATCCTGAGATCATGCGTTTTGCAGAGATTCTTTCAGCCGTACGCATCAAAGGATACGGTATCCTGAGATCATGCGTTTTGCAGAGATGCTTTCAGTCGTACGCATCAAAGGATACGGTATTCTGAGATCATGCGTTTTGCAGAGATGCTTTCAGCCGTACGCAGCTAATGACACAGCACATCAAAATCAAGGCAAGATACATATTAAAGATCTACACTACAAATTTGGATCTGTATATTAGTTTTGTTTAGGAGTGACATAGCGAATGCATAGATGAGGCTACTATCTACTTCGTATTGTTTGATCTTTTTCCCTGCATGTTTTACAGTGACTCATTTCCATTAGTGATATTAAAATTAAAATATTTTGCAAACAACTTACCATATACCGAGTATTTTGTGCCGCGCTGATAATATTAGCTCCATTTCCTCTGTACCTTCCGTACAAATTAAGCACATATCTTTCTCTAGTGGTATTATACTTTTCTGCTTTGTATTTTCATCTGCCAAGTATACAAAATTGTTAAATTTAGTCTTCCGGTTTGCTACTATACGATAAAAGTTATAGTTATAAATCTAAATCAGTGTACACTTTTAAGATGTTCTTTACCGGTAAACCTAACTCATTGTACGCTGTAAGGATGTTCTCAATAGTTAAACCTAAATCATTATACGCTATAAAGGATTTTTTTTATAGGTAAACATAAATCAATGTACGCTATATGGATGTTATCTATCGGTAAACCTAAATCATTCTACGCTATTCGGATGTTTATCGGTTAAAATAAACTCTTTTTCGCATTAGAAATGTTCTCTATCGGTAAACCTAATTCAGTGTACGCTTGAGGAATGTTCTCTATCTGTATATCATTATTCGCTATCGGTAAACCTAATTCATTGTACGCTGTAAGGATGTTATCGGATAACCTAAAATTATTGTACGCTATATGGCTATTCTCTATAGGATGACCTAAATTATTGTACGCTTTATGGTTATTCTCTATCTGATAACCTAAATTATTGTAAGCTATACGGTAGTTTCTATCGGATAGCCTAAATCATTGTACTCTGTAGGGAAGTTCTTTAGGTTTCATCGTCACATTTCTTGTTCTTAAAAAAAATATTTTCTGTTCCTTTATTTTAATTTATATTCACCGTCTTCACATTAAATATATTGGCATCATCTTTGTACATCAGCTGAGACAAGAATTATTTTTGGAAAGCATTGTTCAAAATAGGATCATTTTAGCTTGTTGGTGCTGGAAAAGTTACCGGATATCTCTCATATTTGTCATTTTCTTCTGGGAATTTGTTTTTATGTTTTGTTTCTCCAGGCATATTCATTATGTTGCACAGAACGAATTCAGTAATTATTATCAAATTAGATTACAGAATCAAAATAAAAAGAATAATCTTTCCCTAAAATTCAGAATAATAAAAAGGAGCGAGAATGATGAAGAATATAATAAAAAAGAAATTAACATAACATCTGTGATAAAATATCAGTTTTCAAAAAGCATCCTTCTTCATTAATTTCATATTTAGTCACACTCATTGAGATCAACGAAATTCGTCTACTATCGATGCCAAGACTTTAATTTGCTAATTCAGTTATATCCCATCCTTTTGCTATTCAGGCATTTCACAGAGCAAATAAAATCTAATTTGGTAAAATTACAAAACGTAGCAATTCCCCGAACAGATTTCGATGAAAATAAAACTGTTTTTTAATTTTTTTGTGCTCATTCAAAAATTCCGTACTCCATTAGCTGTGCCAAGATATAGCATGGCTTTAATTACGGTAAATTTCCATGGCAATGCCAGGTATGCACGTGTGCTCTAGAGAAAGAATGCAGTGTATGTATACTTCACAATTTCGAGTAGCGTATCTTGTTTACTGGTAAATCGGGCCATTAATCTGACACATTTTGTTTGTTACAACCGAACACTTGCAATAAGAAAAATGATTACCACATTTTATTTTATTTAAAAAGAAGAAAGTAAAAAAAAACCCCACCAACAATATATGATGTGATGTGATTATGATTTTTAACGTAGCATTAACAAGTTTTCAGTCATATCGCTACGATGACTGCAGTGTGGCAATTTATAGTGATTTCCAACAATATAAATCAAGCTAATACACCTTTCGCATTTTCCATAGCCATATATAAATTTTGGTCGGCTTTAGAAATTAGGAAGACCGTGGGTTGATCCAAGACCCGGATCTTGGGCGTAGGAAGACCGTAGGTTAATCCTATAGACCCGGGTCTGGGTGTAGGAAGACCGTGGGTTTATCCAAGACCCGAGGCTGGGCATAGACTACCTCTTTGAAGAACCCGCCATTATGACTGCCCTAGCTTATTTAAAGCCAAACTAACGTTCGATTGGACACCTCCCCACCCCATAAAAAGACAAAAAAGCGGGCCCAATGCCAGTATGAGAATAACGATAACGTCTAATTTTGAGAAAGTCAGGAAAGAATGTTTCTGAGAAAAGAAAAATATGCATCGCTTTTGAGGATCTTAAACATGGTAGATCACTCATTGAGAAAATAAAATATTAAGTTTTAGTCTACTGGTTTACACCCAACCAACAAATGAATAGCATTTAGTATCAAGTTAAGAAGTGATCATGAAGGGTATTTAGTATCAAGGCCAAGAAGTGATCGTGAAGAGTATTTAGTAACAAGGTTTAGAAGTGACCATGAAGGGCATTGAGTATTAAGGCCTAGAAGTGATCATGAAGGGTATATAGTATCAAGGACTAGAGGTGGTCATGAATGGTATTTAGTATCAAGGCTTAGATGTGATCATGAAGGGTATTGAGTATTAAGTGCAAGAAGTGAACATGAAGGGCATTAAGTATCAAGACCTAGATGTGATCATGAAGGGTGTTTAGTATCAAGGCCAAGAACTGATCATGAAGGGCATTGAGTATCAAGTCCAAGAAGTGATCATGAAGGGTATTTAGCATCAAGGCCAAAAAGTGATCATGAAGGATATTTAGTATCAAGGCCTAGAAATGATCATGAAGGGTATTGAGTATAATTGCCTAGAAATGATCATGAAGGGTATTTAGTATCAAGGCCAAAATGAGATCATGAAGGGTATTGGTTATCAAGTCCTAGAAATGATTATGAAGGGCATTTAGTATCAAGGCCTAGAAGTGATCATGAAGGGTATTTGATATTAAGCCCAAGAAGTGATCATCAATGGTATTGAGTATCAAGTCCAGGAAGTGATCATGAAGGGTATTGAGTATCAAGGCCTAGAAGTGATCAAGAAGGGTATTTAGTATTATGGCCTAGATGTGATCATGAAGGGTATTGAGTATCAAGGCCAAGAAGTATTCATGAAGGGTACTTTGTATCAAGGCCAATAATTGATCATGAAGGGTATTGAGTCTCAAGTCCAAGAAGTGATCATGAAGGGTATTTAGTATCAAGGCCTAGAAGAGATCATGAAGGATAATTATTTTAAAAGCCTAGAAGTGATCATGAAGGGTATTTAGTATCAAGGTCTAGAAGTGATCATGAAGGTATTTAGTATCAAGGCCAAGAAGTGATCATTAAGGGTATTGAGTATCAAGTCCAAGAAGTGGTCATGATGGGTATTTAGTATCAAGACCCATAAGTGATCATGAAGGGTATTTAGTATCAAGGCCTAAATGAGATCATGAAGGGTATTGAGTATCAAATCCTAGAAGTGATTATGAAGGGCATTTACTATCAAGGCCTAGAAGTGATCATGAAGGGTATTTGATATTAAGCCCAAGAAGTGATCATCAAGGGTATTGAGTATCAAGTCCAGGAAGTGATCATGAAGGGTATTGAGTATCAAGGATTAGAAGTGATCATGAAGGATATTTAGTTTCAATGCCTAGATGTGATCATGAAGGGTATTGAGTATCAAGGACAAGAAGTATTCATGAAGGGTACTTTGTATCAAGGCCAATAACTGATCATGAAGGGTATCGAGTCTCAAGTCCAAGAAGTGATCATGAAGGGTATTAGGATCAAGGCCTAGAAGTGATCATGAAAGATATTGAGTTTCAAAGCCTAGAAGAGGTCATGATGGGTATTTAGTATCAAGGCCTAGATGTGACCATGACGGGTACTGAGTATCAAGGCCTAGAAATGATCATGAAGGCTATGTAGTACCAAGGCCAAGAAGTGATCACTAAGGGTATTGAGAATCAAGTCCAAGAAGTGATCATGAAGGGTATTTAGTATCAAGACCCATAAGTGATCATGAAGGGTATTTAGTATCAAGGCCAAAATATGATCATGAAGGGCATTGAGTATCAAAGCCTAGAAGTGATCATGAAGGGTATTGATTATCAAGGCCTATGATTAATCATAAAGTGCATTTAGTATAAAGGCCTAGATGCGATCGTGAAGGGTTTTTAACATCAAGCGCTAGAAGTGATCATGAAGGGTATTGAGAATCATGGCTTAAATGTGGTCATGAAGGGTATTAAGTATCAAGGCCTAGATTTGATCAAGAGGGGTATTTAGCATCAAGGCCTAGAAGCGATCATGAATGGTATTTAGTATCAAGGCCAAAAAGTGTTCAAGAAGGGTATTGAGTATCAAGGCCAAGAAGAGATCATGAAGGATATCTGGTATCAAGTCCAAGAAGAGATCATGAAGGGTATTGAGTCTCAAGTTCAAGAAGCGATCATGAATGTTATTTAGTATCAAGGCCAAAAAGTGATCACGAAGGGTATTGAGTATCAAGGCCAAAAAGAGATCATGAAGGGGTATTGAGTATGAAGACCTAGAAGTGATCATGAAGGGTATATAGTATCACGGCCTAGAAGTGATCATGAAGGGTAATTAGAATCAAGGCCTAGAAGTGATCATGAAGGGTATTTAGTATCAAGGTCTAGAAGTGATCACGAAGGGTATTTAGTATCAAGGCCTGGAAGTTATCATGAAGTGTATTTAGTGTCAAGGCCAAGAATTGATCATGAATGGTATTTAGTATCAAGACCTAGAAGTGACCATGAAGGGTATTTAGTATCAAGGCCTAGAAGTAATCATGAAGAATATTTAGTATCAAGGCCTAGAAGTGATCATGAAGGGTAATTAGTATCAAGTACAAGAAGTGATAGTGAAGGGCATTTATTTTCAAGGCCAAGAACTAATCATGAAGGGTATTGAGCATCAAGGCCTAGAAATTATTATGAAGAGTTTTGATTATTAAGTCCAAGAAGTGATCATGAACGGTATTGAGTATCAAATCCAAGATGTGATCATGAAGGGTATTTAGTATCAAGGCCTAGAGGTGATTGAAAATCAATATGGCAAATGCATTTGAGAATGAATCCAATATATACAATGCACGACAATTATATGTACTTTCCTCTCCCTCCGATGTTAGAAAATAATTTACAGGCTAGCATTGAAGATTTTTGTAACTGAAAAAGAAGAAACATATAATACTGATTTTGTGTCACTTAACCAATACCGCCGATGCGTTTGTTGTGTCTATTATGGGATTCACGAATATTTCCATCTTTGTGTCTCGAAAATACAACTTTGCAACGGGTGACTACAATGGACAAAAACGATTTAAGACATTCAACAGAAAATTTAATTTCTTTAGAGAGAGAGAGAGAGAGAGAGAGAGAGAGAGAGAGAGAGAGAGAGAGAGAGAGAGAGAGAGAGAGAGAGAAACAGAAAGGGAGGGAGAGAGAGGGAGAGACAGACAGACAGACGGACAGATGTCTCATACGTGTGCAATCCAACATATATATCGTGCTAATATTAAGATAAAGATAGGATATAATTTTTATTATTATTATTATTATTATTATTATTATTATTATTATTATTATTATTATTATTATTATTATTATTATTATTATTATTATTATTATTATTAAAGCTAGGCCAATGTGAGTATCAGGGTTTGTCATTTTTCATGGAAGGAAAAAGAAAAAAAAAAATGAACAAATTAGAGTTATAGACCAGGATTGCGCCAATTGTGGACCGATCACAAGGGTTCACCAGCAGGATAGGAGACAGCTGCGAAAACTAGGACAGACCTTCTACGACAAATAAGGATATTGCAGAAGGTCCAGCAAGTATAATGCTACAACCAGCTAGAAACATGATTTAAAAAATGAGCATATAATAATACGGTTTAAAATGACACCACCACCACTACTACTAGTACTACTACAATAATAATAATAATAATAATAATAATAATAATAATAATAATAATAATAATAATAATAATAATAATAATAATAATTATAATAATATAACAACAAGAACAATAGCAATACTACTACTACTACTACTAATAATAATATTAATTATAATAATATAACAACAAGAATAATAACAATACTACTACTACTACTACTACTACTACTACTAATAATAATAATAATAATAATAATAATAATAATAATAATAATAATAATAATAATAATAATAAATTATAATTAATAAAAAAATAATGATAATAGTCGTGGTCGAGATTGTTACTATGCTTACTAGACATTCATAGGTCATGTCAACTTACACTCATTTAGTCACGTCTACTAGGTGTTCGTTAGTCATACCTACGGGCATTCATAGGTCATGCCTACTAGGCATTCATTAGTCATGCCTACTGGAGATTTATTAGTCATGCCCACTGGACATTCATTAGTCATGCCTTCTAGGCGTTCATTAGTCATGCCTACTGGACTTTTTTTAGTCATGACAACTAGGCATGCATAGGTCATGTCTATTAGGCATTCATTAGTCATGATAACTAGGCATTCATAGGTCTTGTCTATTAGGCATTCATTAGTCATGCCTACCAGGCATTCATTAGCCATGCCTAATAGGCGTTCATTTGTCATGCCTACTGGACATTCATTAGTAATGCCTTCTAGGCGTTCATTAGTCATGCCTACTGGACATTCATTAGTCATGACAACTAGACATTCATAGGTCATGTCTATTAGGCATTCATTAGTCACGCCTACTAGGTATTCATAGGTCATGCCTGCTAGGCATTCATTAGTCATGCCTTCTAGGCGTTCATAGGTCATGTCTACTAGGCATTCATTAGTCACGCCTACTAGTCATGCAAAGGTCATGCCCACTAGACATTCATTTATTTATAGTCTTACCTTTCCCTATGCTGGCAGATCTTTTCCAGCTTTTAACATAGCTCTTAAAATGTCATAAGAAAGAGCTAGATGCAACAAGCTTTTTAACAACTTTCAACCAATATTTGTTTTCACTAGAATACAAACTGAAAACGTAGAAATAACCCAACAAAAGCTTACTATATTGCGAATTAAATCCCAAATAATCCTAGAATTCCAGACACAAGTCCGATTGATTAAAGCTCTGTATAAACGTTAGTGCAAATCCAAACTAAATCGAAATAAGAGTGTGGATGTTTCTGTGGTGGCTCGTATAGTGCTGATGTGCGAACAGTCTTTTGTTGGATCACAATAATGCAATCTCAGAATATATCATTATTGAAAATTTTAGTATAAATTCAAGTCTCTATTTCCAACGTTGTTATATTTGAAGAGCACTTTGTATTTCCAGAGAATAATCTCTTGAATTTATTAATTTTAATAAATTAATAACTGGAAACACCAATAATACAATTGAATCTGATTCGATCTTAAAGCACGAATGACTTATGTTTAGAAAGACAAGTTTATTCAGTCTTCTGCTTGATCTTGGGTCAAAATTAGTATTTTCTATTAATACAAGCCACTATACCTAATGGATAATAACCTTCTTAAAGACTCATATTGTTTACCAAATAAAACTTTAGTTAAAATTAGGAGTCTATTACTAAAATTATCATATATAATGAGCAGTAAACAACAGGTAGACCCAGTGCCAGCATATGTTATAAAGGAACCCTTATTTAAAAATAAAAAACAATCTTCAAAAACATAAATATTTAACTTGTTTTGTAAATTGATTGTTTATTTTCATTTGCTATATAGTCAGATAATACGACAAATATATTTTACATTTCAGTCCTAATATTATTTACATGTAGGTAATTGATTGCTTGAAAGCATTTAGCGCGGGGCCCTTGAAACTGCATGGCCTTTAGCAGATGTTACTTTTGCTACTTGGATAATTCGGCACTGGATAGACACGGCATTTCAAGGGTAATTTACAACGTTCTTGATTCAGACTGATATAAATATATTGTTTACAAAACTAAAATGAACGATTCAACTCAGGTAAAAAATAAACTTGATGTTGGAATAGTTCATGTCCAAATTACAATGCTACATTATCAATAGCATAATATGAAAGAAAACAACAAACGATGCAAGTTTAAAATGCATAAAAGTTTACTGCATAACTGATATTCAAAACCAACTGGGGTTTACAATAGAATGTCGACTAGCGGACGTCAAAGAAACACTGAAATAGTTCCAATAAGGAAAAATGGATCGAATATCTATCTTGCACACCAGGTCAAACACGTTAGGATAAATGGGGTTGTAATAATAAAGAATACAAATTGGTAAGAAATGTGGTAACAGTATCACTTTACAGTGCATGTAACGCAGTACCGATAGCGCTTCACCCCCAGTGATCAAATTAGGTAAATTTTGTAATTTATATTCTTTTCACTTATCATCGTGGTTGCCTGGAGAGAGAGGGATATAGAAAAAAGCTTTAGTATAAAAGGTAATGTCTTTTGCTTTCCGATCGTTTTAATTATTTACCAATAGCATCACAGCATTGGGTTTTTGGGCCATTATTCATTTTTGTGGTAATTTGTATCGCTGTCGTGAAACTGATTGCGTACTTTATCTTTTCTGTATCCAAAATAGCTTCTGATGTAGTTCTCGAGTCCCAGGGCGATAAAAATGTAGATAATAGTTAATCGCAGATAGTGTTTTCACGTGTTATAATATTCTTATATCAAAATACTTGCCAAATGACATTAACGCGTTAGATTGCTCTGTGATTTGAAATCGAACAATCAGGTTATTTAACACCTATCCTTTGAGCTGTGTTGTCTTAAACGAGGATACTTCTCATTTTTTAGCGGCATTTCATCTATAATTCATTAACTAGTTAATTACGTTCTGTTTTTGTTTTAAATGAGAAATTTTGAATATTCAAGAGAATGTACTCGACCACAAATGGATGAAAAGCACCAGACATTAAAAATAAAATGAATTATGGGCAGGGATGCTAAACTAGAAAATACATGGCGACCATAAAAACATTATTGATAAACGAGTTCTCGTTTATTTTTGTAAAGCATTATATACATATTATATGATCGGCTAGCCATACATTTTACATTGCGCGGGATGATCCATAAGACTTTATAACTTTTTGAACAAACATTTAATTTGGGAGGGAGGGGCAGTCATTTGTTTGAAAACTGATTCAGCCTCTCAAATAGCTTGAAAACAAATATTTTTCCTCTTATCTATAGCAACGTCCCCCTCCCCATTGTAGTACATTTACTAAATTATTTTTTAAAAAATGATTTAAAAACGTTTAAGTAAAAGAAAAAAATATCTGTCATGAGGGAAAATTTAAGTATAAATAAGAACATGAGAAATCTCTCTAAATTGTATTAAAACTAACTCTCCTTTGGACTCATTTTCATTAAATGCTGAGATTCCCCCCCCCCCTCCAAAGAGTACATTGTCCATAATTGGGCTTCGTCAGTCACTTCTTCGGTGCTGTAAAGTGTAAAGTATGCATAAGACCCAGTCATTGTATAGCTAGGTAATCTGATTCGTTCAACGTAGAAAAGCGATTATTTTTAAAAGTGCTAAAATTTAAACCAGGTGTTTCCTGAATGAGCCTCATTCTGACTAAGAGAGTAGGGTGTCAACTTTGTTACAAATCAGACCTAACAACAGGGATGTTCCCAAGGTGGAAAAATGACGTCAGTGAGTTCACTGAAAGACGTTAAAATTTACCAGTGAAACAAAGGCAAGAAATATAATAGATGTCCAAAGGTGGTTTTAGAATGTGAAAGAGAACATTGATCGATGAAGAAAATGTTATTTAGGAACAATTAAAGGGACTGTCGGTTCTGAGTACAAATCAGGACATCCTGTTTCTATAATTAAGACACAATATATGACGCTTACTCAAAGAAATGGGCTATGAAAAAGCCTTTTGAGTCGCTTGATTGGTAAATTAAAGCGGACCTGAAGAAAACAAATGGAACTGAAGTGAAATTCATACGTCTGATCCTCTTGAATTTGAAGACGTGGATTGTACAAAAACAAACAAATAAAAAAAAAACAAGAGGAAATTGCTGCCTTCTCCGCTATCCTCTTCAAATAAAAAAATGGTTACTTCCAAACCCTGAGTGAAGCAGATTACACTATGAATTTCGCACATTATCACCATTTGTTTGCACTCCACCCCTACATATTTTAAAACAAAACAACACCAACACCCACAAAACAAACAAACATCTAAGATATTACAGAATGTGCAATAATTATTAATTTCATTCATCAGCTCATAATCTCTAACTTGATTGTTGCCAGGGGGTTCCAAATATTGTAAAATCCTCAGCGTTTTTATTTAAAAGAGTGATGGTTTTTAATTCATTTTTTGTGAAAAACATTTTGTTAGGTTACAAGGTTGCCATATTTACATGTGTGTATTTGCATATTTGCATTTATTATATTGCATGTTTTCAAGCAGCAGGTGTGATGTAGATAACCGTCTTTGATAATCTCATTAGTACTGAATATTTGGGAGATGCATGTCTTTGAAGACATGTATAAAAGAGTTTCTCCTTTTTATTTGTTTTTTTAATTGGGAAATACTAAATTAACATTGCAAATAGTCGACGCTGATGACAGTTTTATTTTAATGAAATGGACTGTTCTAGACAACAGTAAGGGGCAGTGATCAGTATGTTTGCTTGTTTACATTTATAATTTCCGTCAGTAAATATTTTTTTAAACAAGTGCTTATCATTTAATATTCCACTGTTTAAAATGTTGGTGTTTTAAATTAAGAATGAATTTACTTTGAGCACGCTACTTCAATAACTATTATACTGCACTTACTGTTAAAAGTTCATTCGTTACCAAAGTCTCATTCACAAAACTTCGTACCCATATCGGATAACATTATGTGAATATTAAAGACGTGACTCCATGTATTTGTGCCCCATGTATTCGTACCTCTGACGCTCAAAGATTTGCTCAATGTTCTACATTAAAACTATTTATTTTCTTTTCAAGCTGCTTACTTTTTAGTTATGAGGTAGCGATACAAAACACGTAGTTTAGTTTAAACTGGAGTCATATTATAGTTCAATTATAGCGTTTAAACTTCCGGTATTGTAGTCTCACCCGAAGTATGAACTCTCAAGCTAGCCCGCTGTATTTCAATCTAACCGAAAAATCAAAGAGTTCAAACACAATACTATTAAACGTTACACGGTTTGATAGATCAACTCAAATATATTGAACGTCAATATTTATGCCTGTAAAAAATAAATTGCAACATTCAATATTAAGATACAATTATACATATATTAGAAGCTTACGACCCTACCACAACAACAAACAAACGAACGAGCAAAAAACAAAACACCCCCCCAAACAAAAAAAACAACAAAACACCAACAATCAACTGCTTACCTACTGTATGTAATTTTCCGACTCGGAATGCTTATTCAATGGTGCTATGAGCAGAACAAGCACAATCCAGTTCTGGATTCAATTCGTTGTTTTGCTTTTTGACTTCGGGAAGGGGACTGCAGAAATGAAATGGCCTGTACCATTCTGTTTATGCGTTATAATAATAAACGCAATTAGATGATGCATGTGTGAATATTTAATGCTGCGAAATAATTTCAATTTCTCTTTTTCTGTAGCTTGTACTAGAAAACAAATATAAGAGCTATCTTTAGAATATTTCCTCCGTTATGTGTGACTAAGATAGCTAGAGACAGATCAAATTTGGCTGTAGAACATACATACTTCATCACAAAACAATCTTGAATGTTTATTTGACTGCTTTCTTCGCCTTTGTTTGCGTCAAGGAGACTGGCCGGACGTATACGCTTTCCGCAGTGTACGACAAATTCGCAGACATCAAGTTGTTAGTGAGATTACGTAAGACGTGCGATTAGTTGTCTCATATCGAGTGCCTCTCCAGAATACAAAGGTCCTGCACAAGAAATAGAAATTTTGTCATTCTGTTCCAGATACTACCTTTCTCCGACAAACGCACTTCTGGGTTATCGTTTGCCTGCAACGTCTCTAATCTAATTAACTCAATCATTGAAGCAGCGATAGCGTAGCTTCAGTCTAATTCATTTGCAAAATAAAGCGTCTGCTCTTTACATCACACACTTATTCAGCTGGTCATCGCCACTGTTCACGACTAGTTTGCTTTTTCGCTGTCACAACCATCGTCGTCCTTGTCGTTAGCGTCCTTGTTATAACCTTGTATGACAATTTTTCTCAGCTTTACCTTAACCGACCTAACAAAATATTAATTACGGCAAATGTTTCTTAAATGGTTGATTGGTTGGTTGGTCGGTTACTTGGTTTTTTGGTTGGTTGGTTTTTAATGGCATTGTATTTTTTATCATACCGAGTAAATGGGAGCTAATATCTTTTTTTTTTTATCAAGAACACACGGAGGCAGCCTGTGCCAGTGACCTTGGAGAGTACCGTGAATTACAGGTTGAACGCTTAACCAACTAATCTAACGCGCTCCTAACCTAAATGGTGAAAACACATCCAAAGATTTTTCAGGAAAAAGAAACAAAAGATAGCATGCATATAGATAGGCTGAGTACGTATTTGTTCCAAAGGACATAAGTTGCAATTCACAATGATTGCATCGGATGTTATTGGTTATTGATGGGTTATTCTGCAATGATCACACTTTCCAATCTATGGTTCGGGCAGAGAATTGTTGTTATTGTTTTGGGGTTTATCACGAATTTTCAGAGCATGATAAGCGGCCAATGAACCCGGGAAAACTCCGGGAAGAACCACCGACGTACCGGAAGATAAGGACAAGTTTTCTCAGGTAGTCACCTTAATTATCAAAACAGCCGCAGGTGACAAACTTGTTTGAGATAATCTGTAGAAATGGATAGAAGAGGCAGGCTTGTAGGAGATAACTTGTCATAGCTGAATAATAATAATAATAATAATAATAATAATAATAATAATAATAATAATAATAATAATAATAATAATAATAAAAACATGATGGTTCTTCTTATTTTTTAAAGATGCTATTCATCTATTTATTACTACTACTACTATATTATTATTATTATTATTATTATTATTATTATTATTATTATTATTATTATTATTATTAGTAGTAGTAGTAGTAGTAGTAGCAGTAGCAGTAGTAGTAGTAGTATTGCTGTTGTTGTAGGGTTTAACTCTATATTTTTAGCATAAAATAGACTATTCATGGGCGACAGTATAACTGGTGGAGAAAGAACCCTGGAAAACCTAGGGAAGTACCACATACCGTCGCGAAGCTACTGTCAGGTTTTATCACTTACCACGTTAGCCGAGTCTGGATTATTATTATTATTATTATTATTATTATTATTATTATTATTATTATTAGTAGTAGTAGTAGTAGTAGTAGTAGTAGTAGTAGTAATAGTAGTAGTAGTAGTAGTAGTAGTAGTAGTAGTAGTAGTAGTAGTAGTAGTAGTAGTAGCAATATGCATCGCTTTTACCACAGCACATGCTGACTCTATTATGCTGTTTATTTGTCATCAGTGGATGTAAAGCAAAGTCCGCCACCGATACAAATTTTGTATTCTACATTCTTCTTTTTGGTTAGCAATTATCTTCAGCAATTTTCTTTTCAAAAATGCATGAGTGAAACCCCAATTCAACTAAAACCACCTCAGCCAGTAAATGAATGGAATAAATTATTTCAATTCATTTCATACTATTTGACACCGAAACAGCTTTAAAAATTAGATCCGAACACAAGGAATAAACAGCATTTGAATCACAAATTTAATCAACTTCGCACGTTAATTGAAATGTTAATAAATTTGTTCGATAGTCTCACTGTTGGCTTCCATTTAGTGCATAGATACGGTAAACGATCTAGTAATTGAAGCAGTAACCTTGGCGCAAATAAATTAAACATGGTATGAACCAGTCTAACTATAAAGAACACGGCCACTGTACGAACAAAATTAATAAAAGATGGCGTGACATCGCACAGCACATTTTAACACCGCTCCCATATGCAAGATAATATCGAACAATATTGTTGTTGTTGTTGCTGTTGTTGTAGGGTTTTTAACGCCATTTTTAATAACAAGATAGGCTATACTTGGCGGCCAGTATAAATCGTGGAGGAAGATCCCCAGAAAAAACCGCCGACCCAAGATAATCTATTGGAAAACTTTCTCCTGTACCCACCTTGGCAAAACCCGAGTCTCATACCCACGCCGACAAAGGTGAGACGGCAGTGAACTGTGACGGTGAACGCTTTGGACCTTTCCCAATATTGTGTCGGTTTAGCGTTACTAAAGGTACACATATTGAAACAAATATTTATCATGAAATGCATTAAAGATACATCACAGACACTGTAAAGTCTTTTTACAGCTGTTGTTGTTTTTCTTTAAACTTTCTTCTGCTGGAATAAAACAGTTTTTAAAGTGTAGAAATGTCTGAAAATGGAGCGGGGAGGGTTTCAGTCACGTTCACGACAGAGCTGGAGTTCTTGTTTGCCAAACTACGCATTAATCTAAAGCTAATCATTTCATATATTAAATGAACCATTATAATACTAATATGTCTAGCAAGCGTCTTGTGGACACGTAAGTCACTCCATATGATCACTTCCGGATTACAAATTAAGCAAACTAAGAACATAGTTGGAGTACCAGCTCAACAGGAGCACCAGAAAAAAAATTAAATTTATTGTAGATCATAAAATAGAATAAATTATATATAACCATTTTGTCTTGAATAAACGATTTGGAATCTTGGCAACAATGTTATTTCCCAACCTTTAAGCTTTTAATATTGTTTTTTTACTTTCACATTTTGTAAGAAGTTGGGGGAGGGGAGAACGGTAGCAACATAATATGTTCAGTGCTTAGGGCCCTTAAGGCTTTTATCATGCACTGCCTATGTGCATGCAACGGTGCACGTAACAAATTAAATGTTCTATTCTATTCACGATGCACAGTTTTTAGTTTCAAAAAACACTTTTCCATTTCTGTGTTTAAAGCGTTCTGATTCTAGTTTTGTCGATTTTGACCTTGAAGCTCAGTATTCTAAGAATCAATGGAAAGCTTGGCAGTAATGTATGTTGTGTACCTTACTGCAAATACACTCGAGTGTATAACATTTTCCAAATGACTGCATATTTATCTTAACTTCTGGTATAAGACGAAATATGAATCTTTATTTACATACTATCACAGTCTCTAAAACAGATGTGGTAGTACAATAAACGGTGGTATACGGTCTGTATTGATGTTTCGGACACTGAGCACAAATCGTTTTCTCTCCCAGATTCTATTATCCATTTAACGCATTCACTTTGATCTCTTTATATAAAACAAGAATAGAATCGTAGTTTGCATTAGACCGTAACAATCAACCGTTACGGGGCGTACTTATGGTTGGTTGACGGAATTATGTTAAGATGCTTTTTGACATTTGAGCATGCACGCAAATGCGTTGTATCCGTAACTTTGACGTGCGCTATAACTTGATTTGTTTGATGGTTTTTATACGACCCTTCGAAAATAATATCGTATCGAGACAAGATGAGTCAAGCGCCTTGTAGAAGAATAAGCAACAGTAGCAAGCTAATAATCAGTGCTGTTTTAAGGCATAGGCACGCGAGGCACGTGCCTAGGGCCCCAGGCTGCACGGGGCCAAGAGGCAGCCACAAACAAAATTTAAGTGTTGATTGTGTTAACAGTTTACTACTATATTAATAAATTTATCAAAATGACATGCATGCACATGGAAATGCAATGCAATACTCGACATCTGAGATTGAGAGACTGAGGCGCAATTCTGGTTACTTTTAAGGTTAGAGTTTGTGCCTAGGGCTCCTAACATCTTAAAACGACTCTCTCAATAATGGGAATGGAAAATACGCTCTTCCGGTCAATCGTCAAATGCCTCACCCACCAGACAACGGCAGCTTGACATGATACAACTGCGGCTGGGTGAATCATATGCCGCTGTTTAAAGCTCATTTTGCTTTTCTCGAACAGTTGATGATTTATACGGACATGGCATTCATTAATTTCGGATAAGAATGCAATTTTTTTTTCACGGTAATCCGATTTCCTTTAGACGTAAATAGATCGTAATATATACAATTATTGCGAGGGTATATTGCCATAAAGATATACTGTGATTTCTAGCATTTGAACTAAGTTGTCGCTAGTTATGATAAATATCCACAATAATTCTGGGCCTTATCGTTCGGCATACATCTGATTTACACAAAATTAATTTTAAATGCTTCCTCTAAATCCTCTGGTGAAATATTGATGATATAAAGAATCTTGCGTAAAAAGCCTTATGCGGTTTTGTGAAGTTTAGATTTAACCAAGTGAAAAAAAGAATATATTATTTTTGACAGCAAATATTTAGCTGTAATATTTAGCTTTAATCCATCTGCGTATTATAAAAATGTATTTTAAATTGCTTGCCCATTTAAAACTACCAGTATTACTACTGACCTAATATTAAGGTAAGATACTCTGGTATATATGATCACAATAAAATAAAAGGAGACCCAAATATTGATTCCGAAATTTTCTTTTTGGTTTCTATCTAGAGTTTTGCATTTTGCACACTAGTTTGATGTTGAGAGAAAAAGACTTTTCCCAGATTTTCCTCGCTGGTTGCTACATATAGGCCTGGTATATCTTAGAAATTGTTAACAAAAAACATCTCCAAAATCCCCAAACAAAACAAAACGTTTAATTTTTATTGATGGGCATAATTTTGGTTACTTGGGTTAGAGAGCATATATCTTGGCCTTACTTGCCAGTAGCTTCTCGTGGGTCGGTGGTTCTTTCCGGTGATTTCCCGGCTTCTTCCTCCGCCATGAATACTGTCCGCCATGAATAGCCGATCGAGTGCTTAAAAATGGCGTAAATCCCAACAACAACATTACTTTAGAAGCGCATTTATAAAAGTACTACTAGATCCGATCCGCTTGGTTAGATCTACTTCCTAAACTTAAAAGGTCCCCTCCATCCAAAAGCAACAAAATAATAATTTGAATGAAAAATAACTCATATAATTCATTAAATGCACTTTCACAGTTTAGTATTTTCTACTGAGGCAAAATCAGTTTTAATAACTGCTGAAATCGGTGAATGTTTTATTTAGTTCAATAGATTTTTTCCGAGCACACGGTATTTTCCTAATACCACTTAAAGAAATTCCAA